>JBBPDC010000019.1:8256954-8300142 GCA_037974485.1 Hemigrammopetersius urotaenia
ATTGTGTCATATGGGGAGGTGTGTGGGAAACTAAAGACCCCAAACTGCACATGCTCAAGGGACAGCCTGTGCTATCCCTCAACTTGGGCATCGGATTAAATTTTAACTTTAATTAAGCAGGACTAAGCTTGGGAAACAAAATTTGCAAAAGCATCACACATTCAAGCAATTTCCTCCAGGATCAATAAAGTTTCCTGATTCTGACACAATTTCTGATCTTTAATAACAACAACAATAATAATAAATGTTAACCAAAGTGCTTCACAGTGTGTAAAAAAAATAAAAAAATAAATACATAAATACATAAATACATAGCTAATGACACTATCAGAGTGTGGACTAATCAGCTACATATGTGACATCTTTGAAAATGTATTATTATTGATGTTGCTGTTATTGTTGTTTGTTTTTATACCAAACTGTGCCTTTAAGTGTCTCTCGGCTCAGTGCTGGCAGGTCAGCATCACCTAATTTACCGCAGCAGCAGAGTTAGAGCTACAAGCCATGTGCTGTTTTTAACAGTCTGCAGAGAGTTCCAGCAGGCAGGAGGAGCCTGAACACACAGCAGAAATGTGTAGTGGGGGATTTTGTTGCACATCAATCTACTGCTGTTAGATTCTACCATTTATAACCTGAGGTACAACTTTGAGACAAACAAAGTCCCATGACAAACTTTTAAAACCCCCTGCTTTGACATTTCTATCATATCTTTCTGACTACAGTAAACAGTTTTAAAGGTGCGGTGGACAGGCCCAGAGACAGTGCTAATTAGACGAGGGGGCAAAATAAGTGACTGGAGGAGGCATCGGTTCCTACTCCCAGTGAATAGCAAGTAAAATATGCACATCTTCTTTTTATAACTGATCATTACACACCAAGTGTCTGCAATGCAGCAGGTAGTTACGCAACCCAGACGTATCATGACTAGACGGGTAACAACCTATATACGTTTTTAGGTTTTACCTTAAATAAATTGTGTTAATTATACAGAACTCTAAATATAAACTTCACAGTTTAGCTCAGATCCTTTTCTAAACTAACCTTTTCTATACCTGCACCTGCATCAATATAGTGATGCACCAAAACCAACAAAACCAAAAAACATCAAACTACAGTAAGTTCTTACAAAAAGATGCTTTACATAAAAAAAATATACCAAAATTCTTAAAGATTTACATTTATGGCATTTATCAGATGCTTTTATCCGACTTCCATTCCTTGACGGTCTCCCTGAAGCAACTTGGGGTTAAGGGTCTTGCTCAGGAACCCAGTGGTGGTGTGCTGATGGTAGGATTCCAACCCCTGACCTCTTGGTCCGTAGGTAAGTATACTACCCACTAAGCTACCACCACCACCTTTTAGTATGTAGGCTACAGTCTTTAGTGCCAACAAAACCCAATATCCTCCAGAACAGAGCATGGCTGATCATCAAAGGCAATGATCAATTTGTATATTCAAAAACTATACATGGTGTAAGCATTGATTTTTATTTTTGCTTCTGTTGCTTTGCTGCATTCTATGTGCCAAGTGAAATTTTATGTTATGTACATAGATGTACAGAGGTCACCGTACTATACATAGATTCCCTGACAGTGGTTTCTTGTAAATGATCGATCGATACTGCATTGGTAACAGCAGTTAATTTCAATAAACAATTTCAAGACACTTTAATATTCTGCAATACTGTACTGAAACCATCACACAATGAGTCAACTATCAACAATCAGTCCATAATCTGAGATTTTACCAACCCAGCTGAGAGGCTCATATCAGTCATGGTCAATGGTCAAAGTAAATTATTTTACTTATATTTACTTATAAAGGAAATTATGTCTTGTGAATGCAGTTTCAAGAGTAGGCTACGGAAACTTCATTGTGGTACCAGGCCTGGGGAGCTGTTAGGCATGCCTAGTAAAAATGAAACAAGATTATTTTTGGAGGGCATGTTAAGTGACCAGTATCCGGCATGTAATTGCTGAATTTCACTCAGAAGGGTAAAGTGATTTATTAATGGTCGCTCAGAGAAGACAGTTTGAGGGAATTCAGCAATCGTTCACAAAGTCCTCTGTAGCCTCGCTGGCTTTTTGTTGTAAATAAAAGGCCTGCCGTCCCCACCACCCACTCTCTACATGCGCTGCCACTGTTCTGTATAGATGTTGAGGAAAGCAGTGGGAGGGTAATCCTGGGCAGATGGTAGAGGATGCTAATTAAGCTGTGTTAGCACTAGCAGCTTTTCAGCCATTATGTTTATTGCTTATGCTACAGAGGAACAAGAAGGACCACACACTAGTGGACCTCTGATCAGCCCTCTACTTACACATGCAATGACAAGACAGCTTTTCTGAGGAGACGTTTGGATCTTTACATATACAGATGTTACAAAGTTACAAAGAGACTATCAATTAATGCTCATATTCTGTTTGGCAAAACATCAGAGACTAAATGTATTT
Organism: Hemigrammopetersius urotaenia; assembly: GCA_037974485.1. NCBI lineage: Eukaryota > Metazoa > Chordata > Actinopteri > Characiformes > Alestidae > Hemigrammopetersius > Hemigrammopetersius urotaenia. The sequence continues at coordinate 8,259,405 of JBBPDC010000019.1, forward strand.
CCTTGCTTCAGAGAATACACTGTGTTCAATTAAGCTTCATGGGATGGTCATCCAAGTCAGGTGTAGTCTAGTAGTATTCACTGGAACAACCACATGCATCTTGTCATCACTTCCACTACAAAGCGAACCAAACTGTACCTGAATAGCTGTGCTTGAGTATAGTTGCCCTTCTTGTTGGGTTATCAAGGATGCTGTATGGGTGGAGCTATAGATAACCATTAACTGGCTAAATGTGATCATCATGTGTCATCACTCAAGTCAGACTACTGCAATTTCTAAAAACACAAGCCAGACAAAACCACTGTCTGGGACACTTTAAACTGCAGAGTTAAAGTTAAATCAAGTTAAAAACTCTTCTATTGGTGCAATTGTTGTTTGTGACTCTTAAAACTAGCATCACATGAACAAACCCTGAAAAATATCACCTATTTCAATTGCATTGATGTGCAATGGGAAAAGGACAGAAGTGTCTGACTAGGATACAGATAGTTGTGGGTTTGCATTCATGACTGTACCATGCTGGACTTGGCAAACTTTGGTGTTCAAATAATGTTACGCTCTTTAAACTCATTAGATTATAATGTCAGTGAAGTGCTGATTCAAAATTTGACAATGTCCAGCTTCACCTGACCATGAAAATAGTTATAAGAAGGTGCATGAATTTTATTTGTCTTGGTTTTCATTTTCTTTCCTTTTCCAAGTTTCAGTAAAGGTCTATGTCTGTTCTCTCCTCTACCACTGGGAAACCCTGACACTGCAGGGGTGAAGAGCACATGCTTCCACTAATACATGCAACTTTTTCGAGCTACCAGCCATGCAGCTATGTGGAACACAGCACTCTACTGCCGAACAAAAAAAATGCTCAGAACTGTATCGTGTGCACCCGAACATGTAGACTTCTGGTGGTGTGTGCCTCTCTGGTCCCTTGCCAAACTTTATTTCCAAAGAATACGCAGTCAGCTGTGCTTTCAAGGACCCGTGGCACAACTGAATGTCAAAGGCAGGGCTGATCTCTGCACTGCTAAGCCATTACTTGGCACACTTGGCTGACAGTAATGCCATTGTGAAAGAGGACAGGCAAGAGATTCAGGACTGTTAATGAATAAAAAGTAATAGCAGTCAGGGACAAAATTCTTATTACCCTGTCAGAGCCTCTAGATCATTATACTAAAGCAGTTTAAGGTTTATGTAAACTTTCAGCTCAGTAGATTTACTTCTGATAAAACACTGCCTTAAGAAAAGTTGCTTAATATAAATCATGTTCAGTCATTCACTCCTGGTTAATGAATACATACAAAGAGGTCCAGAATCATATCTATGCACTACAAATTTCCCTTTAATGGAAATGATGTTTCATAAATATGAGTCTAGGGAATTCAACTCATGCGTGTATAGACTGCACTATCTGGCAAAGCCACAGAGTAGTAGTCCTGGCGGCCCACATTTTGATTATTTGCTCAAACACACCTGGTTTAACTCGTCTATTCATTGCAAGGTTTAATGGGTATGTTTTATTAGGGGAACTAGCAAATAGTTCTGAACACCAGCTCTCCCGGTCCAGAGGTGGGCACCCCTGGTGAATTAATATATACATCGACGTCCAAAATTATTGCAGGCCTTAGTAAATGTGTTTAAAAAAACACCTTTTATGTTTCTCAGAATGATACTGCACTTAAAATATGCAGATTTTTTATATCTATGCACTAATCAGCCCTTCCATTTGTTGTTTATTTTATTTATGCATACTTCAATCATGGAGACGTGCATATAGAAATTCAAAGTGGTTTAATTTGAAATAGAAACTTACAGAGTGATATTCAAAGTGAGGCTATCCAAAGTGAGGAAGAGTTTTTGTATGTAAAATCACCAAACAATACAACGGAACAATAACAAAGACGGGATAGCTTTTATAGAGCATGCCTGGCTCCTATCAGGGGTGGGGGTGGCCTAGAGAGTACAATACTTGTCTGTGAACCTGATGACCACAAAGTCGTAGGTTCAGCCCCCCCGCTTTCTACCATTGGGTGCTTGAGCAAGGCACTTAACCTTCAGTTGCTCCAAGGGGAATGTCACTGTAATTAATGATTGTACGTCGCTCTGGATAAGAGTGTCTGCCAAATGTCCCTTTATCTTTGCCTAACACTGCCAATGCTTTTGACTCAAAAAATAGAGTATTTCACATAAAACCACATTGAATTTTTTTTGAACAGGTGACAAAAAAAATGATGAGATTTAGGTGTAAAGTTTAGTGCTGTAGCCGTACAAATGTATCAAGAAACAAAATCACACTGGAGATTCGCTTTGAGCAAATGTATGAGACACATCAACAGCTTGCCTTAAGAGCAGTTACATAACATGAAGGCACGTTGGAAAGAAAACAGTTATGAATCCAGTTTTCTCCAGAATCAACCCATTTCTAGCTGATCTCTAACAGCCCTCTAAGCACCATGACCCAGTTCTGCTTCTGCTATGCCCTGCATACGGCTATGCCGTTCTGAAAACACACCAGCACTGACTCCACCACAGTGTACGCAGGGGCTAAAAGATTAACTCGTTAATATCAAAAGCTTTCAAACTTTTTTAACTGTGTCTCAAGTTTTAAGTGAAATTCAGCCTAACATTTAGCAAACTAACAGCCTAACATTACATCCATACAGGGTTCAAGCCCCTGGTCTTCTTGATGAAGAAGGAAAAAAACGCAACTGCAATATTGGTCCCAAAAAAAAAAAAAAACAACTGGATTAGACTGGATTTTCTCCAGAACTCAATCACACTTTTATAGTCCATCTCAAAGATTCAGCTTAGACAAAGTTTGACCAGTACCATGTGCAATACCATACCATGCATCTGTCAATACTTTCAATTCCTTATTTAAAGAGGACACCCCACTCCCCACATGCTAATTTGACCTGAATGGGTGGATATATGGCAGATGGCCTGTGTGTTTAGATGACAGATGATCATTTTTGTTATAGCATTGTTAGTATTGTGCCCTACAATACTGCACTTGGTACTGTGACAACACTAAAATAGTTCAAACGTGTATTTCATTTAATCTCAATGAAGTCTGTGGCCCTCAAAGTGTGTATCCCTGTCAGATTTGCAACTCTAACACACCTACCAAATGGCCAAGACCTTCTTAAACAGAAGCAAGCTTGTCAAACCTAAACATATACATATTCATATATACATATATATATAAATAAATAAAGAGAGCGAGTGAACTATAGGGCGATACGCCGCCACTCCATTCTGCAAGTCCACTCGAGCTGGAAGGACAAAGCAGTGGTGCAGAATCTCACTCTGCTCTGCACACTCCCACACCAGCAGGGGAACAGAAGAGCTGGGAGCTTTTATCATTGCAGGTGAACTCCTTAAGGGTTCAGCTACAGCTATAATGGTACATCAGCAGTCAGTCAATCTGCATGCTCACACATTGATCCGCAAGTCATTTATTCACTCTTCATTTTATCCAGCAAAAATTACCATTATAATTCTTATTCACAGAATCCCCTTTGACCCTTATCCAAATAGTCCAAGCATCTTCTGGAGTCCACAATTACACTATTACAACTGAAAGACAAAGTAGGCAAAGTGTCCTGGGGCCTTTTTTTTTTTTTTTTTTTTACAGCTAAACAGCGGATTAATAGCTTCTCTGGTCATGCACAATAATGCACCTTGAACTGAACTGAGCCTTTTTTGTCATGCACGTTCTCCACAACTTTGAAACACATCGAATATTTAATGCACTGCATTAAATGCAACACAGAGGTTTTATTAGAGGGCTCGTGCTTACCTGTGCTGGCCCGCGTGCAAAGGTGTAGCAGTAGAAGCAGCAGCAGTGGAGGGGTTCCGGGGCTCCAGCAGCAGCAGCGGCTGAACCTGCCCAGCTTTGCCCGCTCCCTCCTCACTCCGCCCGCCATGCACGCTCCCCTCTCCGCGCTCTCATGCTCTGCAGCAATAGAAGAATAGAAAGAGGGTCCAAGCAGCACTGCAGCACCTGGACACGGACAGGGGCTTCAGCAGCTCCAGACCACCAGACGAGAGCTCATCACTGCTGGGACAGACAGGCTGGAGGCTGACCTAGTCCACACAGTCCTGCACGGAGCCAGACTTGACTTTGGTCAGAGAAATCATGCAGATCGTGCAACACGACCACGCGAGGAGACCTAACCAGGTCCTGCACCTGTACTCATGACGCCCCCTCGTGGAGAACATAGAGAACTGCATGCACTGCTGGTCAGGGAGAGTGGCATTTAAGTGTGAAGTGTCTATTTGTCACAGCACACAGGATGCAATGATCTGCATTTAACCCATTCACGAAGTGTAGCAGTGGGCATCAGTGTGTGTGGATGATCCATTGCTCACACTAGCAATTCTGGGATTCCAACTCAACCTTCTGACTGCAGGGATAGCTCCCTAAACACCAGTCCATTTAAAGCCTTTTTGAGAGGGGGAGTGAGGGATGCATGACCTCTCTAAGCAAAACTCTTGAGCAGGAGGATTGAGCCACACAAACTGCCATTACATTAAACTGACAAGAAATAAGGAGAATGTTCTTTGAGTAAGTATTAACATATTTGTATAAGCTGTCTATATAAATGTCTATAAGGGTCTTGTCCAGATATTTAAATATGTAAATATGCAGCTATTTGAATTAATTAAATTAATTAAGCACTATCCAATGGTGAGCTGGAGATTGTGATCCAGAACTAATCATCCACCATCAGTCCCTTGCCTTACTTATGCTCTTGTGGCTGGGTGCAATCAAATTCTCACAGAAATTTAGAAACATTTAGTGCAAAGCCTTCCTTATTCTGAAGGGAGTTTGACCCCCTTTACGGCAGCAAAGGGGGGTCGAACTCCCTTCAGAATAAACACTGGATGAGCAGGTGCAGTCTAATATGAATTTATTATTCATTGTTGGCACAGTCGTTTATGCTAAGACTAGGATTAGGTTCATCTTACATCTACACTGCAGGTCAGACGGAGAGAGACATTCATGCCTGAAAAACAATGATCATAACTTGGAAGGGCAAAGAGCTCACTCTCTCTCACCTCTGAACACTCATCCACAGGCAGTCCCTGCAGTAATTAATGTGAGTGCTCTTGGAAACCCATGTGCAAATCAATTGTGCGTCTAGATATGCAGTTTAATCCCCAAATGCAGCATGTCGGGAATTACTGTGGAATCAGGTGCTTTAAAATTGGGGTGGTGGTAGCTCAGTGGGTAGGATACTTGCCTGTGGACTAAGAGGTCACAGGTTCGAATCCTACCTTCAGCACCAACACTGGGTCCCTGAGCAAGACCCTTAACCCCAAGTTGCCCCAGGGAGAGCCTGCCCCCTGTAGCTTGGGAATGGAAGTCGCCTTGGATAAAATTGTCTGATAAATGCTGTAAATGTAAAAATGTCTCACTCATGAAAGTAGGAAGTGTTTCCCTTTCAGTTAACGAGGCTCGTGCACCGTACAGGCTAAAAGAAAAATATCAGGATGTAACTAGCAGCAGAGCTGGTGTGCAGCCTCAGTTGTGCATCATTGGAGAGCGGTTAGCATGGGTACTCTGATTTGTCTGCAGTTGAACAGCAATTTTCATAGTCATCCTATCATAACCAGCATGCACTGTTGAGTTGCTGCATCTTATATTCCACACCTTGACATGAAGTGTGTTTGTAATGAGATCATGTTTTTCACTGCACCAGTTTTAGTGTTGTGGCTGATCATTAAGTATAACGAAACTGTAGTGTAACAAAGTGCATCACAAAATGGGAGTAGTTTTAACATTTTCTCTGTACTGATAGGCCAAAGACATTTGTATGCTAACCCTAACCTATCAGTCATGATTGTGGGGTGTTTTTGGGGGCTTAAAATACATTTCTTGTGTGTGTGTGTGACTCTGGTCCTCTAGTGTCCAGTCCAAGCAGATTTAATCATAACAGAATTTAATAGGGTTTCCCAGCACTCATTTTTTTTTGGCAGACAAACATTAATGACTGTTTTACTGAAACACAGTGCTGTACTTCTGATCAAGGACAGACACTACAAGACATGAAGCTCAACCGCAGTGTTTCATGTTTGTCATTTAATCAGTGAGATAATCAGTGAGGATGCCCTCTTCTGGATATTTGCAGTCATCACATTCTTTTTGGGCTTCCTAATAGATCTGGCAGTTCAAACAATATTGATTCTTGGTTTACGTATCAGAATTTGATCAAATTATGTAACGAAATGAATCTATAACAAACAATCGTGCATATATAGGCAAACATTTGTTGTGCAATGTTAAACACTCAAATACTTCAATCAACTAATAAGCTGTAAAATCACTAGAACTAAATAAAATGGGATGTGTTCTCACTGTATGCGGTTTATAAAAGAAAAAGTCATTATGATACCGAGCTTATAAGTCAACACCTGTACCGTCGAAGGATCTACCACCTGACCTACAAGAGTTCAAGGGGAAACTGAAGAGTCTTGCTTGACAAATGCTGTGGAACAGGCATGTGGTCAGTAAAACACAAGCTTAAGAGACTGCAGTAATAGATTTTTTTTTAATTCAAAGTGAATCTTGACAATACACCATAAATTCTTATTTTGACACTCACCAAAATAGTCACCTGGAAAACCCGCTTAATGTGACAAAGTTGAGAAGGCTTGGTCACATCTAAATCACTGAGAACTAGAGAGGATACACTATCGCAAACTGTAAAGACATTACATCAGAGGGTTACATTTTCCCAGTCCTCATACTGTCAAATATTGCACAGTGCAATTGCTACATGGCAAACTAGTGTAGCATAAAATCAGATAAGCAAATGAAACTAAAAGGAAATTAAAAAGCCACAAAATCAACACGCATTTAAACAGTGAGTAACAGTTCGAATTTAGCGCTCGAGTCTATGTGATGGGTCATTTAAACAAGGAAACTGTAACTTGCAGTATGAGTTAACTTTGACATAAGGTGAAATCTGGAAAACACAAAATAATAATAATAATATGCATTAGAGCTGTATGACCATCACAAGCCATCATATTGAGAGGTGATTTCAGGATAAAACAGTAGCAATGTCAGATTAGTACAAAGGCCCTGAATTAACTTGCTAAGAGAATATATTTCCAAAAAACCCATATAAAACAATAACAATGTAAATATATATTTATATAATGAATTAAAAACTGCAGTGTTCATGGTTATTGTATGCTTTTTATAAAAGAGTGCAGAACTGGGGAAAAAATAAAACCAACAACAAAAAAAATTATTTTGGTGTATTGGGAGGAAATAAATGGGTACAGTCACTTCTGAAATAACACTGGACATATGTAGGCATATTTGCTGGTGAATGCCATTTCACAGGGATCGAAATACAACCTCACATCCGCACCAAACGCTTTTGTCTGTTTTTCACAGTAACTATGAGGACGACTGCAACTTTGCAAGGGTTTATAGTAGCGAGAGCACATACTCTCCACACACGCTGTTGGTTGGACATACGTTTATGGGCAAAAGTAATATTTGGTGATGTGCGAGTATGGTGGCTGCATGCATGTTGTCGCGAGTACTGTGGAGAATTGTGGATTTTAAACAGACAAAATGTAGTTTTGAAAGTATTTTGATCCCTGGAATGGAAGGTTAAAATGCCATTTCTCTTATTTGGCCTGGTCGGTTGGCATAATGGGCGCACGACATGTTTTTGCAATGCGGTTCGTTACTTTACTAACTCATCTCCTCAGTCAAGGCACGCATACAGTGCTGAACACACTGTCCTAAAATAACATTAAGCAACATAGTACATGAAAATGGGGATGAAACTTAATACGAGACATCAGCTCTTATAAAGGTCTTATAAAGGTCTTTCTGGTTTATTTCCTTAGAGTGAGGTTCACTCTTTCTACAATAATTTAATTACAGCTGTTGACTGCAAGAGTTTCCATTAGTTTCAAGAAAGTGACGAGATCCTCTTTAAAAATGAATCAAAAAATTGGATTTTACGCAATACCTGGCCAGAGCCATGTGATTAAAGGCATGAGCTGAAAGAGGCTGTGGTTCCCTCCTCGATACTGCTGTTTAGTAGCGCTAATACAGAAACTCATTCTCAAAATGTTAATTACTGTCATAATTGAAAAAGTTAAATCAGTTCTGCAAGCTATTATTACCTTATGTGTCAACATGATGCAGAAAAGTAAACACGGGAAAATTAAGATACACAGATACATCCGTTATTATGCCGCGATGAACCGGGACGCTAAACGAAATCGAATACTGATGCAAAAAACAACACCAACCCACAAAACATGAACAAACGCAACTAATGTCCATTATCAGCAATACAGTAGTTACAATGACACTCCAAACATGAAAGCAAAACTATTCAACCAAAACCACTGCCATTTCAGGTCAGAAGAGAGAACTATACAAAATACAAACGCAGATATGGACTAAGAAAAAATAAAATAAAATCACCTAATTTCACAGCTATTTGAAGTGGCAATCATTATATAGCAGCTTATCTATGATACATTCAAAGATAGATGATACGCCTTATTACTTGCTCAAAAAGCTAAACATAATCGAAGCCATATTTCAAATACAATTTTGAAATTTACCCCATGACTATAATTAACTACAGTATATGTGAGGTCTATGCAGGGAGAGTAGCTACCTTGCTCAGAAAATGAATTACAGTCTTTGGTGCTGCACAAGCAACTTCATTTTGAAAGGAAAGACAAAAATTAAAGTATACAAACAACTAGCAAACAAACTAGGAAAGACAAAAAAAAAAAATGCACAAAGCATTACATATGTACATATACATATATATATGCATATGCATATATATATATATATATATATATATCTCCCTGACGGAATGTATAAAATAAGCAGTCGACACCAGTAAGCATTGAACAAATGACATAATACAGAAAAAATAATTATTATAATAACATTAAACTGTTTCACACATGCATAAATGAGAAGACTGCACACTATAAACTCACACCTGGTCAAGCTTCAGCACTAAATAGACTAGCTCTATTATATATACCGTATATATATATATATATATATATAGATTCATATATACCAAATACTGCATGGTCTGCTCAGGCTATGATGAATCTATACCATGAATCAAAGACCTATTTGCATTTTTGTCATCATCTAGTCAAAGCCATGCCCACCACATTTCTACACATCTAGAAGAATTAAAAAAAAAACCCAAACAAATGGAAAAACAAAACCCAATCGATCAAACAAGGAAATAAAAACACAGACATTGGAAAATCAACAACTATTTAGATTGTATTGCAGTTTCATTAAACAGTACAAATACTGTTAGTAGTAAGAATTTTTACTAAATAGAAATTGATTATCAAACATTTAGCAGTATTCAATGCTTGCTCTTTGTACACTAGTTCATTCGGGAGAAGGTAACAAAAACACACGTTAAAACTGAACAGCAAGCATTCGCAACAGCAAAAGCATGCTGTCCTCCGATTAAGGAACAAAAACTTAACTACTTCTCGGATATGCACTGGGATTGAAAAATAAGCACTGCTTTTTTTTGCAATGCATCACATCCATGCCAATTATATGCATGAAAAGCATACACCTGTGCGTATACATAATACATATACACACACAAAGAATGCACGGACTGATCCGAATTTCAAGTGCTGCAGTCCAGTACATTTATATATGTATATTCATGTATATATATATTCATATAAGTAGTAACATGAACAACCTCAAATATTTAAGGCACTATGGCTGGGGACAAGTTTGAACGATGCAGCGAGTGTCATGACAGAAACATTAAGAGCAACATCTAGGCATCTCTCTGATCAACGTTTGCAGCTCATGCAAGAACACATGCAGCGTGAGTAACAACCACTTTTCTAATCCGATTAAGTGACTGAACACTGAAAAAACACACCAGTGACACCAGTACAAATACTTCAAATGCGCAGAACATCACAACGCAGACACATGTGCATGTGTTGGCCATGGCCGGGATACTGGGGAGGTGGCTTTACAAACGAAGATGTGTCTTGCACAAGTTAGAAGGCAATATAGAAAAATAGATTGGAGGAGAGGGCGGTGCCATATGTTTTTTCTCTTCTTCTTTTCGGCACCTTTCACTATTATTTACCTGTTTTGAGGAGCACTCGTTTTGAAAATCCGATGAGAAGGTGTACAAAATGTGCAAAACACACTGAAGTTATTTTTTTTTTTATCCATCCACTCATCTATTCCCATACTTTTTCTTTTTCTAAGCTTTCTTTACCGACTTGCCGAATACCTTCAAATCATGTTTTATTTTTAAAGCTCAAAGTTCAATTGCACCCATGTTTACATGATTCAGAAAAATAGCTTGCGTTCTCTCTTGTGCCATGGCTTTGGGCATGAAAACCAGGTGGTTTATGGTTCCTGTAAAGGGCACCGCTTTAGGCCTGAAGGCCAAGAATAGGGAACTGGCATAGGCAGGCTGCCCCCTCCGAGTGGGTCGAGAAGCGAGTCTCAGATGTACGGGTACTGGCTGAGTTTGGTGGGGCTGAGGGGGAAGCCTGCATATGCGGGTGAAGCAATGTATGAGTGCGGGGGGAAGAGGGGCTTGAACTGGCCCTGGGGGTGCAGTGTAGGTGATGGGAGCAGCCGGTGGTTTATGCCCACAGTGACCTGGTGCACCATGTGGCCGCCCGGGTGGGACAGGCTGTAGGCTGGCTGCAGGACGTGACTCCGTGTGGCCCCAGGGGAGGCCAGGAGGTGGGCCATGGGTGCCGCCGTCACCAGAGGAGCTGAAGGGGGGTAGGAAAGCAGGGCGGGCTGGGTATGAGCGTGGGGATGGACGCCCAGGTGCGGCGGCGGAGGGTGGGCCGTAGTGTGAGTGGGGCTGCCGTGCGGTAATGTGAAGGTGTGGCCATGTACTGTAGGGGGGATGAATGCCTGAGGCCGGCGATGGCTGTAGTTGCCATTCCATTCCTGGTGGGAGGAGCTGTAATGCTGGACCTGAGAGAAAGAATAGGAGAAATGAAATAAATGGCATTCACAACTTAATATAATACCAGACATTGGCTGAACATAAGACTGAGGAAAGGCCTCTTTGAAATAGTTCCTTAATACACTTCTAGACTTTATTTTATTACAGGCAGCCCTGGGGAGCTTCCACCTGGAATAATTTTCGCATGCGTCAAACTCGAATCAGACTGCAGGAGGAAAGAACTTACCTGTCCAAAAGCGGGTGGGGGCTGCTGTGGCTGTGGGTGGTGCTGGGCCTGGGATGCAGGTGTGATCTTCTGTTGCCGATTCAGAAGCAGTGTAGAATGGTGGAATTGTCTGTTGTGGCCACTGCGGCCTTTGGACAGGCATGAGGACTCCAGAACTGACGGTAGAGAATGGAGAGTTAAACACTGGGAACGGTAAGATACATTCAGTGGCTGTGTACCACTTTCAGGGATATGCTCTACTTCAAAGTTTATTTTTTTGTTTTTTTTTTTAAATAAAGAAATAAATTAAATATAACTAAATCGCACATCATGACATTAGATGAACCACTTAGGTAACCAATCTCACATGTGGGGATATAGTCTGCCTCACTGTTGTCATTTAATCAAATCGAATTACAGACAGACATTGCCCTATTTTAACAATCTGAGACAGAGGGAGTGGTTTTAGTGACCTGAGCAGGGGGTTTTAAAATAGAGATGCCAACCAGAAACTAAAAAGGGGGGAGGGGTGGGGGGTTGGCGAGCAAGATCATTTTTATTTAAAGCTGCAGGTCATACTGGTATCTAAAACTACTTCATTCAAGACCAGAATAGCATGCACTGGCCTTGTAAGTGTGGATCAGATGTGTTCCTGTGGTGAAGGGTGTCTCTTAAAAAGCATGTTGTACTAAGTGTTGAGCAATTTTTAAACATGAAAAGTAGTTTTAATAAAAGCATTGGAAACACAGGCCACAAGGACTCAAGTCTTTCTCAAGAACACCCCTCTTATTAGTCTTATTCGGTTCCCACTGTAAAAGTGTATTAATGAAATATTGTAGTGTAATGTAGTATTAAACTGCTGTACTAGTAATCTGGAAATAGAGCTCACTAACTACTACTGAACTCACTACTATTGTACAAACAGCACAATTCAACTGGCGTATAAAGCATGACCTAATTATCAGTCTTGAAACCGATCTTTACACCTTGATAATTAGAGAATTTGCTGCAAAGTTTATACAGCATACAGCATGATCCCTTGGCTACGTTCGGACTGCACGTAAAGTTTGCCCAAATCCGATTTACTGCCCAAGCCTGATTTTGTTGTTTGGTTACTAAAATTATCTTTTAAATGTGGCCTATATCAAACGGTCTGAACTGAATTTCCAGAATAGGAAAAAAATGTGCTTCTTAATTGTGCAAGTCGACTTAAGAAAGAAAAAATAAGTGTCTAAAGTGAAGATGAATGAAAGCAAAGACGTGGAAACTCGATGTAATTCAAATTTGGGTAAAGCCCACGCCCCCATCCCGTCTTAAAGTAAACCTGATTTTAAAAAGAGGTTATTTTGACTTCTCTCCTCAGACTGCGCCGCGTTTATATGTTTACACGTCTTTTCTTCAATGTGAAAGATGTGAAGCGTAACCATAGCAACAGGCATTTTGATTATGTTTCTATAACGGGTCCGTGCCTGTCCGAGTGAAATTGGGATGAAGACGGGGTTGGTTTGACCTGAAAATCACATGAATTCCAATCTGACAGTTCAAGCCCATTGGATTTCAATACGGTATGAAAATGGCCCAAATTTTGCAGTTCACAAAGCCACACAAGACACAAATCTGTGTCACAAATGAAGAAAAAGATTGAATTTGGGCCATTTTCACCTGCAGCGTGAACATAGCCTTTATGAGGCTTTTAAAGGATGCATATAACGAACACAAACACACACACAGAACCAAGGTGGTACAGAAAAACAGCATATTTACAGAGAAAGGAAACCACTTCACACAGAATATGCAGTCAAAACCAGTTCATGACTGAAGCTGCACTTAATCACCTGTTCAAGCCTCTTTGACCTACTAAAGCTGCATAATTCCAAGGCGTGTGACCTGAAAACAGACATCAGCAGTGATTGCAAAGCTGACCCACTGCCAGTCTCCAATTACAACGCTGACCTGACAGGAATTAATCCACCACCATTTATTCCATTGGGTTACACTATCTTGTTAGCAGGTGTATGTGGGGGTGTATAATTGTATTAAAGCATGGCTGACTTTAAGTAGTTCCACAGGTGCAAAACAGAGATGCCTTTGAACATCACAAGCCTGGAAGCTCCTGTTTGACATCAAAACTGAAAGTATATCACTGACCTTTCAAGCAGCGTTCAGTTTTAACCCAGAACTAACTTAAAAAGATGCTGAGTAGATGAATACGGTCTGGCAGATTAGTGTTGGAATTTAACTCTGCAGGAAGTTTGACTGTGAAGAGCAGGGCAGGAGAACAAAGTTCAGAGCCAATTTCAACCCTAATTATCAAGTGCTGTCTGAATCGCTTTTTGTTCTCTGCACATTTCACAGATGCACTCTACTTGCCTTTGAATTAAAACAAAAGCGCCCTGCCAGTGGTTTCTGATTGGTCCACTAAAGCCATAAAAGGGATTCTTCCTGCATTGTTAATGGATGTACTACTAATAGAAGCTGTTCTAGGCTTTATGCAATTTTGTTCCCTTTGAGGCTATTTAAAGGCTACCCAACCAAGCAATCATAAAAGCTTGTTCTCCATATTTGTAACTAAGTGTATTTACCCGTCCTAGACAAGGGCTCATTGTTATTCTGAACCCTCATGGGTGGCACCACCATGGTCCGAACAGGCGGTTTGCCGGACTCCTTCTCCGTGGTTACGTGAGCCTTGCAGTTCTCATTCCGGTCGGTAATGTAGTTGCTCTCCAAAAAAGGACTGTCCGCTCGGCCAGAGGAATCAGAGGCAGGCGAGCCGTCCACTGTATCACAGCCACCCTCTTGCTCATCTTCGGACATGCTGAATACAGACCAGCACATATTATACACACAAAGATCACCCAGAGATCCCCTAAGATTGGGAGTTAAATACACATCTTTCACTGAGCGTGTATTAACCACATAAAACATTTTAAAGTGTAACATGAGGACAACATGTATGGGGATGGGGGTGGGGGTGGGGGTTAGGGGGTAATACCTGTTGGGTCTCTTGCAGGGCGAGGCACTGGACTGCAGTGAGGCTGAGGAGCTGGTACTGAGGCTGGAGTCAGGACTGCTGAGAGAACACACTCGCTCCATATTCAGCGTACTCTGACAAGCCTCACACTCCGGACTGCCTTTACACCTGCCGTGTGATAAATGGTGCTTGTTAAATCATCTGAACATTGTGCGAGCTGACATTACTTAATCTCTATTATAATTCAATTCCTTTTATATTAACTACCCTCTATTTATACACTATGATCAAAAGCATCAGTGCATCGGTTGATGTAGACCAAGGTTCACGAACTAACTACATTCCTAGAAACTGCTCCAAATAACAAATGTGTATTCCTAGAAGGTCTTTACAAGCTGGATGAAGGGTGGTTTGGGTTTTGTGTCAGAGCTAAACTTTGCAGGATGGTAGTTCTCCAGAAGGAGGGTTTCTGTTCACCGATGTAGACAGTTTCACTTGCATGCACACAATAGCCGAACTAAGTAAATACTTACAATTCATAGTTGCACACATGGTCACATTAGTTGGCTCATGTTTGCTTTGGCCTTAATGTTTCAAGCACAATATGACATTCAAACCAAGCATCAGGATTTAGATCAGACTAATATGAAATAATTGCTGTGCATGCAAAGGCTGTTACTGTCATGTTAGCCGTTTGACATCAAATATACTATACACAATCTAAAACCCACTGACTCACTCTAGCGAGTGTCTCTGTGCTCTCTGCTCCTCTTCATCATCTGTATCACTGCTGATACTAATGACACTACTAGTTGGGCTCGGTGTGTCCGCCATCACAACGGCTTGCCTCTGCTTCTGAGAGACACACAACTCGTTTGGCTCTGACTCCACCTTGCAGCACACAGGTTCCTCCTGCTGCTCTGCCTGCGACTCCGCCTCCACCACACACTCTGCTTCCGGACAATGATCCGCCACTTCCTCTTCTTCCTCTGCGTTTTTTCCATTGTTCACAGTCTTTAGGGACTGGCAAGTGGAGTTTTGAGTGTTGGTGTTGTGTAAGAAGTTACTCCTAAAAGGAGGGAACAGCACTCTTGTGTTTAGGATAGTGCACCGATGTGAACTCATAATAAAATGATATCTATTCTAGTCAACTAGACTTTCACTATAATAAATAATCATAGCATACACATGCACATGAATAAAGCCAATGGACAGGTCGGCAACGTTTTTCATATAGGTCACACCTTAATGTAAAGACAAACCTGTTTCCACAGAGTTTATTTCTCTTGTTAGCAGCTGGCTGTGGCCACACCACATGAGCGATGCCTATGCTAATTGGTTGATGTGCTGACATGGTCATTTGGCTGGTGAGAAGTGGCTGGGGGATAATGGAATTGTATCGGTTTCCATGGGGGCGAACTTTCCTATGGGGCAAGAATGTAGAGAGAACAAAATAGTTACATATTTTTAAACCTCTCCATTTAACCAAACTGTGTTCAAATAAAACGATAGTCAGCTGTGAAACACAGGAGATATCATTCACTGAACATTCAGAAAAATGTACATCATACTGTCTCTACTCACCCCCAGTCTGCCAGTCTTTGTGGGCCTGCCACAGTATCAGAGGCCAGTGTGGTTGCTGGGGGTGGCACCGGGCCTACTTGTTGCCAGGCAGGTACCAGGATTTGCTGGGGCCGATTAGACCAGGCCTGCTGCAAAGATGAGAGATTTCCTGTAATCATAAACTCCACAAAACAGCAGAAGCATTTATATAATCAAAGGATACAAGAATGCATACCTGAGTGATCACCCCGGGTCTAATTTGTAGGGGCTGGATGGCAGGGGCCTGTGTCACAAGGGGCACGGTGTTCTCCATTCTTACAGAATAGCCAGCCGGCTTATTTGGATTAGGGGGGAGGCCTGTGAAACAAAGGAACTTGAATGATGTACAACACATGATAATGGCTGTGATGAATGGACTTCATTGGCAAATATTGAAATAAGTGGCACTTGGGTGGCCACGGTACCTTGTAAAGCTGGGGGGCAGAGAATCAGAGCTTGTTGAAAGGAGTCCCCAAACTGTGCATTTCCTGTTTGCAGTGGGATCCCAGGATGCATGACAGAGGGAGCAGATGGGGCTAAAGGCTGCACAGCACATAAAAGGCAGGAGAGCAATTTATATGAAACGGTATTATCAGTATGCTGTTTCCTTATTATATTTCTGCTATTTCATGTATGGTCCAATGGTATAAATACAATCAAGGGCTTATTTTAACATGTTTAACAGAGGTGACAGAAGTGCACTACACTGAAATGACCAATAGGGGGCAATATTATAATTCCAGATATTGCTCATCATGTGGAGCAAATGCAATAAACACACATACTATACACAGAAAACACAGAAAAGTTCACTCAGTCCAGTGCCACACCAGAATAATCTGGATTTTTGAATTATGCTTTGGCAGCTTGAATGCGATGAGAACACACACTGAGGCCACTCTCAGTCATGCCAAACACAAAGCTCCTTTTCACCTATGTGAACAGCTGACCAGCCTTTTCCATTTAAGTCTTAACTGGAACCAATTACAGTTTGCGATCTGCGCACGCAAAGGTAGTTCAGGCTGTGCATTCTGACGCACGGGAGACCACACGTGATCAAAATGTTCTGCAAAATTGACCGATAAACAAAATAATTGTATAAACTTCTAAAGCATCCAAAAGCTACTTAAAGTAGATGAAATCAAATTTCCCCAAGGCCCTCTCATGAAATATTACCGATGTAATCAAAATGACATAAAAGCATGCCTCGTGTCTGTGCGAGGTCAGCTCACTGGAGTGAGTTTTTTCCTCCTTTTCCCTCTCTCTCTCTCTCTCTCTCTCTCTCTCTCCTTGGCAACCAAACGCTCTCCCCATGTTGAACTGACGTCAGCCAGCGTTGCCATGACTATGACGCTGCCATGCAATGAGGTGACATTAGTAAGGTCTGGGAGAGAACAATGGTTTGGAGGTAAACAGAACCATTTACATGAGAAGCAGGGACACAAATACACCCACTGACATCAGCTGAGTCCAAACGGAGCCGCCTCAACATAGCAACTACACAGAAACACTGAATAAACACAACTTACTGATCTGACAACAGTGCACGCACCACAACCACTTTACAGCAAACCATGTGTTTCATCAAGTCAAAGCTAAAAAGACCTTGTTGTGACACTTCTAATTTCACCGTTTTAACAGCTAGTCAGCGCTTCTATGCGAGATGCACGTCACCCTCGTCTTTTGACGTAGCAGATTTATGTTTACAGCCTCTGTGTTTGCTAACCAGCCCCAAATCTGCATGCTGCATCAGAAGGCAACTGAAAACACAGGCAAGGGTGATGGCAAATGGAAAGCATTACGACTCTGAATAACAAACAACTGTGGCTGATTACATTTCACAAGAGCCTCCACCACACGAACAGCATTAAAATGTGTGAGCGCAGCAATGCAGTAGAAATAGTCATACTTGAGTGTGCACGCCAGCAATCTTGCCGAAGGGCACGGTCAGGTTGGGTGCCGAGGTGGTAACAGGCCTCACATACTGAGCCTTGTTCCTGTTGATGGTGTCGAACGTGCCAGGACGCGACCGGCACACGTCCATGATGTGGAAACATGATTTGACACTATAAGAAATGAGAAAAGGAGACTGATCATCCTCTCAAGTTAGTGGAGAGATTTTTGGCATAAAAATTAACACACTTTGCAAAAAGGTATTTTATGAAAAATACATGAAATGTTACGTCAATTACAACAAATATAATAAATAGGTGCCTAATAAACTGGAATCTTTGATGAGTAATGAATCTGTTAACTAATTTCTATTTAAATGTTAGATTTAAACATTAGATGCTCACTGGTTGCTTTGGGGAAAGTCCAGTAAGTGCTGCATGGTAACAAAGGGATGACTGAGTGCATCACTGGGGACTATTCTCTTCTCTGCATCGATCAACAACATCTTCTTCAGCAAGACCACAAACTCTCCACGGTCCACCTTCTCTGCCAACAAGTCACTGCCTTCCAGATTCATCACCAAGTTCACCTGGGGGTGAAATGTGGGCACATCATCGAAAACATTAAAAGAGAAAAAAATTAAAACCAAAACACCTAGCTTGTACGTTAAATAAGCAAGTTTACCGAGATTCTTATGTGGGATTTTCCAGTATCTTTGACAAAAGCTAAAGTCAAGATAACTCAAAATAATATTAGCTCATACATACATGCGCTATATCATCCAAACAGCTGAATATGTACTTTCTGGCTTCTTTTGATTTCATCCCTGTTTCTGTCTCATGCTCCTCTGTTGACTGAAAAACAAAACATCCATTTTGTACACAGATTTCGCATCAGGAGATACATCAAGTGTATGTGTGCTTCCAGAATGAGCATGTGGCTCCTGGACTCACTTTCAGTCTCCATGCTGCATAAGGGGAATCAGACTCTCTGCAGAAGAAGCGCGATGTCTTTGTCCCCACGTTCAACAGGTGCTCTCCTGGAAGGCCCTGGGTCTGGGAAATGTAGCGAATCTGAAGGAGACAAAAAGAGAAAGCACCAAAAGGGTTAGTTAACTCATCCACGCATGAGAGTTACATGCTTGATTCTCCAGAAACACTGAAAATTTGTTAACACCTGACTTTGACCTAATTTGCAGAAGCCAGGCATTTGCCTTGCCTTGCCTTTAAAAAACATTCTGCTGTGCTTGTATCTACAGGTGTGTTTGAAATTGATAACATACACCAATCATCCACAAAATAGAAACCAGGTTTAATGAATAACATTGATTATCTCATTACAGTGGCACCTGTGAAGTAGTGGGCCAAATTAGACAGCAGGTGAACAGTCAGTTTTTGATGAAGTTGATGTGTTGGAGGCAGGAAAAATGGGCAAATTGTGATGGCTTAACATCTGGGTCTAACCATCTTTCTAAAAAGCACGTTTTATGTAGTGTTGAAGGTTATTACCTGCCAAACATGGTCCAAAGAAGTACAATCTGTGACCCAACATGGTCGTAGGTGCCTTAAAGCTCACTGATACGCATGGGGAACAATGGCTTGCTCGTTTGATCTGATCCCACAGAAGCGCAACTGTAAAGGGTATAGTTGGCTATAATGAAAGTGCCCATGAACAAGTATACATCTTCATGGCAGCAGCATTCCTTAATGGCAATGTTCACACTGCAAAAAGTGTTCAGGAATGATTTGAGGAATATGACTGAATTGACAGGGTTACCTGAGCATCTGTGGGATGCGCTGGACAGATTAGTCCAATCCATGGAGGCCCTGACTGGGAATTTATGGTGCTTTTCCTCTGGCACCAGGAACCACACCACGAACAAATCTTTTTCCATTATAAATAAAGCAAGGCGTACCCGTGCTGTCACGGCTCTGATCGATAACCGGGACGAAAGCGGGCCGTAGCCGAGCTAACTGTCACTGCTTTCTGATTGGTGGAAATGTC
Organism: Hemigrammopetersius urotaenia; assembly: GCA_037974485.1. NCBI lineage: Eukaryota > Metazoa > Chordata > Actinopteri > Characiformes > Alestidae > Hemigrammopetersius > Hemigrammopetersius urotaenia. The sequence continues at coordinate 8,279,080 of JBBPDC010000019.1, forward strand.
ATCACAACATGGAAAGAGGTCATTGTTTTGTTTGGTTTTTTTTTACAGTGCAAACAAAAAAAAAACATGTAGAGGCAACCTAATAACTAGAAAGTCAAAAAAGTACAAGCACTACAATCTGTTTAAATTTCAGTGTTTTCTATGACCCCAACAAATTTACCTTTAACGCTATGAGAAACACAAAGATGTCCATGGACTTCAATAACTTAGTTGGAGTGTGCTGAAAAGCTCTCTGACATTGCAGGACAGCTTAACAGTTCCTGTCTATGTAAAAGTGCCTTCACAGACGCTTCAATGGGTCAGAGCTGCTGGTGGCATGAGAAGGACTCATGAGATGGCTGACAGGTGTAAATGCCAAGTACGGCTGTGTGTGTTTGTACGTGCACAAGTGTGTGTTCAAATGTGCAAGCCAGCAAGAGAGAGGGAGAGTGTGAGACGAGGCACTCTGACGTCATCGGCACTCTGGTGTTAGGCACATAGTGTGACAGAAGAGCTCCAAAGGTGACGTGTTCTTTTTGGCATTTTAGGTCCACCGGTCAGTTGACCCTTTAACCTCAAGCCTGAACAACATTATGTACAACAAAACCTGCATTTCAGTGTGAGAAATGCATTCAGTTATTTAAAAGCATTTGGAAGTAGCAAATGGCATATCCTCATGTTTCTCAGCTCCTATGGGAAATGGGTGGAAATGGCTCTTTTCAGCTTTGTTTTGACAGTCGTCTGCCACAGCACGTCACACAAAAGCAAATGGTCTGTCGCTGGCTATTTTGCAGGCAATTCAAATGGTCTTTTCCAAGCAAAGCAGGTCAAATTGTCTTTTCCAAGCAAAGCAGATTGCTTCAGTGACAAAATGTACCAGACTGTCTTACAACAGAGAGAAGTCAGGTTCACAGGACTTGAATGGTCACTGTTCTAGTGGACTACCATTCAAGCAAAGTTACTCTTGAACAGAAAATTAGAGACCATGTATCGAACATAAGGACTCAAAACAGGGGTCAAAAAGCAGCTCAAAGCAGCACTAAAAACCCCAACCAGAACACTGTGGCCCATCTGGGTTTGGGAAAGCTCCAGGTCCAGAGGAGTAACAGCATTTTACAGGGAAAAGAAACCAAAATTGATCCAACACCATGCCCAAACTGACCAACGCACATGATGGTTCGGCAAAAGAAGCTGCTTTTCTGCACTAACTAATCAGTGGCAACATTTTTGTGGCCTCGGACAAAGCCAATAGTTAAAAGAAATTCCTTAGGATAATCAACTCAGAGAAGAGGAAAGTCACAAACATCTTTCTCTGGAAATAGATTGCCAGTCTGTGAGTGGGAAACAGGGACAAGGCAGGAAGTAAGCAAGCCTTCCCGAGCTGAGTGTTTTGATTGGTGCGCTGCGTACATGTTCAACAACAAGGAGCAAGACCGGACAAGAGAGTTGATTCATCGACATTCCGATCTCTTACATCACCAGTCTGTGAGTGAAAACCCTCTGCCTACAGGAGTCCATCATCGTAGTAAAGCATATGCAGAAACACCAGCACCACAAGGCCTAGTGTTCTGAAACCATCTTGCACTGCTGTCTGTCTCATGTGGTGTACAGTGTGATCTAGTATACACATGTGGTGTATAACATGTTTGAGCCATAATAAACCTTTAAAATATGCATGTTTATATTATACAAGTTATACAATATGCAAATAATTTATGGTTGCAAAGAAACAATGCTCTCATCAATCTAGTTTAAAACATTTAAAACTAAAATACGTCACTAAATAACAATTTGCCAATACAATGTTTAAACATATACATGACATATACAACTCAACAGTGAGGAAACTCCTAGGCGCTGCGTGGGTGTGCACAATTGCTTAATGACCCGAAGACGTTGAGAGATCGAGGTGCTGTAAGGTTGTGTCAGATAAGGAGACACAGACTAGATTTTTGCTTACGATGACGGGAAAACTTTGGTCTGAGTTTAGCAATGTGTTTCAGCGTCAGTTTGGCTGCTTTATTAAATGCAGAGCCAAATTTATATTACCCTACTGGCCTTAGTGGTTCAGTTTGATCACAAGTGAAATGGCTTCAGAATGTGAACATAAATCAGCACATACTCAGCAAATAATATCACAAAATTCATACAGATTTACGGCCATTCACATCATGTAGGAATCCCTTAAAATGATAAGCCAGCTTACAATCTCTTTGTCTATTTCAGGCTGAATGAAATTACCGTTACAAAAGCAGTGTTTGAAAAAACGACTCGAGTCACGTTAAGGTCACAGAAGTATTTGCATCTTCCTGGCAAGTATCTACATGCTAAGCCATGACATTAGTATGTTTGTGTCACCATGTGAATGAGTCTGTTTTGCATGCTTCAGTGACAGAAGCAAGACGTCTGTTTGCTTAGAAAGGTGTGTCTGTGAGTTATCCAGGTGTATCAGTAAGATAGGGACTGTCTGCAGGCCCAAACCTGTAAAGGGAGTGGAGAGAATCCACCAGACATCAGTGCCAAGCAGGACACACCTCCAACTTCTCCCACACCATATACAAACACACAAAATCTCCAGAGGCTCATGCATACACAAACAGAACAAATGCTAGGGGTTTTTTGCTCTGTTTATCTATGGGGTCACATTCCAGTGGCCTAATGGCTGCTTACTCCACTGCTAAAACATTGCTGTAATGTTGAGTGAGGGTTCCATATGGCTTAGAGCTGAGATGCTCTTGCTGGTGTCATAAGATGGTGTTCAGCTTTGCTATAAATACATTCTGCTGTGTGAGGTGGAACCGGACACTCATGTAGGAGAAGCATGGCAGAGGGGATGCTAAAGCGTAGGGCTTGGTAACGGGCACCCCGTCCCCAGCCAACAGTCTTGACACTCCAAACCTTCATAGGTCAAGGGCCCTGCTAGCAAGATAAGACTTCACACATTAAACCACCATGTGATCGTTAATTTGAGCCAAATGCGACAAGGGAAAGAACAGTTTCAATTTAATAGCAACTAAGCAACAAAAAAGCAACATTAACCAAAGCGTCACCAGCCTAAAATAAGAATAAGGACAGATTTAACAGCCTAGGCCAGCTCCTAAATATCTGTCTCTATATGAAGAGTGGATTAACATTCATGAACAAAAACGGAAGAAAAAGCAATATTCTGAAAACCACATAAATGAGTTGTGTTCAGTTGTGCTAATTTTTCAAGCAAGTTGAACAACAAGAGAACAATTCAAGATTCTAGAACAGCTAGACAGGGGTTCTGTAATCTAAATAAATAAGAATTACAAATATGAATTGTAAATCCTCAACCAATGGCATTGGTATCATAGTGCTATTTTCGTAACACCATCAGCACTGCTGGGCAGCCTTCTAATGTTCGCAGGTGAGAGCCAGCAGGAAGCAAGTTAAACTGGACTGAACGGCCTGGCAAACTACATACTTCAATGGAAATTCAATAGAATATTACTTTTGCTTGAAAAACCCCTCATAAGTCGAAGGCTATATTTGTTCACCAGCATTACGCCAACAGTCACAAAAATGTCTGGAAAACAATTTCACAACTTGAGGTTTTTTTTTCTAATTTGTACTCGATCTGACCAGAAATACACGGCAAGTTACAGCTTCACTCAGTCTGCTAAAGGTATATATGCATATAATGTTTTATTTTAAAAGATTTTACATTAAAAATTATGACAACACTGACAAACATTCCTTAAGGATTTTCAGAGTGCCCCCAACCACAGTCTCCCTGAAGCACTGAACTGGTGGTTATGGCAGGGGGGTGGGCTGGGTGAATATGACACCTGGCAGCAAAAATACCTAGCTGTTCATGCAGTGGTCTTACGAAGAGCTTTATAGTACAATGCAGTTTGATATATTGTGGGGCAGCAGGTGCTGTTCTGGACTAGCCATGTTAAGACCTGATGGCTCCCCCTGGCATCCTTCAAAACCCCCACAGCAACACTGGTGGAGATCCATCACATATCACCCATCACCCCCTCTGTCACTTGAGTTATAAGCAGCCCCTCTAGAGTAGGTGGGGGCTGCTGAAGCTAGTCTTTCCCAGCCTTCCCCGGAAACCGTGTTCTAATCTGGGCCTGTTGCTGCCCATCTCTCTTTCCCCTCACACTCACAGTCTCTCAAAGTCCCCAAAGAGTCTCCAGGGGCCCAGTTCTCAGCAGGAGAGGAGGAGTCTCAGCAGAACTAATACCAGAATGAATGTTGCACACATACACAGCCTGAAAAACAGGCGCATGCACACACAACACACACTCCAATATAAAGTCTTGGAGGGATGGCAGTACAAATTCTTCTGCGGATTGTTTGGGCTCGAGAGCACATACCACAGCTCGGTGCATAACAGATGACGTAAAGCAGAGAACACAGGGACGTGTGAGAAATCACATCTGAGAGCGGACGTTCTGAAGAAGAGGCCATCAGTGTGTATCTGCAGCCCTGACATGCAGCTAAATAACAAGGACCAGTTCAATCCCTCATGTCCATGGGAGGGCTGTTTTCATTACAAATCAAGTTAACTGCAATATATTTTGATGTGTAACCAAGCAATCATTGGACACTACAAACGGACTTCATCGAACAATATCAAACCATGCACCGTTCTAAAATGCCTGGCCTGGATAAAAGGATTGGAATGTCTATACAATAAATATATTACACCATCATGTATCAACAAATAAATGTAAGTGTCCATCAGACTGCGATTCTTACTGTGAGAAACCAATGCAAGGATTTAGGGCTACTAACCCTTTGAAAGTTTTCGAGTGATTTGTTTTTAGTTTAACTGAGTAATTAGGAGAGCCCATGTGTTTCACTTGCATGCTGTTGTTCTTGCAAGAATGAAGAGGCAGTGCCAGTGGGGAGGCTAATCAGCCATGGTCAGAATAATTACCTGGTCATACTCCAGAGCCCCAGGGTAGAGGGGCCAGCCCAGGAAGAGCTCAGCTATCACACAGCCCAGTGACCACATGTCTATGGCTTCACAAAACGGCAGGCCCAGAATGATCTCCGGAGCCCTGTGGGGGAGACAGAAACAAACAAGAGGAACAAAGTTAGCCTTCCTAACACACAGCCTCATAAGCGCAGCAACAACAGCAACATTGTATGGCAACGAGGTAGCACATGACATGCAAAGCATTTTAATGTAGTTTATTCCTGCTGCGCATGGTGGCACGGCAGCATGGTTATGGAGCACAATACAGAAAAACGTCACCACTGTCACAATTTCTGTCTGATTTAGATCTGCACACAATGACTACGAGGTTTACTGGGGCAATATGAAGCAGGGAACATGTAAGGAGGAAGGAAGAGGAAGATCTTTGCTGGTTAACCCACATAACTGTGTATTTAAATCTGATTTCAACAAATAAAACCATGTAATACAGTCTAAAACCAGTGTTTGCTCAACTAGACGCTCGCCGTTTGCTCTTTCACTCGACCCACCGCTGCTCAGCCGCTCTCCAGCCACTTGTGGGTGTAGACCATTCTAAAAGTTCTCCCATTGGCCATTTCTGTTCTTTATGGAGATTTGCATGTGACACCATTTTTTTTTTTTTACAACCCTCGTTTTTAAATAACAATTATCTTTCTACATGCACAGGAACAAACAAAGCTCACGAACCAGGGGAACTTCCATATAAGGAGCTGTTTTGGCGTATGATGGTGATTTACCATTTTCCATGCATGCATGGATTCATGGATACTCGTGTTTTATGGGTAAAGACAGAACTGTTGTGGCAACACTAGAACTTGCAACACAGAATACCAAGGGTTACCATGGAGAGACATTATGCATAAGTGCAGCCACTGTATAGGAAGGAAGCTTTGGGCACTTAGCACCACATGTCTGCGGTGATCCTGATGAGCAGGATTACGGCCCTGCCACGTGAGTCTGAGGGTGACGCAGCTCCATTCAGCACTCATTTGAACGGGTTGGCCTGACAACTTGCCGTTACTCGGGTTACACTGGTGTCTCGTTACAGCCGTAACAGGGGCTCTATATGGGCCTCCCACACAGCTCCATTACTGAGAACGACAGCACCCTGAATTAGTCTGAGAACACATGTGACCTGACACAAAGGATACAACCCCGCAAAGCCACAGACTCTACTGTTTAAGAGAGAAGATAAAAGCATAGCCCTCTCAGGTTTTAATAAATCCACACAACAGAGAGCCTCCAGCCTGCTGTTGCTGCTGGCTCTACACGTGGCCCTCAACAGCTTCCAGCAGCTCCAACAGAGAAGGGTGGGGTCCATAGCAGCAACTACTCATGCACAATAATGAGACGGGGAATTTGTAACAACTTCACATAAGGCTAACTCCGGAGTGAGTAGTGAAACTGTCATCACTTAGAAGAAATTACACATGGTTTCATGAGTAGGGCTGGACCAAATAGCATTTCTTAGCATCCAAATAACAATTCTCAAAAACCTGTTTTTGTTTAGTTCATTTGCTCATTTTACTGTTCATTTTAAAAAATGTCCTGTTTTGGGGCAGCTGTACACATTCAATATTACATTATATTCATGCTACCCTGCTGAAAAAATGCTCACTTTGGAGTTTATATGGTTTATAGTCAGTTTACAACACTGATATTGATGAGAAATAGGCATGATGGCTGTTCATGATGGTTATAAAGCTATAATGGTCCCGGCGCCCACGCTCTGGACTCTAGGGGTAACTTGTTAGTCTTCTAACAAACTAGATCAAACATGAATGCCCTGCAGTGTCAAACAGATTTGGTTTTATTTTCGATTTGGCTACATTAATGTTTAAGTTGAGATTTACAGAAATATTGCAGCTGTGTAACTGTGTTAAAGGGAACACTGCTGTTGAAAAGCTCCTATTTGTTTTAAGTGTTTGCAAACCAAATCTTATTGTACTTTTGTTCATTTAGCAGTACTTTAAAAATAAAAGTGCACAATACACTATTTTTGAATAAATTATTGAATTTTGCTTATAACAATGCGATTAATCACGATTAAACGATTGAATCGATGCCCTGCATTAATATTTACAGTAATCCCCTGCTTTTCACAGAGGTTACATTCCAAGAGCACCCGCGTATTGTGAAAAACTGTGCTTTGGTAAAGGTAAAAAAAAAAAAATTTAAAAAAAGCCTAAAAATGCCTAATGCCCCCAAGTGTGCTCAAAGAACACTTTCATTCCATTTTAAACTCAGTTTAATGCATTACCCTTAAAGAAAATGTAATGATAAACCTGTATTCAAATTTTTTTTTTTCACCCTAGTCATTGCCCTGAGTAGACACTACAACCAGACCAACAGCAAACACACGGCATGGTGTGTATGAAGTCCAAGAGGGTATCACATTCATATATACTGGTACATACTGTACTGAGCCTCACATTCCAAACATCATAGTGAAAGTTTCTAAAACAGAAAAACAGACCGCAGAGTCCTTGAGTGTGACGGACAAGCGGACTCCCAAGCCTTCCCCTCTGACCATCTTCAGCATGAATTAGATAAGCTCTATCTGAAGGACCAACCAGTGAGGGCATGAATATACAAGAGACAGAAAACACGCTCAAACGCAGCAGCATTTTTCCAGTGACTTATCATACAACACAGGTTACAAGGCTCTTTCCCTTCTTTTATACATAAACATGAGCTCTCTTCATAACTTACACACTGAAAGAGCATGTAGAGAATGGTCAGAATGAAAGTGAAAGAGAGCTGAAAGGAAATTTATTCCAGGGACAATTCCTATACTCATAGCACAAAGACAAGATAATCACAACATGAAAGTTGCTGAGATTACTTGCTTGTATGACTGAGTAGTTCTACTGTACTCGGTACTAGAAATTAGACACGTGCCATGTGGACACGAGGAAATTACAAAAAGCTTTTTCAACCCAACCTATTTCAGTCAAAATATAACGATTCCATCTGAAGTACCTAGTTTACTCAAGCTGCATTTCAAACATACTGCCTTCTGCACACATTTGAATCGCTCATTTTGTTCCTCGGCCTCATCCCCCGTTGCCAGGTATATTTGATGTAACCCTGTACATTATATTTTTCACCAGCAGACAAAAAGCAAGGATTTAAAGTTCCTCAAGCACAAATCTAAAGCTGTAGTAGGCCAGTATGGGCAACATCTCTTGGGAAACTTTGGCTTGTCTAACTAAAGTAATAATGGGGAATTCCACTTGTCATTCATAAGCTGAGTGCAAAAAATCTGTTCTGAGATAAGGCTGACAATTCAACTGAATTTCTGACTTGCTGGATGATGCCGTTTTTGGATGAAACAATAGAAGAAAGTTCCCTATATGGTATATTCCTATGAAATTCAAGAAAATCAATAAAAACATTTAAATGAAACTCTTAAGAATTCCCCTTTGGAAAACACTGGTTATCTGGAGACGTGTGCATCAGCTGTTCACTTTTTATTACCATCAGATTTTGTAAGCACTGGTTTTGAAGAAATCCAGAATCCTTCCATGCACCTGGACCAAGGCAGTCACAGCAATCCAAATTACAACAGGTAATGAACTGCCACCTGATTAAGATGAGACCAAACCACAGAATCTAGTCTACTCTGGCAATGAGCTTCGCAGCCAGTATAATACTAAAGCACAGAAACCTTTGCACCCAGTTACAGAGCAGTCCATGTGAAATTACCAAAGGCCTACAAACTCACCCTGCCAGATTTGCTCAATTCTTCCTGGATATAATGTCATTAGGCATAAGATACGCCTTTTCGTTTAATATAAACAGGCTTATAGCCTTAACCAGTCTACAGAACCAGTCTAGTTGATAAGCCATTACCTTTGTATTAGTTTAAGGTGTGTGTGTTATCTCTCTATAGATAGCTAGATAGCTATAAATAAAAGTAGTGCACATTTACATTTACATATAGCTGTTGGACACAAATAAAAGCAAATCTGAAAGTCTGAGATGATCATTTGAATTTTTTTTTCTCCAACATTTGGTTATTGTAGTCTCATGACATGCAGAATAACACGGAACCATCAATACCAGAGTAGAGAGATCTACTGAAGAGTCGACCAGCTCAGATTTCAAACCAAATAACCAAGTGCACGTGAAATTCCTGGAGGTGGTTGAGATTTACAGCCCTGATAGCCTCCCAGAAGCAGCTTAAATAAAGCATTGTAGAGATTCCACCCTGCCACACAGAGGTAACATAACCTGTGAGGCAATGATATGTTTACCTAGTGGTACAACTAGTGCTGTGTGAAGCCTATTGTGCGTTGGTGCCGTATTACACACAAGTCAGTACTGGATCAGGTTCAGATGCTGCTGGGCATGTACTCCTCGGAGACGGGAATTTCCTCCATTACAAATCTTTAGGTTCTGGGAAAGTTATGTAAACAGTAGACTCAGACATTGCTTAAAAGGGGATTGGGGGGGCGCATCTATTGCACAATGTACAGGAAAACAAACAAGCTCTCAAATCAGATTAACAAACTAAAACTGAAGTAATATTTAGTTTCAGATAAGGTATTGGAACGAATACTTAAAATCAGCATCTAAACGTTTGAAAAATTCTGCAACACTGGTGACAAGGTAAGTGGCAAATTACACCCTTCATGCCACTAGCATGAGCTTAAACAAGCATACAGAACCAAAGCGCTGAGCATAGCACTGGCACACTACAGTGTCCAAAATGAGCACAGGCAATTTGCCCAGCCAGGGCATGGAAATGCCCTCTATCAAAGAGCACTAATCTGATGTAAAACTTCTGTGCTAGACATAAAACCATGCAGACAAATGGAGATAATTGCACTTTTGTGGTCAGACACTTTCCAGCAATGTTTATCTTCTCTGTCTTCTGTTAAGCGCAGTCAGATGCTTTTCCTCCCCCATGTACTTTTAAGGCAGGGGTTTCCAACTCTGGTCCTGAAGGGCTGTGATCCAGCAGGTTTTGGCGATTTCCCTGCTCAGAAGCACTTGGTTCACCTCACCAGGTAGTTGTCAGGTTTACTGAATGTTTGAGGAGGGGACCAGAGTTCGAAACATCTGATTTAAGGGGTCTTTTAAAATAACTCACTGTTCCAAAACTTTCAAAACTTACCAAAGAAACCCTCAAAGCTCAAATAAGACAGTAAGGGTGGACATGAGAAAAATCTGACAAAGGCCATGACCGTAAATATATCAAATATGATGCCTCAAAAATTTGTCCACCATTTCAGTCTATCAAAAGATACTTCATTTGAAAAGCTTCAATTACTTCAGTCTCAGGATGAGAATTTGAAAAAGCAGCAAAAATAATAACAGTATAACCTTCATTAACCTGCAGGTACTATAAGGCATTTGGCAACAATATAAGGAGAAAAAAAAAACAGTTGAAACAATATAGAACATACAAGTAAAGCATGTATTATAAAATGATACTGTATTAATTACTGAATAACATTATGCCCATACTTCCTGCTGATAGCGCGCTGTTTAAAGTACATCAGCATGCAGTTTGGTTATTTTCCCACTATTGTTTTCCAGAATTACTCAGGGGTTCTCCTAAATCACACTGCAGGAAGTATAAGGGGACAAAAGTAATAAAGAATGGATCCTAGAATGATGGAAATTCCTCAGAGACTTGTGGGAAATTGTGACAATATCAGAAACAAGGAAGGGGTTCATCTACTGCACACATCTGTTTTGCTGCTGTTCAACAGAGGAGGAAACATCAAGTTTAAAACAGTTAACTATCGGAACTAAGTGTCACCTATTTAGACTTGCTCAAAGCAAACCTACAACATATGTGAACACACTTTCCAGCAATGTTTGTTTACCTTCTTTGTCTTCTGTTAAGCTCAGTGAGATGGTTTTTTTTTTTTACAGCAATATACACTTAAGGGGTCTTTTAAAATAACTCACTGTTCCAAAACACTGTCCTCAACACTCTAATAAGACAGTGAAGGACAGCAAGCAAGAAAAATCCCATAGATGTAAATATATGAAACATGATGCACCAAAAGTTTGATTGCCCACTTTTGCAGTTATAACATTAAAACTATCTGCCTTATGTCGTGTAGTCCCCTTCTTGCCACCAAATAAAGCTCTGACCTGTCAAAGCAGGACCTCTGAAGGTGTGCTGTGGTGTCTGGTACTTAAACATGAGTCCTGCAAGTTATGAGTCGGGGCCTCTATGTTTTGGACTAGTTTGTCCATTACATACAACAGATGCGCAAACAGATAAAGATCTATAGAATTCAGAGGCCAAGTCAAGACCTTGACTTGGCCTCAAACATTCCTGGTCTTTTTGCAGTATGACAGGGCGTCTTATCTTGCTGAAAGAGGTCATTAGGGAATACCATTGCAAGGAAGGGTATACTTGACTTGCAACAATGTTTAGTTAGATGGAAGGTGTCAAAGTAACATCCACATGAACGCAGGACCCAAGGTTTCCGAGCAGAACACCGCCCAGAGCATCACACTGCCTCGGTCTACTTGTCTTCTGCCCCTGATGCCCCTCTTGGTAGTGATAGCAGAGGTGAAACATTGTTAGTGGTAATATAGGCCTTCTATTGTTTATCTCCCTCTCATGGTCGACCAGAGAAGACAGGTTCCCCTTTTGAGTCTTAGTTCCTCCTGAGGTTTCTTCCTCCAGCTTTAGGGAGTTTTTCCCTCATCTCCGTCGCCCTTGGTTTGCTCTCTAGGGGCCCGGACCTGGAATCTGTAAAGCTGCTTTGTGTTGTAAAAAGCGCTATAGTAGTAAAAAGTTGCAAAGAGCACTATATAAATAAAACGGAACTGAATATTTTATGGTCTGTCTAATGTTGCAAAGTGATATAGGCAGAAGACATTTTTCAAGGCACTAAAGTTTTCAAAGCCAGTAAGACACCATAAACGTATCTTTTAAATGACTATGGTACGATAACCTCTGGTTGACATTAATGTTGTCTTAGAAGATCTTTTCAAAAAATCCATATCCGTTAATCATATTACACATAAAAGCACATGTTTATGACACATTGCCTCTGAAGAATTGGTTTACTCTAGAGTTGCCTCTCTTTTTTTTCCCCCCCAAGATGTTATTTCTAAAAGCAAAGCAAAAGCTAAGGATGTTGAAACCTCAAGAGAGAAACTACCACTTCCGTCTTTCTTCTCAAAGCCAGCAGTAGAGAGCATTTCATCCTGCCTACCGCCTAAACTGTTGAACAGGCTGTTAAAGGCTGCTGAACAAAACTGTGGCTTCAGCTGTTCAAAAAGGTCCCAACAACGTTCTGTTCCAGTTCCGCATAGAGCAGGAGACCAAACTCACTCATGCACCCGTGTACACAATCATCAGCAGAGGGTAGAAGAATGTGTTTTTTATTTATTTATTTATTTATTTTTATTTTTTTAAGCCTCCTCCTCTCTTTTCCCCTTTTTCATCCACATTCTCAACCTCCTACTATGTAAACTAAAATATGGAATTAACTGACTGTTCTACCTAAATGTGGATAATCAAAGTTCTATCTTCTGACCAAACCCAAGTTGCATTTGTGCAACAAGGAGAAAGCAGACTATGCATCATCTGAGTCATTTCACTTTTTTTTTTTTCACTTTTCTAGCCAGCCACGCATCACAGGATATTGCTAAGTGAACGGTAATCACATTTTCTCCTTTACTCATTTCCCATTATATATTAAAAAAGAAAGAAAGAAAAAAGGTACCTTTTAGATCTGCAAACCAAGGGCACAGAATGTACAGAACTTAAAAAGGCAAAAGCGATCATAATAATTAATTTGATTAAACATATGACAAAGGCCCTGACAATCACGATGAGCAGCTATTTAGTCATTACTCATCTTTTTCAATCAGAGCACCTACAAAATCTGCCAGCTCATAATTCCAAATTAGGCCTCATTATCAAATTACGCTTCAAAAAGCCAGACAACTTCAGTCCATCTCTACTTCTCAAACACTGAGCATGATGGGGAGAGAAGCACCAGGATGGCATTTCTGTTTCAATGTTAATAACAGATAATTATGAAATTGCTTTGGTCAAGCTTTGGTCAATAATAATAATAATAATATCGATCCAGCTGCTCCTGTTTATCGATAATTATTTGAGTAAATCAAAACTGATGGCTGTAATTAAGTATGTGCTAAAGCATCTGGAATCTTTTGTTCTCAAGGGTTGATTTTACATAAACTGGGATAAAATATATAACCATTGACACTACATTATATATTAATTCTATCTGCCCGCCAACCTACCTATCTATCCACCTACCTATCAAGATCAGAGAGTAAGGTTAAAGAAATGCTGAATTTTCAAATGACGAATCAGGTTAGAGTTACTGAAAGTCTTTAGAGTTTCATCCACACTGTACCTCAGCAGAACCTTTAAAGCAAACCTGATATCTGCTGAAAAACCTCCACACCACTAACATTTTCATTCTGTGTCAGAATGACAACACACATTTGGCACGATATGTGCTGCCTGTAATTTCAATACTAGATACAATACAATATTTAATTTTGTGTATGGGTTTCACCTCTTTAGGTGAAGAGATTTCAAATAGTGACCATGAGCATTACTGAAGTTCATGAACACAGCAATGTGGTTGGTCGACCTTGTTTTAACATGCCTTGGCAGGAAATGACAACGAACAATGACAAAAATGAGTCAAATCCACTGGGTAGAACAGGGTCAAGTGGAAAAAAAACATGGTTCTATAAGCAATCCACCTCACCTTAATTGTTAGATGCAACATTTACGTGACCTCACACTTCCACGAGTAGGACAAGATGTACAAATATCTCCTTCTAGGCAGATAAAGGGATGAGCAGCGAGCACAATAGAATCAAAAACAAAAATGTCAAGTCTTGATATTAGAACGACTGTGCCTTTTTGCCCTTGTAAGATATAATGTGATTAGTAGTGTTTACTTTGTTGCCAACACAAGCAAGTTCAATGCAGGCTCTGATAAATGATTGATGAGGCTGGCTTTCAATCTGAAACGCACATGAGCAAAAGAGGCAGCAGTCGTTCGGTCACAGCAGAGGCACACGATATGGGAAATCTACGGCACCGCCTTGTGTTTCTACAAAACATATCCATCTCAAACACATACATACACAGACACACCAACAACATGCTGATTTTGTTAGCTACCACGCAGCACAAACTATGTCCTGCCATTGGACTGCTGTGAGCTCCTGTGTTTATGACATAAAAGAGCCTAACAACTCGAATAAACTCTCCAAGCAATATGAAGAACCAGAATTAATTAACAAATCAGCACCAATAAACACACTCAAACAAATGAGAGCATGTGCAGATTAAACAACCACCCTATAAAAACAAATGTGGTCAAATGGGTCAGAGCACAAGTAGTTTTCCCTAAAAGGGCTGAAGTTGAAACATAATGAAACCAAACAGAAAAAATGAACAGGCCCGCCATTCACACACACTTGACAAAAAGGGGTGGTGGGGTGGGAGGGTTGCTGCAGGCTATCTATATTCCATCTTCTAAAAGCAACAAAACAGCTGACTATGTAAGACGGTGACCTTGAACGAGTGCTGGTGCAATCTCTCTACCATTTCATCCTGCCTTATTTCACTCCAACTGCCAGCGCACTTCACCATCTATAGAAGTCAAACTGCGCTGGCTATCCTCCCAGCTAATTTTAGGCAGCGCGCTCCAGCCCTTCTACCCCCCCGGCCCCCTCCGCCGTGTGTTTGGGTCCCACTCTCACTGGAGAAGCAGCAACAGCAGCCGGTGGAGATCACTATCATATCACATGGTGAGGTCCGAGTGAAGTGGAGAAGGACCCCCTTCAAAAGCTGGAGGGGTTTTCTAAAGTTCAGAGGCCATCAGGATTAAAGATATCGCTGTTCAGGTAGTCCTTCTTCTTAAGGGGTAATAAAGTGTGTCACATGTTAAAAAATAAAACACTGTTAAGGAGGATGCAAGAATGATGAAAAATCATTGCAGAAACATCACTGATCTAAAGTCAATGGTTTTAGGTTTTCCTCCCCAATACAAACTCAAGTAGTTGAACTTCCATTAATTACAACTATTCTGCCTTCAGGGGAAGCCTATGTTGTGGTAGTTAAAGACTCAAAAGGAAATGGAAAGACTAAGGACCAACAACATGGGCATGAAAGAGCTGGAACGAAGAGTAACAGATGTCAGTATTCCGTTAACAGCTTCAAGCCCTTCAAGCTTCAACAGTGTTTAAAGTGGCATTTACCACAAAAAGTCTAAGTGTTTCACAGAAGCAGCACAAAAGGGCCTCATGACTACAGCCAGACACGCACAAAAGTAAATACATAAATAAATAAAAGTCGCCTCTTTGAAATGTGGTGGGGATCAGATTCTAACTGAACCGTGGAAGGAAAAAATAAAGAACAGAATCACATGCACTGCATACTTCATCATACAAATCATATCCAGTGACACTGATCAGATACTATTTTTTGGGACTACATCAGAAGGAAATATGAAATCAGGTCAGAGCTTTTCCCTGGAAGGAGCACAGAATTACTTGTAAGCAAATGAGGGGACCAATGTCTTGTTTAACCACAGCCTTAAAAATGAAAAACCTTTATCAATGAAGGGGAATGATAAAAGGTTTTTAACTCCCATAAAAGTATGTAAGTCTCTAATTTATTGCATGTAAACATGCTTTATAGCAGTATGGAGCAGTAAGAAATATGCGGACTGCATCTGCATCAATACTATGGTCTGGAACAACAAGGGTCTCATAGTCTAAGCTTGATCTCCAATTAAAAAAAACAAAAAAACAGTGTTTTACTGGTTTGGAGTTGGAATTTATCTTGAACACTTCTGTTCAGAATGCATGTAGCTTCATCATGCGTCAATTACTAAAATAACTTTCAAACATTGTAGTTATTTATACAAATGTATACGCATAAAATGTCATTTCTGACACAAGGGAAAACTGCAAAACATCTGCAAATATTTGCAAGACATCCAAAGAGTCGGCATTAGATTATGATGTGAAGATTGGAAGGAAATTTGCTGTCGGTTGTAATCACTAACCTACCAAGCAAGTTACTTTGAAAAGGGTGCTTTCAGATCTTTCAGCTGTCACTGCTCATACTGATGTGACTGCTGCTGACATTTTGTCTGTGACTGCAAAACTGTACCAAAAAGATGTCTAAAATTGTACAGCGTCCCCCAGGACAGAGAGGCCAAGTGTGGCTACAGTCCACTAAAGAAAAACCTCATAAGCACATTTTAGAATAAGAGAATCATGCTGGACAATACATAAGTCAAACAGTACATTAAAGTGACTGAAGATGTGGCAGTTTTAACATACACTGAAATAAAGTCAAAACCAATTAATAATATCAAAGCTCAAAAAGGACTAACATTTTGAGCTAAATGGCTGCGTCTAGGGCTAATTAGGGAAAAAGTCAGCATGTCCCTAAGAGAGGGCTCAGTAAGGACATCCGCTCTGTTCGTGGCCCCTGTAAACATTCTCACAGGGCCGAGATGCTCATCAAGATGGAACGATAAACACCAAAGTGGGCCATTCCTGGCGATTACGTAACAGATGTATTTCAGGTCCATTTTTTCTGAGCTTAAACACAGACCAGTTACCCACACTCAGCTGCCAAGGTTCATTCTTTGCGCTTTTTCCATCCGTCAGTACAACATTAGGTCTTCTAATAAACAGAAATGTTCCCGATCATTCACCAAAACTAAAAAGGAAGACAATGATAGGCAAAAGGTTTAATAAACAGGCGAGCACAGAATGAGCTCAATTTCTTTAGAAATCTGAAAAATCCTTGGACTCGGTTTAATAAGTAAACTGAAAAATCAAAATACAGCACTTGAACTGCGCTTATGACTGCTCTGGGAAGTTCTTTCTCCTCAAGAATTGACATTTTCTCCAAGTCCTATTGTGCTTCAGAACACTGCTTCCTTTCCCATACTGAAGGGCCCTGAATGGCTTCACCCCCTGCCAGAGAAATACTTTTACTGGGCTGGTATGTTGCTCCTGAATAGACAGGATGTTTGCCATAGGTGACATTTCCTTGCCAACAATTCCACAAGGAGTTAAATTATGTTTGACCTGATTAAGAAAAAGAGGGTGATTGGTTTTGAAAGCAACATAATCACCATTTATTTCACTACAAAATTACAGTGCGGGAATTCCTGTGCTGCTACCAGCACTTTTTAATGTAGTGTCAGATTTTTAGCACGTCAACATTCAGCATTATCTTTACACCCCCATCAACACACATTCACGCTGTGGTTAAACAAGATGACAGCTGCAGAGCTAGAACACTGCAAAATGGTACATCACAAGGAAACACACAAAGATCACATTTCATGTTAAACAGCAAAAAAACTGAAAATCTCAAACTTAATTATACTTATTTGAAAGTAACCGTCTGTTAATTCTCAATAAAGAAATGGCTGCAAACATGTCTGCATTCAAAAATCGCAGCCTTCTATAAGACACATCTGTCAGGTTTTACTTATTACTCAAGTCTCTACAACCAATTTGAAAATGGGTGAAAACGTGATAAAAGCATCTGTTTAAAGTTTCTCTTCCTCAAGAGCACCATAATCACACTTCACTAGCCCTATTCGGCAACTATAGACACTCTTAAACCTCTAAAAGATCACTATACGATAGGGCTGGGCGATTTGGCCTAAAATCAAAATCTCGATTAATGGAACAATTGAGCTCGATTACGATTAATGAACGATTATTGTATTTATTTATTTTTTTTGCCCTCATAGTTCACTGACAAGTTGCTCAGTTGTATCAGTGTTTAAGCTCTCCATGCTCGACCTGTCGGCGGAATAACGTAACATAACGGAGCGGGGTCACGTGACTCCACATGCGGTAGTGTTTTTAAAGGGAAAGTAATCAAAATAATCGACCTGGAAAAATTCGATCGATTATAGGTTCTGAATGTCGATTTCAATTATTTTTCCATTAATCGCCCAGCCCTACGATACGGTCACTACTGCTGCCCCAAAGTGGGACCCCCATCTAGATCCTGTATAAGAGCTGGATATAATGAGTTAGAACAGTGTGCCAGCTACATATAACAGTCAGATATTTTGTTTGTTAAAAACAATTACTCTCAGGAAATGAAAAATGGAAAGACCCTTCATTTTTAACCGAATACAACACTACCAAAGACGGAGTGGAATTTTTAGAAGCCTGTGTTATGACTTAATTACCCCATGCTTTTATATGGACAAATACTGCCAATTTTGTACTTTATTTTATGTTACTATACATTGTTAGATTTTATTCTACATTTGTGTTTTTTTATGTATTAATGTGAAGTTAATAATAACTAACTCGCTGGCTGCTAAGTTTATTTCAGCTGTGTGTGCATTCAGGTGCTTAGTGGCTTCCTTGCCTGGGGCAAATGGTGAATTGCCTGGTTTCAGTCCATCAGCATATGGAACACACTACATTAGTGGTTAAATGTTGTTTGGGAATTGTAGCAGCAGTGGATGCAGGCCACATTCAGTTGGAAACAAATTATCGTGGGAACCCAATTTAAATGCCTGGTCGACAGGCTTTGACATGTTATTTAAGTCAAAACTCACATCAATCACTGCTGCCAATACTACATTAAAATAAAATAGGACAGAAAATCAACTAGTGGTCTGATTATCGATCGTCTCCACTGAAATATGCACGTTATGACACAGGTATGAGCAGGGAATTCGCCAGCTGCACAAAAAAACACAACACAAACACCCACACTCTTGCATTACACATACCTGTAGTACCGTGACTGGAGGTACGTGGAGCAAACAGCTTTGGAGACATGACTGGCTGAGCCAAAATCTATGACTTTCACCCGGTACGGCTGCCGCACAGGGTCCACAAGCATGATGTTTTCAGGCTTGAGATCAGCATGGATCAAACCCATGGCTTTCAACTTCTTCAGTGCTGTAGCCACCTGTTGAAGAATGGGCCGTATGACCTTCAGAGGCAGTGGGCTGAATTTGTTCTGCTTGAGGAAGTCATACAGGTTCTGCTCAAGCATCTCAAACACAAGGCAGGTGTGGTTACGGTGCTGGAAGCACTCGAAAGCCCGCACTAGGTTATGCTCATCCGCGTTCTCTCCGCTGAGACGAGCCAGGATGCCCACCTCGATCTGACCCTGCCGTGCGTATGATGGGTGATTTTTCAGGATTTTTACAGCCACCACCTCACTGGTGCCTCGTTTCCAGCACTTGACCACCTGGCCAAAGGTACCACGGCCAAGGAAGTCCAACACCTCATAGGTATTCTTCATTGAACAGAGAACCTCGTGCTGCACCAGCTGGTAGTCGCCGTCTCCGCTGCCGGATCCGGCGCCTTGTTTTACGGGCCCGCCTCCTACCGCCGCTGGGACCGCCACTGGTGGGTTCCCCACGTTTGATTGCAACATTGCGGGTAACATTGAAAGGTCCTCCACTATCTGCATGGCGCTTCCCACGTTCTCCAGCTCCTCGCTCTTACGTTTCAGCCCGCATCGCTGGGAACTGTCCGCCAAGTTAAAATCACAGGTGTCTTCTCCCTTCTCCTCGTCTGTCCCTCCACCACCCTCTCTTCCTCCTCCCCCTCTACTTCCACTGTCCTCACCCCTGACCCCTCCAGCTGCCCCTGGAGCTCCACTGCTGCTTGTCCTCCCTTTTTCCGGGTTGTCTGACTCCTCTTCCTGCGACAGGACTCCTCCTTCCTGATGAGGCGCTGCTGTACCTTTCGGATGTCGTTGCACACCTTGTACAGCAACAGTCTGCACTGGAAAGTCCTGCCAGAGGTGCCTACCAGCCGCAAAGTTTCGCGTCTTGTATGTCGGTGCAAGTTTCGTCGGCTGTGCAAAGCCAAGGGTTCTACCATTCAAAAAAGTCAGTGGGAAGGCCCTGTCATGGTAAACACAGTTGTTGGGTTCAACTTTGAGTTTCTTCACGCTGCAAAAGGCACTTGTCTGAGTTTGATAAACATGTGGTGGGTAGACCAAAACTTGTGAGGCCATACCTGTCAAGAAAAAAAACAAAAACAAAACAAATATTAGTAACTACAGCATTTTTTGTTCTTACCAATAACAATAAGCAAAAGAAAATATTTAGCTTAGAAATGCAGAACACAACAAAACAAGCAAGCACAGCAGTTGCTTTGACTGATCATTCAAATTAACGAAACAATGTGCTTCTATGAAGGGCCCCAAATAACCTCTTCGACTAATTTTAGCCCCCTGGTAACAACTAAAGTTTGAGGGTAAAGTTTAGCCGTTTTGAAAATCAGCTGCACATGCAGTATTTTTTGAATTACACACCTGGGAAAAGTGCCCACCTAGCCTCCTGCAGAATCATAAAAGGATGTTGTAAAAAAAAAATTTTTTTTTAAATCCCACTCTCAAGTCCAGGCAGACGTTTTAAAATTCTAAGGTACAATTACACTTTTTTTTTTTTTTTTACCCCTTTTGGTTTTAAACCTTGATCACAGCTCAATGTCAATGAGCATGTTTTCCAAGATCTAACGAGACCCTTTTGTCCTGCAGGAACATCTAGAAAAGCACCCCCACCCTACTGGATCATCACCAAAGTAATAATACAAAGAGAAGGGAACAAGACAGCAGGGTGTACAATTCACCTCATGCCTGTTCTCCTCAGGGAGGCCTGCCAATTTCCACTGCATTTGGCTGATATGCAAAGTTACGCTTCTGGCTTGTCTCATGTAGATGAAATGTTAAAACTTTCAGATGACAAATTAAAAGTTCCAAGTTTAAACTCTCCACTTCAAAAAAAAATTGATTTTTTTTTTGTGCCCATTTTAAACTGTGAAATTAGTAAATTTAATCTCTTGCTACAGGCCCTGAATATTTTTACTTTATTCACTTGCACTATTGAAATTGGTGCCAATACCAAGTGTAAAGCTTATCTACTAACACTCACATATGCTGGTCTGTGAGTGTTAGTAGATAAGCTTTACACTTGGTATTGGCACCAATTTCAATAACAAGTGCGTATGATGTCTTACACATACTTTTTAAGGCTACACTGCAACATCATGTACAGGGTGGGCCATTTATATGGATACACCTTAATAAAATGGGAATGGTTGGTGATATTAACTTCCTGTTTGTG
>JBBPDC010000019.1:8306782-8329002 GCA_037974485.1 Hemigrammopetersius urotaenia
CACACACACACACACACACACACACACACACTCACACACACACACACACACACACACACACACACACACACACACACCATATGTCCAACATTTATTCTGTATTCAAGGGTATTACAACACTAACAGCCTCTACTCTACAAAGAATTTACATTAGATGTTGGAACATTGCTGATTGCACCCTGCTACAAGAGCATTAGTGAGGCCAGGTCCTGATGTTAGGTCAGTTTTGAATCACAAACCTCACTCCAACTCATTTTATAGACAGTGTACATGCCCACATGCCTATACCTGCCTTACACGGAATCAAGTTCACTACAATAATGTTTGAACCATCTCCTACAATTTCAACGTGACTTCCTGGAGACACATGCGGACACTGGTAGGCCATACTGGGACATGTTGGCCCAAACATTGTTCCCAGTACCATTGCTTTCAGAGATCTGTCAGATGAAACACAAACCAAGCACTCTGGCGATGGATGGTGTCCACAGGTGTCAATATTTATACGTTTTAAGGTGAGCACTCATGACTGGCTGAGTCTGTGCCTACCTAGCAGTAGGTACAGAAGCCTAAAACTGGCCTCAAGCTAAAGTATTCTGGTTCACAAAATAGAAGTTCTCCGAAACTAACCCGAGCGAGAGTGAAAAGTACAGTTCCCCTTCCTAGAGGGGAATTTCTTAGTCCCTCCAGTGTTTTTCAGCAGAGGAAATACATCTTCTGCACTTCTCTGGAACCCTTTCAGCCCAGAATAAACTGCTGAACTCAATAAATAACAGCAAAGCAGTTCAGGTGCTGATACCACCATGCACCACACAAATAAGGAACTAATACACTTACACAACAGGGACTTTAACGACATGTCACTCAAATACATAGACTTTAATATGGAGTCCCCCCCTTTGCAGCTATAACAGCTTCCACAAAATTCTGGAGTTTCTGTGGGATTTTGTACCCATTCATTCTGTACAGCATTTATTAGGTCAGACACTGAGGTTTCACGAGAAGGTCTGGCTCACATTCTCCGTTCCAGTTCATCCCAGGTTGGATGGGGTTGAGGTCAGGGCTCTATGGGACAGTGAAGTTCTTCCACACCAAACTCATCCAACCATGTCATTATGGAGCTTGCTTTGTCCACTGAGTCACAGTCATGCAGGGATAGAAAAGGTTCTTCCCCAAATTGTGCTCACAAAGGTGGAAGCCCAGTGTTGCCCAAAATGTCTTGGTTTGCTGAAGCATCAAGATTGTTCTTCACTGGAAGTAAGGGGCCTAGCCCAAACCCTGAAAAACAGGTGTGTCACAATACTTTTGCATATAGAGTGAACTGTAAATTCCCTTTATTCACAAATGCAAAACTATCATAATGAAAATACTCAGAAATAACTTCTCTGCTCTCACTAATAGTTTCTATACAAATAAATCAACCAACTGAAGAAAAATAGATTTTTTCCAAATAAATGCAAAAAAAACCCATGTCTTCATATACACAAACAAACAAAAACAAACATTAAATGAACATCAAAGAGTGACTGTACCATTTTTTTTTAAACATTTGGTACAACTATATATATATTTGCATATACAGAATTGTATAAGTACACATAAATTATTAATTGAACGTACAAGAGGTAACCTATCTCTATATAGTCTATATATTTCAAATGTGTATTACAGCAAAAGGGCAAGTCGATTGTTTGAGGATAAATAGTGTTCATTAGAGGATAAATAGTGCTTCAGTTCCTTAAGAAAAATAAAATGAAAGGCTTTCTTTTTAAATTTATACATTTATGATCGAAGAACTTTACTTGAAATAGAAACCGATTAATGAGAAAATCCCTCTTGGTGCCATCGAAGTCTTTAGAAGTTAATTAAAGTAATTAAAGTACTTGAAGATGTCCCTTTTGATAGCCAGTAAAGTCCACCCTCCAGGACCGGAGTTGGACACCCCTGAAATAACTAACACACGCTGCGGCGGAAGTGCTGTGTTTGAGAAGAGTAGATGTAATTTTTGCGACTGTTTCTTTAATGGCTGTGCCTGCGTGGCTCGTTGCCATGGTAACGGATGTACACAGCGCAGCGTGCCGTGCAGTTTCGAGGAGACTTTTTAAGTGGTTTGTTTTAAAGTGTACTGTTTAAACTCGTTAAGAATGTCAGCCCAGAGATCAGGAGTACGGTCACTGCGGGTCTCCACGGTGCTGCAGGCCTGTGCTGACCAGTTGGCAGTGCTGGCTCACATCATACCAGACTCTTACAAGAGCCCCCCGGGGGGCGACACGGTGTGTAAGTGGGTAGACGTAACAGAATTGTTATTCTTTATTGTCGTTGCAATCCACAAGAATGCACAGGGCACCGAGATCGGGTTCGCAGCTCTGTAGATGCTTATCTCTGTTAAATGTACGTATAAAATATATAAAACGAATAAAGTGTGATGAAGTGGAGAATGTATCAAATGTACCAAAATAGACCAGTAAATAAATACATGACTAAGAAATAACAGCATGGATGTAATAAACAAACGGACAAATAACTAGAACTTACAATATAGGTGTCAGTATGTGGATACTATAGAAGGAACCTGACGCAGAAAAATAATGTTACTGCTAAAACAGCACACCTGATCTCCCATGGCTGTGCACCGAGCAGGTGGTGGAGGCCGGAATTGAGGCGGTATTGGAACAGCACAGGGCCGCCCAGCAGCACCTGAAGGCTGCCCATGAGGGTCAGGCAGAAGGGGCTGAGCTGACTGAGGCCATTCAGGAGCTCCACAAGTCCAGCAGAGAGCTGAACCTCACCCTGCAAGAAACCCCACCGTCCAGGAAGAACCTGGCCAAGGTGCAGAGAGACAGGTACACTGACGGATTTATTTTTACACATACAGAAACATGTTTAAAAATGTTTTAATCCGAAAAATCTTTATTATTATTATTATTATTTTGTATTATTTGCAACAAAGCAGAAAGTTACAGGGGCAGAATGCAACAAAACGACACACGTACATGACATAAAACAGAGACACTAACACAACATTAACAACAGTTGCATAGGCTAGAAAGTACTGCATACATGTTGACAGAATGAGGTAATAGACAGACATATTTGACGAAAATAAATGAGGACCATATGAGTGGCAATGCCCACAAGTGTTTGTGAGTGAATGTATGGGCCAGGGAGACGGAAGCTGGATCAAATGGAAGGCGGTGTCTCTTTTTTTAATGTATAATGATAAAAATAATCATAATAATAATGATAAACATAATAATAATGATGTTTGAGGTGACCCTGAAGCCACGAATACCAGCTGCAGCACAGCACCAACCAACGCCAGTCCCACCCGACAACTAGACAGAACTGGGCCGTCCAAGCCATCCCAGAAGCTCAGGTAGGATAGAAATAGATAATGTAGAGAAGGCCAAGAGAAAACGCTGCCATCCCCCTTCCTATGATATATGGCTATGTATTAACAAATATGAGGGTGTGAAGCTAAGACTGGATCTCAGGCACAGAGGGCCAGATCATGTCTGTAAGTAGGTAAGTTGAGACTGGGGAGGGTGTATCTTGAGTGTTGTTTATGTTAGGAGTAGATGTATTGTCCAATGAAATATAATCTGTTAACAGGTTTTCTCCAATGGGTAATGTGTTCCTTGATTTCCAGTTCATGAGGATTGTTTGCTTGGTGATAGTGCTGCTAGCAGAGTTTTATTATTTGTGGTGCTGAGCTCGGTTGTAGATATATCTTCTAGTATACATAGGGAAGGGGTTGCTGGGATGTGACCACCAAAGATGGTAGTGAGTGATTCTGTAATGTTTACCCAAAATCAGTTGATAGGAGTGCCAGACAGTGTGAATGTATGTGTCTGGCCTGTTTTGCATGCGTTGAGAACACATGTCAGTGCCAACACCTATTTTAGACAGTTTCTGTGCGGTGTGCTGACTGGCTGTCTTGGTTTTTGATTTGATTCATTGATCATCTTGATGAAAAGTGGAGCCAAAATGAAACAATATTGTTTCATTTAGAACTCAGCAGGGAAGCCATCCGGACCTGGTGCTTTATTGATGGGTTTGTCTCAAGTAATGGGTGATTCTAGTTTATGCCTTAATGTGTGTATTGGTCAGACATTAAAACCAGCTCCCCCTAGTGCCAGTATATGTATATTGGAGTTTTTGATGCACAAAAAGTGACCCTTAAGTCTGTCTTATTGTCTTAGTTCATAACCGATTCATATTTTTCTAGCGCTACTGCATATAAACCAATTAAAATAACTTTTTCAATGAAAACCTCATTTAAATGATTTTTCAGTAGTGTACGAGCCATTAGAGTCTCATGTTAGTTGAACCCCCACTGCAGGTTTGTGTGGAAAATAAGGAAAGGTGGTGGCAATCAACCTATCACAGTATTGAGTAACAGCCAGCAAATTAATTTCAATATCATCGATTGAACCTAAATTTCAGTAGATCACATTAAACGAACAGTGTTCACATCATTGATGTAATATTCCAATGAGACTTTTAACTGAGATGTAAAGGATTTATGGATTTTATCATTATCATTTATCATTAATATTAATTTGTCCATGTACATTTGAACCTCATTAAACTCGTGTCTGCAGAAGTGTGGTCCTCCAGGGACTTGCCACAGGATTTGAGCTTAGATGGAACCACAGATTGTTTACGACAGCCAGAAGGTAATGGACTAGCCATCTTCCTCCCTTAAGGGAAGGTTATCATTGGGCCACTTCAGTGACTTCATTTCTAACTCAGACAGTCTCAGACAAGTTCAAGCTAGCCAGCCTCTTACTGGCCAACATGCGGTCCCTGGAAAACAATCTGGATGAACTACAAGCCAGGATCAAAACATAGCTGGAAATAAGAGTGTGTGGCACTCTTATTTTCACAGAGACCTGGCTTTCAGACAAAGTCCAAGAAAGCCATTCAGCTACAGACTCACTTCGTACACGAGGAAGAAGAGGAGGCCTCATCAGCTACCGTAATCCAGGAGCTTGAAGTGGAGAGGGTGAGCAGCTTTAACTACCTGGGCATCCACATGAGTGAGGACCTCACCTGGACACTTAACACCCACACAGCTGGTCAAGAAGGCTCAACAGCAGCTGTACATCCTGAAAAGGTTAGCATGTCAGCCAAGATCCTTAGCAACTTCTACAGCTGCATTGTGGAGAGCACACTAATCAGCTCCATCACTGCATGGTACTATTGCTATGGACCGCAAACACCTGCAGAGTGATAACAACTGCAGAGAAGATCACCAGGACTCTGATGCCCTCTCTGCAGAGCATCTACTACCATCCATAGGAGAGCTGCCTCCATCCTCAAAGACCCCACACACCCCCAACATGGACTGTTCACACTCCTGCCTTCAGGACGAAAGTGCAGAAGTGTAAAATCTCCTGACTAAACAACTCTTTCTTCCCCCTGCCATTAGACTCCTTAACAGCTGACAGCTAATTATGCAGATTAAGCTCCTTGCACATCTACCTCATACTGTAATTTTTGCTCCTTTGCATATTTCCACGTCACACTTATTTTATTTCTTATTGTATTCTATTTTATTTATTTAAAAACTAAATTGCCTTAACTAACCTCAGCATTTGTGTGTGGACAGCAAAGAAAGAATTTCATTGCACAAAGATATTTAATTTCTACTGTACACATGACAATAAATGTTTTGAATTTTTAGGCTAAGATGATTTAGGAATCCAAAAGATACATATAGAAAATCTAGCAGTCATGCAGGTCAAGCCTCATGGCTCGCATGTTTAAGCTATGACTTCAGAAACATGGGGTCATGGGCTCAAACCCAAGCCTTTAGTTTTAGGTTTTGCATGTCACTTTATCTGAAAGGCAAATATCCAAAAAATTACCTGAGCCTCTGGCGTAGCTCTGTAGCACTCTTGTTTACGCAGCAGTCTCAAAAACATAAAGTTGTGGGAGTCTTTAAGTTGTTTTCTTTATACCTTGCATGTCACATTCATGGCAAGGTAAATGTCCAAAGAAAAGCATGCTAGCTGGGAGCTCCTGTGGCTCAGTGGTAAGAGCCTAGTCACTAAAACCAGGAAGTTGCAGCTTCTAATCAGAGCCTTTTGCTTTGTGTCTGGTGCGTCACACTTCATCTTAAAAAGTCATATGTCTTAAATAAGTTTGGACAGCATGTCAAGCCCAGTAGCTCACTGCAGGATCAAAGTCCTTAGATTTAAGTTTTGCATGTCATACTTCATCTGAAAGTCCAGAAAATGACCTTATCCTCAGGCCTAGCTCTGTAGCTCTCAATTTAAGTCTCAAAAACAAATGGTTTTGGGATCATACCTGAGTCTTTAACTTTATGTCTTGCACACCACACTTCATCTGAAAGTCATATATCCTAAATAAGTTAGCCAACTTGTCAAGCCCAGTAGCTCACTGGCTTTAAATGTGGTCTCAATATTAGATGGTAGTAGGCTCTAATCAGTTTTTTTACTTTTAATGTCTTGAATGTCAAATGCCCAAAAATAAATGGAGCACCTGGCCTTGCTCTGCAGTGCAGCGGTTTAAACCACGGGCTCAAGTCTACAGGATTGTGGGGTCGAATCTTGAGTTTACTTTATATATTGCAATTCACATTCATGTCAAGTGAAAAGTAAAAAAAAAAAAAAAAAAAAAAGAGGCATGTTAGCCAGTGAGCTCCTGTGGCTCAATGGTAAGAGCTTTGCCACTTAGACAAGGCGGTTGTGGGTTCTAATCAGAGCCTTTAGCTTTATGTCTTAAACATCAGACCTCATCTGAAAGTCAGTTTTATTTGGAAAGTTTGTTGCTTTTTTGTGCTCGTGGTTGCTCGCAGCATGCAGCTCAAAGTCTTGGCTGTTTTTTTCTGGGTCAGGCGTGCCCTTATTGCACTTTTGTTAATGTAGCAATATTTTAAAAATAAAAGTGCACAATACACTACTTTTGAATTCATTTTGCACATAATGAGATTAATAGGGATTAATAGCAGAAAACAAAACAAACAAAAAAAAAAAACATTGCCCAGCATGTATATATGTATATATGTATATAAAAAAAGACCCTCAGAGGAGGCAGAGGAATAGGCCACAGTTCTCAATTTTTTATTTACTATTATGACCATCGGTTTTCTTTCTTTCTCTCCCTTTTTTTTTTAATAACCACTGAAATTGTTAGCATAATGCCCTACTAACACAGCTTGATCAAACTTTGTTTCCATGGTAGAAAACACCTTTACTGGTAAGTCAGGAATCTTCTGATTAAACAAAACCAATTAATCCTGTTTGTAGACACTTTGTGGACCAGGTCATTGCGGATGCGTTGGCTGAGCTGCAGGAGAAAAACACTTTTCACAGCCTGTTACAGGCGGTGGAGCAGGAGAAGAAAAGGAAGGCTCATCTGCAGGACATAATCATCAGGTCTAGACATGAAATAAGTTATATACGGTACAACCCTACTGTATTATTAAGCTATGCTGCAATGCATTACATGTTCATAAACACGGAACTCATGTGCTGCAGAGAAGAGGAGACTCGCCTCAAGACTAAAGCACTGCAGAGACAGTTGGTTGATGTTCGCAAGGAAAAAACGATAACGCTTCAGGTAATTAGCAATTACAGATTACATGTATAATAATGTATAATATAAGAACGCTCCAACCGTCCTTAGATGTTTGGTGGCATCTGAAGGAAACCAACCTTGGCATGTCATCATGAGCATCTTTGAGAAACATTCAAATTGTTTAGTTAAAAATGTAAATGATCAACATATTTAAGCCAAAGCAATGCACATCGAAAGTAACAGTGCAAAACAACGTTGGAGTGATAAATGTGTTGGGAGTCAGATATACAAATATCTTGAGCCCAAAGTCAAATTCTTGTTGTACAATCCACACATTGGTTATCTGTTTTGTGGAAAAATCCTAATTGTCAATCGATTTTTCCAATGCTTTAACAAGCCAAATATTCCAAAACTCATCATGCAAGTTCTTTCAGATCTATATGGTGAAACTGATCTGTATGTCTCCATCTAGGTTCGTGATGAAATGACAGCACACTTAAAGGATCAACTACAGGAAGTCAAAGTGAAGACCAACCTGGAAAAGAAGTATGTGAAGAACAGGACCGAGCTATTGACCTACCAGGGTCAGAAACTTAACACCCAGACAGAGAAGCAGCTGGAGGATGACAAAAGGGTGCATGTTTTGAGTGTTGACTGTCATTTTTCCTATAAAACATTGTTGTTGATCTGATTCTCCTGGGCATACTTGTTAAAACTGAAATGTCCCATTAGTTGTTACAGGAGAAGATGGATGAGGAGATGAGGGTTCACATAGAGATGGAATCTTTCCTTAAAGATCATCAAACAGTGAGTGTTGTATTGGGTTCGATATTACTCTTTTTGTAAATATCTGGGTGTTTTTTGTTTGTTTACCTGAGGGGATCCCCAACTCACACTGACCTACCTGGAATGAGAGCATATTCATGAAACGATGATAATAATAAAATACTAAAGAGGGTGTATCCATTAAATGGAAAACATGGATCATACTTAACAAAAAACATTAACAACTAATCTCTGTTCTGCTATTGTTTGTGCTCCAAGAGTTCGGGGGAAAAGCTGGAATACTGGATGGAGCGCTATGACAAGGATATGGAGAACAAGCAGCAAGAACTTAACATCTTAAAAATCAACAAGACAAACAATCTGGCACAGTTACAGGTCCTAGCTAAAAAGGTTAGTTTGGCAATTCAGTGTGCATTTATTTAAATCTCCCCAAGAGGTTTGACATATCAGACTATTCAATACCTTTCACTGATGGGTTTCAGTACAGGCAGAGTGAGCAAGTCATTATTGAGGACCGTCTGGAGAAGGAGAACCTGTGCAAGCAGTTGGAGAAGGGGGAGCTGGAGAGAAATGCAGCCACTAAGGTGAACTGTTGACTTTTCCTCTCTGAACCTGTTCGTCTATTTTAATGGAGAATCTAAAAACAAGGACTGATCATGTTACAGGCATTACATGTCCCAGGTATGGGAGCCTTGCCCAGGAGTCTGAATTTTCTTCTGGAATAACTTTTTTTTCCTCCACTACAGATTCAGTCATGGTGGAGGGGAACTCTGGTTAGGAAAGGCCTTACCTCCAGCAAGAAGGGCAAGAAATCCAAGGCGAAAGACAGTAAAAAAGGAAAAGGAAAAAGGAAGAAGTGATATGTAACCTTAAAGCAAGCAGCAGCAAAAGAAGAGAGGATTCTCTCGCACCATGGCCGAAATGGGAACTTTATTCATTCATTTATAATAAATCGAAATGTTCATACCAGAAAATATTTTAATATTTACCTAAATTTATAACATAACAGAAAACGTCTGGATGGGACAATGAGGAAAAGAAAAAATAAAAGAACAGAAACCCCCCCACAAAAAATAGCAAGGTTGGGGTAAAAATCCACGCTGTGTGAACGTGAAGTACGTAGTGGGTCCTCTTATGTGGGCAGCAGTACATACTTGTAAACGTATGGAATGTATTAATTTACTGTACAGACACGCAGGAGAAATTCCTGCAGAAGGGTCAACATAATTTCTGCTGGGGAATACCCTAGTCAAAATAAAAGAGAAAAAAATGATAAAAAATGCAAAAACATTTAAATTTAAAATCACTTTTAACTTCCCTTTTTAAAATGCAACTCTTTAAAAAAGCAAGTTAAAATATAAAATACGTTTTTGTATGCACATCTTTCAAAGCTCTTTTTTATATATATATATGTTTTTCCTTTATAAGAAATGTGGGCAAGCACTGATCTGACCTACATGCCATGTTATTCACTGGGTGAGTGAAAACTACAGTGCCTGCTCGCCCACCTATAAGAATATTCACTTAAAGACCAGCCAAAATAACCATCACCAAGGACATTTTTTACATTCTACACTTATTAAAGCACCAAGCACCCCAGTAAACCTGCCGCGGTGCGTCTATACTCATGCTGTTGACTCCGTCTTTGACTCAGCAGTGAGAACAGCCCTCTGAAAGCATACAGCAGGGTGCAGGTGTGGGCACGCCTGGTACAAACATACAGCTTCTGACAAGGGACTTTGATGATGAAAGACATAGACAAGCAAGTCATGCAAAGGTGGCTAAACCGCCACAGTCCTGCTGATAGGCAGCAGGCGAGCTAGTGTGCGCACCCCCTACTCTACACCCCCCAATTCACCTAGTATCTCATGCATGCATAACCTGTTACACAAAGGAGATTAACCGCAATAAAGTAACATTTGCAAGCCCTTTTAAGAACAATTCAGAGTCTAATTGTTAACATGAGCACAGTCTGGTGCTCAAAAGGGTACAGAAAGTGCCTGCAAAACAAGGCTGTAAATAAAAGTGTTTCAGTCTTTAACAGTGTTTATGTCTTTAGCCCCCTATATAGTGCTTTGCCGCATCTCTTTAACATACTATATTACCAGCTTCATAACTTCTGCATTCCCACCATAAAGATAATTTCTTCTTTATCAGCAGGATGTCTACTAAAAGTGTTCATATAGCTTTAGGAAACAGCATCAACCTGTGACTACATACGTACATGTCAGCTCAATATTGTGTGCAACACGCAAATGTGCTTGCCTTAAACTGAGGATTACTGTTCCACTATAGAGATGAAGTTGCAACATCACCTCACAACATACTCTAATGCCTATAATTAGTATAGTTTATTTAAACCGTCTGTTTGACCCAATGCAGCACTATCTTATAAGCTGAGATGGTACCAACCTGTGTCACCATGACCACAAACTTCAATACTCAACCTGATTAATAATATCTGACATGCCCCAGTCTGTCATGATCAATAATAATAATAATAATAATAATATATGGTGCAAAAATAAAGACACTAATGGGAGATAATGCCATTATAAAAACAACTTTTTAAAAAATCTAGTGAATCTCACGTTTGCTGGATCTGTGTGTGCAGCAATCGGACATCAGCAACTTTCCACTCCTCTTTTCTCACCGCAGCCTTTCTCAATCCTTTAGCTGTGGTGGGTCAGCCAGGGCTGTGTTCTCTTTAGGATGGGTGTAAGTGGTGACCAGTGACAGGGAGTGGAAAGGTATTTCAGAAAAAAAAATATCAGGAAACTTCAAGGTCTCCGTCCCTGTACAGCCCATAAAGCACAGGAAAACAAGTAAGAGTCTGCGTAGGCAAAAGTGGGAGGAGAATTGTCGCCTGTATCCATTCCCTGGGCTGAGTGTGTGTGTGTGTGTGTGTGTGGAGGTCCTACATGGTGAGTGGAGAAGCAGTGCTAGGGTTGGTTGGGGTCACGCTGGGTGAGGAGGCATGTTTAGGGGGGGCCAGATCCAGAAGAGCACGCACTGTCCCGGCCACCTGAGGCAAACCCTTCTCCTCCAGGATGTGGAGAGGCAGACACAGCTGGGACTGAGGCCACGTGTGCACCAACACGCAAACACGAACACAACACAGGGACAAACACACAGACATACAGAGAGAGAAGGGGGTGGGGTACAAAACAAAATTGGAGAGAGGAAAAGGGCATGTCAATGGAGAAACAAATAATGAAAAAACAGCAGAACTTAAAAAAAATGGTGTCATCAAATGATAAAAACCAATTGGATGAAGACATATTCAACTCAAAACTGTACAACTTAAAACTGGAGTGGATGACTGACAGAAAACCAAAGCCATGACCGTAAAGAATGGGAAGAAGAAAAAGGTGGGATTAGAGTGAAGGAGAAAGTGAAGAAAAGACTTGAGAGGTCTCACCCAAGAACCCAGGAGTCTGCCAGTCTCAAACAGACCCTAATGAGCTAATTAGCCTGGACTAGAGCAAAACTGTGCTTTGGACCATGGCTTTCAAAAAACAGATAGGAAAGACAAAGTGCACAGGAGTGGAAGGACAGGCAAGAAACAGAGAGAGGAACAAGTACAACTATCAGATTAGTTTCACTTTATTGATTTTTATTGTAAAAGCTGTAGGAGAGAGTAATTACGTAAAAAGACTATAGGAAAGTTAGGCAACAGGGTAAGTACACACACGCACACAAACACGGAAATGCTGTCAGAATTTCAGCCATTCTACCTAAACATACACTCTCTGATAATCAGTATAAACATACCGCACCATTCAGATCCTCTCATGTGCCTCTCACAGAAAAGTATGCATCGGCATTCCTAAAACTGTCTTATAAATAGCCACTTGATTTTGCAGCATCGCTGGGTGTTTTATACTTAGGGGACATTCTAATAATTGTGCAAATCATCTGCTTATGAGGCTTAGAAATGCACAACGCATAAATCAGCATATACCAAGCCAGGTCAGGAATAACAGTGGCATTTCTGTACGAGCTCAGCACACCAGCTCTTTGGAAGAAGTTATTGCAGACAGACACTGTGTTATGCTTAGTGGTGAAGAGGGCCACTAGGGGCAGGTAAGACTGCCTTATCAGGTTCATAAACATATGGCTATGATGTTTACAAGATCAAATGTTTTCTATTTACATTTTAACGTCCTTGAAATATGCCAAAGGGAAATAAACCCAGAGATACACAAACACAAATATAGTAAGGCACACAGGGAGAGACCAGCAAAGATTTGGTGACCAATTTCAATAAATAATAATATTTACAATAATAACAACAAAAAATATAGTAATAGTAGTGATAACCAAAATTAATAATAGTAATGAAATTATAATTGAAATAATAATAATAATAATAATAATAATAATAATAATAATAATAATAAGCCTCTGGGTTTCACTTTGTCCACTTTCCTAGTTTG
Source organism: Hemigrammopetersius urotaenia (assembly GCA_037974485.1). Taxonomy (NCBI): domain Eukaryota; kingdom Metazoa; phylum Chordata; class Actinopteri; order Characiformes; family Alestidae; genus Hemigrammopetersius; species Hemigrammopetersius urotaenia. Next base: position 8,319,556 of record JBBPDC010000019.1, read on the forward strand.
CCCTTGTTGTGCATTGTGACATCTCTATAAATCCCTCTTTTAAACAACGGGGCAACATAGAAATACAGAAGCACAGCTGGTGACACACATTTAGCTAGAATACAGCATCCAAAAGTAGGCTTGTTCCTCATTCTTAAGGCCGAGAGTTAGCTTCACCTCTCTGTGTTGTGCTTTGTCACCAAGTTCTGTAACCTGGTATTCGGAATACTGTGTACCTAATTTCGTGCAACTCCATAAGTGCATCCAGATATTTGTTCGCAAAAGCTGACTAGGTCAGGTGTGCTCTGTAAATTGGTGGCAATAATAAGTATAATAATAAGAAGAAATAATTTGCACGCTATTGTACACATTTAGTGCAGTTTAAATGCGCGGCACTAGGTGGCAGTACAGGACGCAGAGCAGAGACATAACTGACAGGTAGAAAAGGGCAAAGCCAGCCAGCTGGGAAGGAGGCGAGGGCCGCAGAGGAGGCGCCAGAGAAAGCAGGGCTTCGAGCAGCCTGTACAAGTGCAGCACCTCCCCCTCCAATACATCAGCCACTGAGCACAGGCATCCCTTCTCATATCCAAAACAAGCAGCAGAGCACAAACACAACCACAGACAGGAAAGAGCAGGAAAGGTGAATGTGTGGGTAGACATGAAAGCAAAATAAGGAATGAGTTAAAAATGCAGCATGGTTCAAGACAGAGGGGATAAAGGGGGAGAGAAAAAGAGAGTTACTGGTTTTAGCTATGGAAGAGCTGGAGCATTCAAATGAGATGCATTAGGCTAAAGCATGAGAGGTTAATCAGGCTTGTTAGGAGTCAATCTCTGAAATCAGCTGAAATTATGACTACTCCACGAACGAACAGTGATGTCATAAATATGAATTATAATGCCTATATTAAATCCTCCTATTTTAAAGACAGCAATAGATCACATCATTTAGTGTTTTTAAATGACAATTACAAGATAATCAGCAAAAATAATTAATAATTAAATATATTTTTTTTACTAATATAACCAATAACAATTCACATATTCTGAAGGTTAGAAATAACCATAGGTCTACACAAAAGCATTTAAAATAAAATTAATCTAATCTGGAATGTTTTTGATTACCTGAGGGACCCCAATTCTTCGACATGCCTCCAAGAAGTTCTCCACATTCCGCCGACATTTAGCCATAGTCAGTTTGGGCTAAAATGTAAATAAATGGCAAGTATGAAACACGGACTCCCCAAAAAATAAACTAGTTTAAAAGACACACACACACACACACACACACACACACACACACACAATCACTTACCACTGCAGGTGAGGGCACATGGATACTGGGTACTGATCGAGGCCGGACGTGATTAGCCAGGTGACACAGAACAACCCCGTCTGTCAGGGCTGCCCCAAGGTCACTGGGCAAGGACACTTTCAGCCTAGACTCAATATTCTACAGAAATGTCACAAGAAACAAATGCTAAGCCACTAAAAGATGTCAACTTACAACGCCTATGTTTCTAAATGAAAAAGTGCATCGTGTTACAGACCACTATATGTACTCCAAATAGTTTTTCATGGGATTAGAGTTTCAGTGGAAAATGATAACAGCATTAACTTTTTAAAAGTACCTTTCTCAGCTGTTCCACCAATTCAACATCCTCTCCTGCAGGACTAGAAGCTGGAGATGGTGTGGGTGTCACCTCCTCAGGTTCCAGCCTCCCAGCCCTTGATTCTCCTACACACACAAAAACACACATTACCACCACCAGCTACATTGAGGCAATACTGCAGTAGAAAAGTAATGAGGTATGAGGACCAAAAAAGCAAGTCGATCTATAACCATGCAATGAAAAAGCAAAAACACAGACAGACACACACCCCAGAATATTGATCATTAGAAAGCACAAAACATGCACAGCTGGTAGTTTTTTTCAGAGAAAATTAAAAAAAAAAAAAAAAACCCACAGGAACATGCCACATAAAGAGAGGTCTATTAGTTGTACATTATAGCTCTGAACAAAAGAAAGGAGTACAGAGAACCCACATTCTTGTTAAAAGTGCTGCTGAACTGTGTCAGACATCATCCCTTATTTCTGTTTCAGCATAGAGAGGCAAGAGATGTACCTCTTTTCTTCTCTTCTCTTTGGCTGAGGCGGAAAAGGAAGCTCTCGGGACGCTGGGTGGCTCCACGACAGGAGGGCAGGGCAGCAGGGCTGGGGTAAGTAGGAGTTTGCAGGGCTGTATGTGATACATGACAAAGGATGAGGAGTGATAGTGGTGCCTGAACATGACCGCTTTGGGAAATGTGATGGGAGTCAAAAGTGAGGATGTTCATGCAAACAAAAACAGAAGTGGAAAAAACCTACCTGTTGGGGAGAGAGAGGCACGATCCTCCCCTTGCTGCGGGTTCACAGGTGCGGGCCAAACAGAGTGAGAAAGAAAGTCAAGATTTAAATTTAACTGACCACATTATCAATGTGTTCGCTTTGTGTTAAGGATGAGCTATCAGTGCACTTAAATGGGGAAGCACTTAATCTGAAAGTTCAAAGAAACTAACAAAAAAAGCAGGGACATGCACCAAGGTGTACCTGTAGTAAACAGGAGGGGGCAGTGTCTAAGGAGGGAGACACACACCCATCTGCAGTTTTACCAGAGACAGACTGTCAGCATGCACAAACAAGACAAGAGACAGCACAAATAAGAAGATAAGCCATACAGATTGGAAACAAAGAAATATGTGAGGTATACATCAAGCAGGAAATTAAATAAACAAAAAAAAATAAAATAAGAGCGGTGAAAACCTTAAACATCTTTTGAGGATCGTCTACTGGCCCAAAGCTTAACACAGAGATCAAGCATGCAAAAAATAATTATAAAAGAAAATGCACAAACATGCAGAAACAAACTGCGCTGAGATACTGGCTAATCTAGTAGTTCTTTTTCAGTGTATGATGGTGCTTATTTAAGTGCATGTATTAAAAAAGTGACTCAAAAAAGCAGATCTGCAGCATGTTTGTGTGTGCCAAGTGTTAATCTGCGATTTCTGTGAAAATTTTTCACCTGCTTGGGAGGGCCTGGTCGCTTCTTTATAGTGTTGGTGTCTATGTCTATTTCAAAGACCATTAAGGGCTCGAACTCACTCTGACAAAGGCCAGCAAAGCCAAGTTGAATAAGAGAGAGACAGTGACAGTCAGAGAGAAAAAGATTCAGGGAGAGGAGACAGAGAGAAGGAAAAAAGCACAGCAGAAGAAAAGCTTTAAGGTGGGAAAACAAGCACTTGCAGGAGGTAGCAGACCTACTCCATAAGAAGGTTAGCGTGTTAGCACAACAGAGATCAGCAGGGCAGCTAGAAAGGATTGGCAGCATAAAACAAGTGAGGTAGAATAAAAGCGAAGCACTGATGAATTGGTAAAAAGCAGGGATAGGTACTGAATTTTGAAAAAAATACAACCAAAACTTGTATAAACTTTAAAATTTGCCAATTATTTTAGCAAAAAAACATTGAATATCAAAGCTAAATTCATATGATTATTTCATTAAGGTGAAAGTGAGACTAACCTAATAACATATACAGTGGTACATAAAAAAACATGGCATAAACATAATCCAGCAAAACATTTAAATTTGCCATATACACATTGTTTCCATGCTTGAATTCAAGCAATTTGAGAGCAAAAGTACTGAGAGCAAAACTTTTTGTTGCAGTATATACTTTAATAATATAACAGCAGAAGACACTGGCAAAGAAATTCCCCAAGAGAACTACGATTCAAAGTACAACACTACCAGTGTGCACTGAAACAGATCAAACAAAAACAAGCTACTCTGGACATGTAAGGGTATGCATGCATACAAAAGTAGAATGAGTGGCTCAAACAAATCTTAGAACTGTTGCTTAACAATTTGTATTCTTGGCATAGACTCCTTTCCTGACTCATTTATCAAATAACCATCTCTTTTTAAGTCTTGCCACTTGTTTTTCAGGTTTAGAGAATGAAAGTAAAAACAGGACTGCACAACACATGTAGTGGCAGTAAATGAGTCATTTGTTGATTATGACAGACTGATGGGAAACAGGGAAGCTCTCTTCATGCAATATGGCTCTTACCATAAAGAGGGCGGAGTCATCTGTATGAGTGGAGCGTCTGGAGGGGTACAGGGTCTGAGGGGGAGCGGGAAGAAAGGGGTAAAACTAAAGACACAGACAGACACACCAGGGAGGTCTGGAAAAGTTTAGGGGCAGCTGGGGAGGCCATTTAATGCACATGTGTGGTTGAGGAAGACTTACATCGCTATCTGTGGGGCTGAGTTTGTTGGGACTCTGAGTGGACTTTTGCTGAAAGGTCAAAAAGAGAACAGTGTGTAAGTATGCAAAGTCCTTTATACCTACTCGGTGTGTGCCAGCTTGGTTTATTCCAGTGGAATAATGAACTAAGGTTGTATGCATGGTGTCTGCTAGAAAAGTTTATTCCGGTTGAATAAGTCAGTAATTTTATATCCACTATACATTCAAAGGCATGGGTTGTTACTGTGGCATAATTCACTGACATTTTATCCATTCACCATCTATCAGTGAGGTCAGTCCAGTATTCTTTAACATATGTCACGCATGCATTTGTGTACCTTAACATAATTCCTAACAGCATCTCTTTGTGCAGTCCTTGCTTTCTGCCTCTCATCTTCGTACCGCTGAGCTGCGAGCTGGGCTTCTCTCCGCATGCGCTCCAACCCCAACCCAGAGCCTGATACCGTCCGCTAAAATTCAGATACACGGGAAGCAAAGATTTAACACAAGTAAAAAAAATTATTAATTAAAAAAACAACAAAAAAATATATATAAACTAGACTGAAAAGTCAAAGAGAAAATTACCTGACTATGTGTAGGGGATGAGAAACTGTTGACTGAATCTGTTGCATTTCTGTAGAGAACACAATCAACTGATAAATATCACACTTAAGACAAGTGTGTTTCTTATGACTCGTTCGGCAATAAAAAAATCCTTGCACTATTTTAATTACTTCACCCATTTCTTAGCATTTAAGGTAACAATGTGTATAGCCAGCAAGCAAATGAATTATATAAAAGCATTTAAATAAATTTATGAATTAAACACTGCATTGCAGGAGAACATGACAGGAAAAGAACATGATGTTTGCAGTGCACGCATACATTTGTGCACTGTACTTTCAAGTCTTCACTAATACATAAACCTACCGGTTGGGTAAAGAGCCATGGCGTCTTGAATCATCGGTTCTTGTGTCTCTGGGGTAACTTGCCTTCACAGGTGAACCCTAGAATCCCAAGAATAAAATGAGTTATCAGTGTTACAGTTAACAGCATGAAAAAAATAAATAAATAAACATGTGGAATAAGACAGCACATATCAAGGTGTCAAACACACCTCTCTTGTGATTCGTCTTTCGATGTACGCCATAAACTGAGAGCTAAGGCTGACTGGCTCTCCTCCTCGGCTCCTTCCATCTTCCTCATCTTCCTCCCCTGTGCAGTTGTCAATAAAGTCTATCTGCTCAAGCTCTGACTCCACTGAGACAAAAAAAAAAAAAAAGATTTGCCAAAGTTATTACTGCAAAATAACAATGACAAGAAACAGGTGTGTTTTTTCCACTCCCTATTTTCCTCACATGTTCCATTGGCCAAGAGCGACCCCGTCCTGTGCTCATCCCGTTCTCGCTCTCGTTCTCTCCTTTGCCTTTGTTCTTTGGTTATTTCTGCCACTCTCAGTGGGAGGTCTGACAACTCATCAGAGGGCTGTGGGATGAGAAAAAGCAAATCACCAAGAAATTTCAATCATGGCTGGTACTGCAGCCTGTCCAGGATCAATGCGGCTGCTAATAAGGTGTTTCTCCGACAGAAGGGCTGTTGTGCTGCTGTTTGACTTGAACATTTCGAAACATGGATTGAATTCATGCACACAGAAAATAATGGTGAAATTATTCATTTGTAAAATCTAGCTAAAATAGCTTTTGTTTGTTATAGAAAATGAAAATAATATGAAAACTCATTATTTTGCAAGAATGGTTCACAATATAGTTAAATCAGTCAAAATGTTTTAAACATTTGAAGTATGACTGTGCAAAACTACTGCAACTGCTGTTCGATGGATGAGCAGAATAGACAACAAAGCTACAAACCAGAGGCTGGATTCACAAGTTATTTCTTTTGAAGAATAACAAATACATTTGTTATGAATTTATGGGGAAAGGGATTTTAAGGGATTTTCCTTAAGACACTTTTGTGAATATAGTGTCATAAGCTTATCTCTGAAGCATCGCTTCACACTATTCATTATTCATCATTGCTGCAAGTGGACAGGTACTCTTCCTGTTTTGGTATTTAAACACACAGATAATCTGAAACTCACCTCATTGCCTGACCATCTCTTGTCTCCACTGTCCACACTGTTAAACCCAGAGTCCAGTGCTCCATATGACCGGCCTGGATACAGCTCATCCACACTAACAGAAACATTAATGCAGAATGAGTTTAGATTTCACAGAGAGGAGCGTGTCCTGTACAAGGGGGTTCTGTCATATGTCTGGAGTGGATGAATGCCGCCGTTATAAAATGTTTACAGAAACATATGCCTCAGACTCAAATTCACTTCATTTGGACATGTATATGCACATTAGTATGTGGATGATAATGCTTAAGACATTAGAACCATTTTGGAAAATTAACACAGAGTTTTTTATTTCAAAGTTACTTGCATTATTTTAGATGTACTGGAACATTTTAACACCCACATAACACTTATCTGCTTGTACTGAATCTATGCATGCCAGGGCATGACTTCTTACGTCAGAGTCAGCTAACAGAAGCAGGTTTATGAAACACTGAAAAAAATGTTCACCTGCTGCATTCTAGTGTGCCAGAAAATAACTACTAAATCTGTAAAGTTCGATTATAAAGCTTCTTACCAAGAACCAAAGCCAGGTGGTCTCCTGTCATAGTCTGGGAGCTCTGGAGCTATTTTACATGCCTCCATGTTCAGATACTTGAATATGTGGATCTTCCCCTTGATACAGATCTAGAAGATCACACAGACAAAACACATCTTTCATTTTGGAACATCCTTTCAAGAAAGTATGACTGAGACCCATTTAAATGTTAATGGATCAAATTTCCAGCCATACGCCAGACACAAAATATAAGGAGATGTGTAATATTTATAAGGCAACATTTACAATGACTTCTTAACAACTCAAACAAATTGTGTGTGTGTATTAGAGACCTGTGCAGGAGGACTCTGAAGGGGATTGTTGTCCAGCACGATGCTTTGGAGGTGGCGGAGGTTGCGATAACATAGTGGAATCGAAGTCACCTTGTTACAGGAGAAATCCAAACGCACTAGCGGCAGCTCCGCCAATTCTGCAACATCAACAACAAAACTGTGATTCAACAAACATTACACATTCAAATGAGCAATTAATGGATGGGGATACAGTTCCTGTTTGTACAGTGATGTTTGTGCAAACATGTTTTGAAACACAAGATAAGCCCTGGGAGATGACACTGAGCAGTAACTAACAAAAAATGGTCATGCAGGCTGAGAAGGAATGCAGTGATTTACAGGGTGATATGTGGATGATACCAGATGGAGGTACACCATGCACTTTCCACAAGAAGGCAAGGAACGCCATGTGTGTTTATGGAGGGAAAACTGTATGCCAACATGTGCTTTATGTGTATGCCCAGAGATATGAGATATGTGGACTCTAACCAGGAGGCAGACGAACAAGGTGATTTCGGCGAATATTCAGGTCTCGTAGTGTTTCAAGCTGTCCAATCTGAGAAGGCAAAGTCGGGATCTCATTACAGCTAACATCCTAGAGAGAAAAGGAGCAGAACGTGAGAAAGAGAATATAAAAGAAAACAAAACAACTAATACATTTACAGCTAATGAGAAAATATCGCACGTTTTATAGAGTCCAGTATGCTCCGTCAGTGTCAGAATTCCAAAACTAACTTCCAAGCATCTACAGTGATCCCGGCTGCTAACTAAGCGACTGCAAAAATGTATGTGTGTGTTCATCATGGCTCCCACAAGTTTTTTTTTCAGGTGTTCTCTTATTACTGTGCTGCTCTGTGACTTTTTTGACAAAAAAAAATTAAGAGTTGCAAGAGCTGCAGCAGTGCTAACAGTAAAAAGTACGTTTCTCTGCTTCACACTTTTTTGATTATTGCTACCAGTAATAAGTGTGTGCTTCTCTGCTTTACACACACTGCTTCTGCTTCTTCAGCCTCTCCACACGTCTGTTTAGCCCTCGCTCTCTTCAGCAGGCGTGGAGTTTTAATATGAAGTGCTATCATGCTGTAAATGAGGCTGGTCAAACAGTTTTCTCCTCCACACTTCAAATGTTTATCATCCTAAAGTGATGTACCTAGCTCTGTGACGCAGTCAGCATCAACACAGACCCATCTAAATCATAATCAAAATGGCTGTCAACTCTTTCTATACAGTAATTTGTTGATGTCTCAAACATAATTTAAAACTGAGGCTAGATATTGTTAGGGGACACAGTGGTGGGTGTTCTAAGTGCATGAACTACTTTTAGTGACCGAAAACCTGCAAAACCCAAACAGAAACGAACCAGAGAGATTAAAAGTTATTAGCACTTACCAATTCAGTGAGCTGTCGGAGTTGGCCAAGCTCTTCGGGTAAAGATATTAATTTATTGTTGCAGGCAATCAGCACTTTTAGAGGCAGGCTGCACACATGAGCGGGCAGGGTGGACAGCTGGTTTCGACTGTGGAAAGCATGATAAAGGCAGGGGGAAGTAACACTATTTAGCAGAATGTTAATCTACAGCCCATTTCAGACAGAACACAAAGTACCGCAGTGTTAATGCTGGTAGCTTTGCTGTTCTTATATCAGTGTTGGATAAGCTGCTTTGATAGTTATTACCGAGCAGTTTAGAACACACATATGCACCGAGCACATGTTAACTCCATTTTTATACATAAAACAACAAATTATCCCCAATGTATTATACATATACTGTTAAAATGCTGTAAATCTTTACAAGGAATTGAAATGCAATGATTTTCTTATCCAATCTGAAGATTTGTCCTACTCAACAAAGTATATTATACAGTGTTTCCCTTATACTGATTTATTATGGCAGTCCAGCAAATACAGCAATATTAGCAGTTTACTTCAATCTCACAGCAACAAGTAGCAAAACCTACTCATACACATAGTTGTGCACCATATTAAGAATCACACCTCTTATGATGACATTTATCATAATTAAAATATGGTTTTCCGAGAATGTCTTGAATAGTATCAGCATTTAATGAACAGTACACTTCATAACAAAAAAGGCATAACTAGTCGATTTTTTAAAAATGTGGCCCTATTGACTGGTTTGAGTGCTCCGAACTGTGCCCGGGCGCGGTTCGTTTAGCCGTCCCTGGCCCGCTTGGAAGAGGTGTGCCAGAGCACG
>JBBPDC010000019.1:8338763-8363383 GCA_037974485.1 Hemigrammopetersius urotaenia
GGTAAGAAACAGTTGTGGAATTCTTAAGCACTGATGTACGTCGCTCTGGATAAGAGCGTCAGCTAAATGCCGTAAATATAAACGTAAACGTAAAATCAATAATGGCACGGTCCATATTTGCCGGTCAAAATCCACGTACATCCATTTAAGAAAGGTTTTGCAAAAATATTGGCAATACAACTTTACACACAGTTATATAATCATATCTTTGATGACTCAGTATTCATTTATTTAGAATATAAATAGTTTTTTCAGTTTCCTGAAAAATATCCGTTTTGGACATAAGAGGTTTCCGCCCGACAGCGACGATATGTAACATTATCATCAACTGGACTAAAAAAAATCACATTATGAAATAAGGATTATGTCAAAAACCTGATTTTTATTCACATTGATGTCAGCATAATGTGTATGTATGTCTGTAATAAAACTAAATAAAATGTCCAATTGTGCATTAAAAACTGAAAACTGTGTGTGTTGGGTGGTGTATGTGTGTTACATAGCATTATAACAATAAAACTGAGCAACATGTGCATTAGCTTTAACAACTGAACACTGTGTGTGTATGTGTGTGTGTGTGTCTGTATATGTGCCCAAGCATGTTTGTTACTGTCAGTCATAGTAATTGACCATAATCAAACTGAACAAAATGGGCACACATTAATTGTTGAATGTGTGTGGTCGTCTGCACACATGTGATTGTGTGTATGCAGAAGGTAGTAGTTAGACCATATTCACAGTGGTGATAGATGCATGGCACTTCTGGAGTGCAGGTTTCATGGCTCTCGCCATAGTGAAATTCAAAGCAAACATATAAATACAACTAAAAGATTGCTTGGGGTTGTAACATGTTAATTGATGTTACAACTAACCCAGAGTCTTATTGTTACAAGTACTCTTGGAACTATGAACTAACTTACCTTACCTTACAGGAACATTAGCACTCACAACCTTTTCTATAAGGACACACAGTAAACATGAAGCAATGTCATCACAATGAAATAACAACAAAATTATTTTCTTACCTCAACATTAGTTTTCCCCTCTAAAATCTGCTGTATCTGCCACAGGGTTTCACCTCTTTACATGTGGAATAAAGACTAAACTTACCACCTGTGAAATGATTTGCTCCTGATCGGAGAAATTGTGAGTGTTACAGCTGACCCCGTTACCACCTTCTGTCTCCCCTGCCACCTTCTGCCATCAGTGGTAGTATAATCAAACGCAGGAGAGGCAAAGTACAACCATAGAGAGAAAGAGATGTATGATCAAAGTACATAAAGAGAGAAAAAGAACATACACAAAGTACTTAGAGAGAAACAGACCTAGACACAAATGGAAAGACAGCTTAATATAAAAATGCTCTTTTTAGACGGTAACACATGTTAAGCCTGGTTTTGGAACCACTTAAGTGTATTTAAATTCCACTGTGACTACATGTACTGTATAAATATATAAATATGTCTTAGATCTTAATTTGGTTGTGCTTTTTCAAACAACGTATGCTGCACTTAATGCATTAGACTATGTCATATATATATATAATATATATATATATTAGTGCTGGGCCATTAACTCCCCTGACAGAGGGAGCTGGGTCTATACTACGCAAGCTATGATGAATTTCACTTTGATGTTTCAGTGACTTGTCCGGTTCACGCACGTTTTAAACCTGTCTTAAACCTGTCTCGCTCTCTCCCCCGGACAGCGGAAGAATCTCGCGCCGTTAACGCCAAGATTTCAATGAGATTAACGGCGTTAAAAAAATGTATCTATGCCCACCTCTGATATATATATATATATATATATATATATACACTCCAGAGCATGCACATTTATAATATACTTTGGTGCAACTTAAAAAGTTATATTGCACCTATGATATAAATGTAGTTTAAAATCTCAAACTGAGTGGTAGCCAGTTCCCACTCTTTAGTTAGGTCCTTCTCTCACATAATGCTGGCACATAGTCAGCCACAGATAGGCATCGCTGGTGATTGAATTCATGATCTTCTGATGATAGAGTTTTACCCCTCAGGAGCCCAAAGTGTGCTTATCAACCCTTATCAGAACTTCTGTTCTGCTGAGAAATTCTTCTACACTCCCTTTGGCTGCTATGAGAATAAAATATAGTTTTGTTTAGGAATTCATTAGTACCTTAAGAAAGCCATTTGTTCCCTTAAAGCACACAAAAATACGGCAAAGCATAAACTTAAAAATGCTTTTTAGTGAATATGCTGAATGTTAAATGACAGTTCCTTACAGGCATTTCCTTAGAGCATATTAATTAAAATGTAAATTAAAAAGAGCCATAAAATGTTTTCTGTGTACTTTAGTTGCACTTTCATGTAATTATTAGGGAAGGCATAATATCACTTTTTATGTCTGTTACTGATACCATGATCTTGAATATCTGCCTAAGAATGTCCTTTTAAATATTTCTTACACTTCAAGTGCACTATTAATGTAATTATTAGGGGTGACATTATACCACCTTTTTCTGTCTGATACAGATACCGTGACCCTGAATGTTTATCCGATACTAATCTGTCTTTTCACTTAGTTTGAACAAATTAGCTGTAATAATACATTTGCTGTCTATTTATTGCCTGTCTGTTGTCCTCTGTTTGTTTAAACCTGCACTCTGTTGAATGTTGTATGTTGCTATATGTTGCACCGTGGTCCATGGAGAAACAATTTGTTCATCATGGAATTCTGCACACATGCCAGGCAATCCATACTGTTGGTAAACATCTGAGACCCAAGGTCATGTTGTTCATCTGTGTTTCTGTGTGCTCTCCTGTGTATCTCTCTTTACAGTGTTTTCCTCAGTAAAGTTAAACATTCATGCTTTTTCCAATAAGCGATTTAGTGATTTTGGCCTATCTCAGACTGATACTGATCAGCACACCCCTAGTAATAATATATACTTCTTGTTTGTAAGGGGAGGATGACACTTGGATTCTCTACCAGAGAGATTTGACATGGAAGAATGGACACTAAAAGACCCTGCGTTGCTGTGTTTATCAGACCACCCCAGGCTTGAAAGAGCTGATTTCTTCCTTTTGTGGAGGAAAAAAACCCTTGATTTTCATTCAAAGATCTGTCATGGTCACTTTAGGATCTCATCCACTCCCTCTCCATTCCACTGCACTGCTAGAGCTCACTGGCTCCTAGTCAGTAATGCTCCCTGACAAATAGAGAGCGAGAGAAAACAAGAATATTCCTTCACTTAAAGCCTCTCGGATATCAAAATTCAGGAAGTGGTTGTTTTATAAATCATTCATTGGTATAAACAAACACTGACAGATTTATTATAGAAAAGTGGATAAAAAGAGCAAAAAACTTATCTATCTAAAAAACTTATCTATATCTATCTATATCTATATGTTTCTTTTTCCAGTGCTCTAATAACCATTAAGCCCCGTTTTTCCTTCTTGGCCAATTACAAATGGACTGGATTGATCAGACAGCAAAAATACACATTCTTTTATACTAAATATCTTATTTATCATACTTTAGTGTGTTCAACAATTGAATTGGAAAAATAGAGAAATACATGTTTTGTTTTCCATAAACTGTTTTTCATAAAGGCAATCCATACTGTTGGTTAAATAAACACTATAGCCCAGTACTGCCCTGTATATCCTGGGGCTCTTACTTTCTGGATGATCCAATATTCAGCCAAAATTCCTCTGTTTTGTCAGATGTAGCAAAGCAAATCTCAAATTGGCACACCTGAGCACCAAACTTCTAAAACGTCTGTTATTTTGGTCTTTCTTTCCAGCTAGTCCCAGAGAAGTGCGGCCAAGAAGAACAAAGCCAGCTTTAAAAGAGTGGAAACTGCTTTTTGGCATCCATGTAACCGTCCATCCTCCCATCCATCCCTCTTCCATACATCCATCCATCTATCCGTCCATCCATCCATTCAGGGACGGCAGAAGCATTTTTAATGTTGGGAAGACGCATCGGCCTATGTCTGGGAAACAAAAAGGGGGTGGGGCAAACAAGTGATTTTTAAAATGTGGGGGGATATGCCCCCCCTTGCTATAATGTTGCCGGCACCCATGCATTCATTGTCAGAGCCGTTGATCCTAACCAGGGTTGCAAGGGGCACTGGAGATTTTCCCAGCACTCACAGGGCAAAAGGAGCATCATGGACAGGTCTGGCAGTTACCAAAATAGCTGAAATTTGTCAGACACACAACCTTAACATGTCAGTGAAATGCCATGCGGTGGCTGTGCTAACCAGATCTCATGAGACCCAATGAGTGCATGCAGGTCACCTCAAAGTAACTGGAAAAAAATGAAGTAACTGGAACAGGATTGTGCAGCGCGCGATTGAATTTCGGCCAACAGTCTCAAGCCGACTGCGTTAATATTAGGAGTTTGAGCATGCAGTGGAAACTTATTGTTTTTGCTCCAAGCAAAATAATGTTTTTCTCAGACAGTAGACCAACAGTCTTTTCCTTTTTTTTTCAGTTCTGCAGGCAGTGCTTGAGTTTTAAAACACCTTTCAGCTTTCCAGCAGGATTTGTTATCATACTGATATTGCATTCGTCCAAAATATATTTCAGCTGTTATAAAACACATTAAATAAAAAAGTTAGTAATTTCTTTCAACGCTGCTACTGGAAATGTATGTTTGCACCACATTCATGGCTTCTCCTGTGCCTTCATTAAATCAGGTCAGGCCTCACTTGTCACCTAGTTATACTGGCGATATGTAATAACCATTAAATGAATTAAGATTTGAGGGGGCAGTTCTTGAAGCTGGAATGTGGACACATTTTGACCTCTGAATAATCAGTCTCCATTCACTCTGTCAGAAGGAGGCAGATTTGCTTGGGTGGAGAGTGACAGGATGGAATTTCAAATTTGTAGGAAAATAACACATTAGTGGAAAAGCTGTAATTAATCAGAATTACAGTAAGGGGCCGCAATCCGGAGCTGTTATACAGCCGACTGAACTCACGACAGAATAAAAATGCTAAAGAGTGATCAATTACATTCTGATTAAGAAATAAATTGTAAATACCACATAAATAAATAAATATATGTAAAGTGGGTTTAATTCATGGTTATATGAAAATCTCATTCAGATGTGGAGATAGCTCTGGCCAGTGTATGTTACGTTATTTAATACTGAAAACAAAGAAACAATTAATAAAAGATATGCAGGACATCACAAAGAGCCTGTCTTTCTTCAGTTAAACTTACAGTCGATTGCTGGATTTTGGATGTCTAAGGTCAAATGACTTGTTTTTGATTTCTTTACTGAAAATAAGTACACATCCTCTAAAGAGAATTTAATTTATATTTATTTGGTGAATATAACATATTAACAAACATAATTCAAGTTATAATTAAATGAATTATAACTTTAATTATATTAACAAACATATAATTAAATGAATGCACTGTTTGTTCTGACACATTTCTATCACAGCCAGCATGAACTTTTTCAGCAATTTTGTGAGATGGGACCAGACAGACGAGCTTTCACTCCCCTTGTGCATTGGTGAGCCTTGGGAACCCTTGACCTTCCAACACATCAACTGACTGTTTGTTGGTTGGCTGCCTGATATATCTCACCCGCTGGAAGGTAATTTTTTAATGAGCACCATAAAGAATTCTAACAGCCTTTTAGGCCTGTTTGAGTTCATTATGTCATATTAGGAATATTAGGATGTTTAACAGCTTGATGCATAAAAATCATGACCACGTTGCAATTTACATACATAAAATATAAAATGTGATTGTGTGGATTGAGAGTGTCTCCTAATTAAACAGTTTTTTAATAGTCACGGTTCTGTTTACAGCCCTGAGGGAGAGAAATCCAACACCAATCAAAGCATGTTTGCTAGCAGCACTTCTTGTATTGACTTCACCCCGCTCGGCCTGAAATGTCAAACTGCTTCAGCTCTCTACATGCCTCCTCGCTTCCAGCCGTGTCTTTCTCCACAAGAAGCATGCATCTAATTACCAACAACAGAGCAGTATTTTTTCATGAGAATGCGTAAGTATCTTCCTACTAAAGCATGATAAGCTTTGGTTTTCACATATGCTTGTTTAAGTGTAAGAGAGGGTCAACAAATGAGGGGCTCCAAGCGTGTCCAGAACTGTTTTTTAGAAAACCTTTCCTGCTCCCACACGCACACACACTGGTTGGTTGAATATGAAGCCCCTGGGTTGTTGGCACTCAAACATCATAAAGAATATCAAGACTACTCAGAGATTTCATCGGAGTGCAAGGTTAAATTCCCTTCTGCCCACACACACAGGAACTTGAACTTGGAGTGTGATCAAACTGGGCTGGATGAGAGTCATGCTCCTGATACCATTTCGTAGAAAACGATACTCTGCAGCCAACTGTGAACTCTCTGAGTAGCAAAAAAAAAAAAAATCTGAATAGACATATGTGCTCTGAGAGAGCAACAGTAGAATAAATTGTAGGGTTGCATGAAATGTATTTTATTTTATTATTTATTATGTGGCAGAATGTTTTGACAATGCATAATGCAAATAAATACAGCCACTACCACTCACTCACTTTCTGAAATCGTTAATCCTTAATAAAAAAACAAACAAATCGTTTTTAAAAAATGTTGCATCTTGCATTGAAAATGATACTGCTGTGAATTTTAACTGTTTTTGGGGCCTCAGTTCCCTCACAAACATCCGTACCCTCAGAAACATTTTACTTTTGCTATGTTTAGAATATCAGTAGCTTGTTTGGGATTTCAGGTCAGGACCCAATCGCAGACACAATGAAAGTCAGTGGGAGTTACGCAAGAAAGTGAAGTTAATCATGGGAAAATCCCAATCAGGTGGCAGTTCCAAAAACAGGTCAAAACCAGGTCAAAGTCAGAAGTCCATAGTGCAACAAATCCAAAATGCCAGGCAAAGGCAGATCAAGCAAAACAACATAGAAAAACCCAGTGAAAAAGATAATAAACACAAAGAACAAGACACAGAACACAAAGTCACAATCTGACAGAGAACATTCACAGAACCTGAACTAAAAACAACAGAGACAGATTATTTGGAGGAACACAGGCAATTAAGGTAATAATAGTGATCAGGTGAGGATGGCGCAAGAAGCACATGAGAACAAACAGAAGCACATGGTGATGCTAAACATAAACAGAAGCACATTGTCTGACAATCCACAGAATGGCCAACAGGGCAGATACACGTCCCAGACTAAAACCATGTTATGATATTTTGAAATCAATCAACATAGAAACAATTGTGTTTAGAAATGTGAATGCT
Source organism: Hemigrammopetersius urotaenia (assembly GCA_037974485.1). Classification (NCBI taxonomy): domain Eukaryota; kingdom Metazoa; phylum Chordata; class Actinopteri; order Characiformes; family Alestidae; genus Hemigrammopetersius; species Hemigrammopetersius urotaenia. Next base: position 8,346,038 of record JBBPDC010000019.1, read on the forward strand.
TTCCATCAATACATTTTACACAGCATGGCACAGTTTAAGGACACTGTTATTGTATTTATGAATCTTGACAGCATATATAGAGAGTATTCCCCATAAACTCCATTATTACTCAATCTTAAATCATTTTAAAAGTTGCTGCAGGCATTGCTCTGTCTCATATTACCGTCAAATGTTGTTAAAAAATAATGCCTTTACATCAATAGCATATGTAATCACTCACATCAGGGATTTCAGTTCACTTATAAGTGAGTGACAGTTTTCCAATACTGGGCAGTATTTTTTTTCCAAAACTGGGCTTGGAAAGTTTTTGTGAGTTTTCTACCATGCTGTGAGGCTGTGAGATGAATCAACTGCACGTACCTTCCAACTTTTGTACATGAACTTGTACATGAATTCATTTGATAACCTGAGGGTCTTTATTCTTCATTTTTTCTGGTAATTGAGTAACAAAATAGAGTAATGTGGATGCTAACAAACTGGCAAACTCACCTCGGCTGGTCTACGGACTACAAACTACAGTAGGCATGGGTCTACTAGGCTCGGGTACTACATCAAGATGCCAGTTTACTGTATGATGCAAACCACAATACAAGAATAAATCAGCACCATCATGCATCTGTTGCATCAGTGCATCATTTCATTCCTATTGGTTGGTTAGTAGATGTAGGTCATGCCAGCAATCACATTGTGAGATGGTCATCCCAAATCTCTGACACTATCAGAATTTCCTCCCAGACTATCTTTGGTCCTTGACGACAGCTATCTTTGAAACTCTCTCACCATGCGATATAGGACCAATCAAAGACATTGATTCTTTCATGTTAGTAATCTTTCATGTGGGACAGCTCAAAACCGCACAGTTTGTATACTTCTGCACCATTTTGTAAGTCCGCATGTCTCTACCAGTCTGACTTTTTTTTCTAGCTATACAACATATCATATTGAACTGGTACATATTGCAAAGTTGTTCTGGTTGAACATAGTGATTTTCCACCAGAGTATAAATAAACCCTATGGCTCAAAGAGTCTCTCTACACCCGCTGTACTTGGTGAATGCATTACTGTTTCCTGCATTTCAGCAACAAACAACAAATCTCTGGATGAGCTACCAAATGCCACTCACCTGGCATTACATGGTAGTTATGTATAGCTATGGGGAGGTACATGTGACAGTGTCATCGTGTGTGGGTAAGGGAAGGGGGAGGACGCAAGGCTGTTCGAGAAATGAGGACAATGTTTAATAAACAGAAGCAGAAGTACACAAAGCAGAAAGAACACAAAATAACCCAGACTCAGCAATAATGATCAGAAAAGAAAAAAAAAACTAGAACCCGGAAAATAAAACTCAAGCAAACAGAAAGGCAAGGCTCGTGCTTAGCTTTAAACCTGAACACAAAGGCAGGGCTGTCACACCGACAGAACGAGGTACACATGGTAAACAGAATCAGGTCCCTTCAGCGCACAAACACCAAACTCAGATAGGGGAAGCATGAGCCTGCGAACACAGAAAGGACAATATCACATACAAGGCAACAGTTAACAATCATGACAAGATAGGGCAGCATACACACATAAAGGGAGAGCAAATACAGACACGCTTGACTCGAGGTCAGACTGGGCGTAAATAGTGCACGGGAAGGGAAGACAGGTGAGACTGTGATTGACGGGACTAGACACAGGTGTAACTGATAAGGACGGGCTGTGACACAAACGGAACACGAAGACTCGACAGGGAGAAAGGACTGAAGGGAGGAACGGAGGAACGGAGGTGGATTGGGATACAGGCAGACAGGGCACGGAGACAGAAAATGACAGAAGGGAAACAGAATGAATGGGAGAACGGTTCTACGGTGTCTACGGGGGGAGGGCGAGGCGACCGTGACGGACAGGCCCTTTAAGGTCATGTGAAAACATGAACATACATATTCGCACATATTGTATACACACACGAATGCATACACAACAAAAATAGAAATATAGACCATATGTGTGGCAACATGGAGTAAATATGGTAATTGTTTGGGGATTTTGGGGATTTCAAAGAAAAATAAATCTATGGACTCCTGAGTGACAGCATAGCTTTGGCTCTGGCACAACTGTCTAAGCTTTAGCTCTGTCATCAGAAAATTGTCAGTTTGCTCCTCGGTGATGCTGCAGTCATCCATGGAGCCCAAGAGGGCATAATTGGCGTCACGCTCTCTGTAGGCCTGCAGTGGAATAGTAAAATGAAGCTTCTTTTTAATCAGCTTGCAGTGATTTTGCATGCTATATTGGTAGAGCTGACTAGCATGTGGATGTCAAAATCAAGGAAAGTGGATGGGAAAAGAAGTTTTTTATTTTATTTACATGAAGCCCAGGATGGGCCACCCTGTCCCCACCCCCCACCACTCATGATGCTATCCAGAATCAGTAGTTGGCGTTCTCCTCCGAGCATGCTGAGCTGTCCATGCCATGTTAACAGCTGCTCAAAAAGGTGTGGTGTTGCTTTACATGCCTCAGAGGAAGCCTGGGATAGCCTTCACACTCCCAGTTTCAAGTTTTGGATGGCAGGTGAAATTATTTACTATTTATATATTTAAATTGAAAGGTAATTGGGCAAAAAAAACCCATGTTGCATTAAAAAAATATAAGGCAAACTCAAGGCTACACATAGTCCCAAAACCAGATATTCTTTTAGGATTGGATTTTTATGCAACAGGTCAGGTAGCAGGCCTCCATCTCAGATTCATGTTTAAAATGTTCCTTAATTTTTTAATTTAATGTTCTGTGAAATTTAATTTAAAATCTTTTGTTTAGCATAAGTTATCCATCTTTTCTGCTCTTGTTGGACTGTGTGTGCCAAAATTTCCTCACAAAGGACCAGAGGCTGCAAAGAGAAAATGCCTTATGATGTTTTAAAAATATCCTGCTATTTCAGATACTTACTGCGAGTAAAACAGTTCTGGGTTAGGCTTCCGTGTTAGCTTTTCTTTTGATTCAGTCATGTATGACTCGTAATAACCACATTGTATAGACTTTCACAAGTCCTTACTGCAATTACAGTAATGCTTAGGCCTTTCATAGAGCTCCTTACTGCATAAGACATGTGTAAATAAACACTGTTCTTATGTGATTATCATCATGAATTCCAACTCCCTGTTCCATATTTATCACCAGAAACTTGACAGCAAACTGATCAATAAAAACAATAGTTCTGATCTCCTGAATTTCTGAAAAATAATGTAAGATTCGATGCTGTCGATAGAATATGGTAAACAAACTGGGAGTTATTTTCAGTGTGTTTCACTTTGGAGACTGCTCTCAGCACCTTAAGTGGTGGCGTGTGTATGATGGAGATTGGAGCAGAGGTTAAAGATTCCCCACGGCTGCAATGAGAGATGCTCAAAGTGGAGTGTGATTGAATAGTGCTGGATGAGAGCCCTACTCATGATGCCATTTCTGGGCAGGAAAATAACACTTTATAACTGCCCGCAGGCATAGTTCAGTCAACATTTTGTTATCACACGGAAAGTGTATGGAAAGCGCATGGAATGGGAAGGAGCTACCTTAATATTTTGGGTTAACATGGATTTTGGGCTAAAATTGCTAGTAAAAAAATTGTGAAAATAAAGCATTCGGTTGTGGTTTGCACCCCAATGGACCACCTGTGAGAGGGTATTATTTGTGTAGTGAATTTTTCTTGACACTGGCATGGTAGTGGGATGGTACAAGCACTGATACAAGTGGATCACACAGTAGTTGAGGTCTTGGAACACCGTGTCCACTTGCAGATGTAAAGTTATTGATGATAATCTGATGTTGCACAGTTTGTGTTAGCCATCTTGGCAAATGTGGACTACAGACAGTGCCTAAGGAAAGAAACAGCCTAGGCCAAACCTAACTTAACCAAAAATACAGAAGCACTTGTCCCTAAGTCTGTGCGTCTAGACAGAGTTGTTTGACCCGAGGGATGTGTACAGGCATACCCATAAAGCAAGAGAGCAAAACAGAGATAACAAAGAACAGAAACCTCCATAGTAAGAGAAGACAACATGTTATCTTAGCATAGCTGTTCATAACATGACAATCCAATCATAGCCAGCATGCTAATACAGGATTCCCTCCCCTCCTCCCTGCTAATCTTTCAACTGTGGTGTATTGCATCAGAAAACAACGATTCCTATTGCAAATGAGAAATGCAAAATGAATAACGAATAAAAACTCAAGAATTAATTCAAAAGTAGTGTATTGTACACTTTCAACTTTGAAAAGCACTGCTATATGAACTAAAGTTCAATAGCATTAAGTTTGTGTCATGTCTCGGCCAGTAGCCGGTAGATGCCACTGTTATTGGTTTTGTCATGGGGACTTTTATTTTGACATTTGTGTATGTTTTGTATCTTGTGTCCCAGTTTCAGGTGTCTTGTGTTCAGTCTTAGTGATTATGTTTTGTGATTGGTTTCTGTTCTGAGTCTGTTTTGTATTTAAGTTCAGTTCATGTGGACTTCTGCGTCGGTCCATCGCCTCGTTCAGCATCGCATCACATTTCAGTTGATTTTTGTATCGGCCATCGAGCCAGGCTTATGTTCTAGGTTTGTTTAAAAATAAAGAAACCAAAATCATGGATACCTGTCACGAGCCGGGCCGTAAGCCCCGGACTCGGAACTACCTGGAAGGTCGCATGACAGAGCAGGCAGACAGAGATCCATTCTTCGGGTACTTTATTTACAGGCGTGATCCAAACAGAACAGAAAGGGCACGAGGGCCACAAGAAACAAACAAAAGACCTAAGTTTAGGCGATGGGCTCATGGTGACTGTCACCATGAACCAGACTTAAATAGTGGGCTAAATCAGGACAAACCAAACACAGCTGAAAACTAGGAAACAAACATACATGTCAAAATAAAAGCCCTAACATAACCAAAACAGAACAGACAGAAACAAACAGAAAATAGTGGCCTCTAACGGCCACCAGCCGTAACAATACCTGCCTGCCGTGATCATTGGGGTAAAGCACGACGACGTGACAACCGCCACAGCCATGACAGTTTGCAAACACTTAACAGCAGCATTTCCTTTAACAGTTACTCAGCTGCATGAATGTAAGCCATTTGCTACAGATATCAATGTTAAGTAAATAACGCTTCAACTTGTCCAGAAAGTACAGGTTTCAGTCTGTACTTTGTTAAACCTCCTGAAATCAAAGCTTCCTAGTGTTTCTTGTAGTCAGCAAACTGCCTCCACTTTTCCTTGCTGAAAGCTTCTAGTTCAGAAATATTTATAGTTTCTTGTTCAGGTTCTCCTGTGTCCTCACTGACTGTAGAGCTTTGCCTTTCAGAATTTCCAGAATATTTTTTTACTTTCTTATCCTCACAACAGTACATGTCCTACTGGCTGCCAAACAATCCAAAAGCATAATAAATGCACATATTTAACAGTCAGAACAGTCAGCAAAGTGTAATTTTATTGAAATGCTTTTTTTACCCAAATGTTTCTTTGATTAAAGCCCAAAACTTCCATTTTGTTTTATCCAAACACAGCACTTAAATCCAAAATGCCTTCAGATGTTGACAGAACTTCCATGTAAATGCTGTTTCTGCAATAACTTGCTCCGTGCAGAGGGCCAGGGCAACACTAGCCCTTCGCCAGCCAAGTGTTCTTGTCCTTGGCAGTGAAGCAGGATTTTGTTTTGCATAACTGACCAAGCTGTGAGCAACTTTTTAGAAAGATTTTTAGAAAGATCTTTTTTACTATACTACTTTAGTTTGAGTAACAGAAAGAATGTCCAAATGTTTGGGTGTGCTACATTTCAAATTAATGGTAGTCACTGCATTAAGAAGTGTGGAAATGTGTCCAAAACATAAAAAAAAACAGTTTGTCATGAAGAAATGTTAATTTCCTAGCTCTTAGAAAGTCTACAGATGATGTAGAAACACCTTCTATATCTCAAACACCTTCACCTTCAACAGGGTTGAAAAAATAAAATGAAATGTAGGGGCATTTCAAAAGTGTGTCACCAAATGCAAAAAAAAATCACATATAAGCATCAACATCACATTTGATGTTTATATCTATTTACAAATTTTATTTGCAATCGAGCATGTTTGGTCATTATGGAAAAACACATTCAGTTGGGCACATGCAGGCATTTTGTAGACATCTGCTCAATGATGCCTGGCCAAAATACTGGATAGGGGGCTATTCTGATTCCAATTCTATTTTTTTTCAAGAGAGATTCAAGATTCTTTATTGGTCACATGCAGTCATACAAGTACAACACACAGTGAAATGTATCCTGAACCGCTCCTTTACTGACTGTGCAAAATAAATTATAAATTAAAATCTGGACATTTTGTCGCGAGCCAGGCCGTAAGACCCGGACTCGGAACTACCTGGAAGGTCGCACGACATAGCAGGCAGGCAGAGACTCATCCGTAGGGGTTCTTTATTTACAGGCATGATACGAAACATAACAGAAAGGGCACGAGGGCCACAAGAAACAAACATAAAAGACCTAATGATAGGCGATGGGCTCATGGTTCATGGCTCATGGAAACAAACGTACATGTCAAAATAAAAGCCCTAACATAACCAGAACAGAACAGACAGGAACAAACAGAAAATAGTGGCCTCTAACGGCCACCAGCCGTAACACATTTTCAGTAACCCAAATAAAATTAAGAAATGAGTACAAGTAAGTATAAGTATAGAAGTAAGTAAAATGTAATTATTTTTTTAAATATATAAATCAAATTTTCTGAAACACAAATCTAAAGTAAGTAACTTAAACGAGGAGCACCACCAGTTAAGTGAAATATACAGACTGAAAATGTGTTTTTTGTTTTTAAATATGTATTTATATAAATAGATGTAGCAGCAATATGTACATTGTGCAAATGGAATGTTAAAGTGCATTGTGCAATAATAGCTCAGCAATATTGTCACAGTTCGGTCAGCGGCCGGTAGAGGCCGCTGCTTTTCTGTTTTTTGGTTCTGGTTTTTGGTTATGTTTTGGGGCTTTTATTTTGACTTTCTTGTCTGTTTAACGTCACATGTCTCGTCTCCACCTGCCTTGTGTTGTGTTCTCTGATTTCTGTCTGTATTTAAGTTTGGTTTGTTTAGCCCTTTGTCATGTGTCCATCGCCTCACATTTACTTTGGTTTTGAAAACGTATCGGCTCCTATGCCAGGTTTCAGTTCTGTTCTGTTCTGTTTGGCTTAAATAAAGAAACCACAGCATGGACGTCTGCCTGCCGGCCTGGTCCTTTCCAAGAGGTAGCCCCGGGTTGGGGGTTAGCCCCCCTCCCGTGACAAATATAAAACAGAGTGAAAAGTGACCAGAGTAGTGTATAAACAGTGTGACCAGAGTAATATATAAACAGTGTAAACAGTGACCAGAGTAATGTAAGCTGTAGGGGAGCAGCATGTGATGTAATAATAAATAATTAAATCATATTTTGATTCTGAAAAAAATCTGAAAAAATCAGTTTCCGATTTTCTGATTCTGATTATTAACACTGTCACTTTTCTCTTTTAATGTCTACCACTAGACATTAAAAGAGGAAAGTGACAGTGTTACTAATTTCACCCCTGAAAAGGGGGACCAACATGGTTAGGCATGGGAGGGAAGATAAATAAGAACACCCCAGACAACAACATATAGGGGCAACCCAACTGTTCACCAGCTTCATGAGCAAAACAACAAACAAAACCACACAAAATGGCAAAGATGGACCACAGACAGCGCCTAAGGAAAGAAAAGAGCAAAACAGCCTAGGCTAAATCTAAGTTAAAAATGCAGAAGCACTTGCCCCTAAGCTGGTGCGTCTAGACAAAGTTACTTGACCTGAGGGATGTGTACAGGCGTCCCCAAAGAGGAAGGGAGCAAAACAGAGATAACAAAGAACAGAAACCTCCATAGCAAGAGTAGACGACATGTTATCTTAGCATAGCTGTTCATAATACAACATAACATGACAATCCAATCATTGCCAGCATGCTAACACAAGATCTCCTCCCCTTCTCCCTGCTGCTCTTTCAGCTGTGACATACCTCATCAGAAAACACTGATTCCTGCTGCTGGCGAGGCCAGGTTGCAGGAAACAAGCATCAAGGAGACACTTATTAGCCAAATCAGCACCTGTGAGGCAGGTAGTTTACGAGAGACAGTGAGTGAAAGAAATACGAAATACAAACAATTATGTACCACTACGGCACGTTACAGATCACTAATATCTTATCGATAGCACCATATTTTAGAGCTGCTTCTCAATTACAGCAATGAAACCATGAAATGAGCTGTCTGGCTCACTACTGGACATTTACAATATTTTACCAGAATGTCTGCTGCAAGCAATTACAAGCTTCACATTTCTGTGTTTTAAAGTTCAAATGTCATTGGATATCTGTTGTATCATCACTGTTAACTTGGCCCTACAGGAAACCTAAAACTGGCTTCTTATGCAACAAATGCTCTGCATTAAAATATACCCTCATGTAATGACATATTCAGTAGGGGTGTACATTTACATTTATGGCATTTATCAGAACCTTTTTATCCAAAGCGACTTTCATTCTCTAACCTCAGGGGACAGTCTCTCCCTGGAGCAACTTGGGGTTAAGGGTCTTGCTCAGGGACCCAGTTGTGGTCTGCTGAAAGTAAGATTCGAACCCATGACCTCTTGGTCTGGAGACAAGTATCCTACCCACTGAGTTACCACCACCGAATGGTTCGATGTCACGGTTCGGTACGTACCTTGGTTTTGGGGTCACGTTTCGGTATGGTTCACGATACAGCAAAGTTAAGCAACAAAAAGTTCTAAAGAATGAGACTTTTTGTTTTCATTTATTTTAAATAAACAGCATTTTATTAACCAGTAAACACACACTCTTGCTTATATTTTCATGTATGTGTAAGGCAGCAGAAGTGTTACGGAAGTAGGTGGCACCACATTACGATCCACGGTTTATGATTTACTTGCGCTTTTTGGTCCTTCTGTGATTCCGTATTACTTCAATCACGTCTTCTTTGTCGTACCGTGTATTCTCCGAAAGGCATCATGTACCGAACCGTGACCCATGTACTGTGACGGTTCGGTACGAATACATGTACCATTACAGCCCTAATATTCAGTATCCTCCAAACAGGATAAGGCAAAAGCATCCTTTACTTGTATGAAATGCAAGTTAATACAAAAACATTTTATTCTAGGTCATTTGCTTAAATGGTACTCAGAGTAAGGAGTTTCTGCTATTTTAAACCAGTAGGATAGAAAAATAAATATACATAAATTGTTTCTTTTGATAGTGATTGTGTGTTAATAGCTGCAGCATATAACACCAAATACCACCTTTATGCCACACTCTAAAGAAGGCAGAAAGTATTTCCCGATGCTATTATTTGGAAATCGGCGAATCTGCCCAGAATAGCATGAAATTTGCATATCTCAAAAGCCCCCATTATGTATTTAGTGGCGAAGCATAGGGACATTCAATTTCAATGCTCTCCTGTCCCCTCCTAATGCTGTCAGAACTGGCAAATCAGAGCCTCGGGTATGGTGTTTAGCAGAGCTAAAGAAAATCTCTGACTTCTGGCTCCCTGGCTGGTAGAAGATGATTTTTGTACAGAAAATGATTTTTTTCACCTATGCCTCTAGGTTGGAAATGACCCTGTCATTCCCGAGTTGTTAGCTATCATTGTCAAAGGGTTTTACTTTTTTCATGTTATGTCTATGAAACTATGTGTATTTCTTTTTCCTGTATAACCATAATTTGCCTCTAAAGTCTTTCATTTTAAGTCTGTGCTCGATACATATAATATTAATCTAATGTTAATGAGTATTCACAGCACTGGGACTGTGTCACACATCTGCTGGTTTTCTGGTTGAACGGTGATGACAATATTGTTACATGCATTTCAAATGGGAGAAATGTGATCTGTTGTATGCTCTAAATTGTAATTAGTACTAGGCCTGCTTTAAAAATTATTTAACACCTGCTATACCAGACAGCCTCTTTTCTTGTAAAATGCACTGCAAATGTTCAATAAAAATACATGTAATCTCTCTCACTCACTTTCTGTTACTGCTTATTCCTCACTAGGGTCAAGAGCACCGTGCCTATCCCTGGGTCAATGGGTGCCGAGGCAGGGACTCAACCTGGGCGGGGTGCCAGCCCAGCACAGGGCACACACACACACCATTTACAAATATGGTCAATTTAGAATCCTCAATTCACCTGACATGCATGTCTTCTGACACTCACGCCTCGTGCCAACTCCACACACACAAAACCAGGACCCAGATTCAAACCTCCAACCTTGGAGGTGTGAGGCACAGCACCACCCACTGTGACACCATGGGGCCACATACATATTAAAACCAGTGAATTTCCTGGTCAGACATTTCAGTTGAGCATTAGCAATACCTTTAAAGATTCTAATGATCCTCAGAAATAGCTTTTTATGTAATAGAAATAATTTTAATATTAATATTAATAATATTAATATAAGAATAATGTGTTAATTTAAAAACATTATTGGCAACTACAAATATTTTAAATGAAACCATTTGGGGAATTGGGGAAAAAATCTTCCTTTTCATTTCTTCTTCCTTTTAAAGTCCCCTGAACCTATTGTTATCTATGACCTTTTCCTGTTTCCCTGGGGTATAAGTATTAGGTTACAACATGGGTAAGACCAAAGATCTGCCAACTCAAATAAGTTTGTGGACCTGCACAGATAAGGAAATTCATCATCTATTAAAATGACCATTAAGTACAATCAGGAGGATGATAAAATATTCTGAAAAGCATGGAACAGTTGCCTGTTTGCCAGGAAGAGGATTCCGGAGCAAACTGCCCCTATGAACAGTGTGGAGGATGTTAAGAGAGGCAAAGAGGAGCTCGAAGATCACAGTTTTAGTTCTGCACAGTTTGGCTGAATCATGGGGTTTCATAAATTTGCTGCCAAATGCCACCTCCATAACCAGAATTCTTAAGAGGTTTAAGAGTGTAAGAGGTTCAGAACAGAAGCATCTCCTAAGAGCCGGTCAAAAACGCAGCACCTCAAGTTCATCAGAACTACAAATGGAATCACTGGAGTCACAAGTTCTTGTGAAAAGCAATGGTATAATGAATTCTACTAAATACCAGGAGATTTAAGCCCAAAATCTATCTGCTTGTGCCAGAAGGCTAAATCTTGCCTGTGGTTTGACCTTTCCACAAGATAATGACCCCAAATACATATCAAACCACACAAAAATGGTTGAAGAAATACAGAAGTTCTGCTATGTCCATTTTGGTCTACAGATTTAAACCCAGTGTAAAACCTGTGGTGTGTATTGAGGATGTTAAATAGAAATGTTCTGTATAAAAGTATGGTCCAAGATCCCTCAACAAGTGTTCTCTGGCCTTGTTAAGCATAATCGAAAGTGCTGCTGCTTTCAACAGGGGAGCCTTCACCAAATATAAAATATGAAAATGCCAATATGTTTTAAACTTATGTTTAAAAAAATTTACTCAAGATTTTTCTGTGCCACAGTATAAAAATCACATACGCAGCTTATCATTAAATGTGTTTTAATTTGTCATAACATGCTGAGTATCACTAATTCAGGTATCAGTAATTCAAGAATTGACTGTATAAAAAAAATTCTAACACTCATAGATCACAAAACAAAGGTGCAAAAAAAATTAAGATGCTATTGAGAGGCATAACATTTTACACAAAATCTTCTGAATAAGGCATTACCTAACATTCCAGACTGGTTTCTAGATTATGCAGTAAACTATCACAACGCCTGAGTCTAAAGTGCTATCGCAAGACATTTGACAAAAGGTTGTGCAGCTGCACAATAATGGATGCAATCTGGACTTAAAGTTATTGTTTGCAAGGTCACGACAAAAATGTTATGATGTGGTCAGACAGGTAGAGCTTTTTGGATGAAATACATCAGGCTATGTATAGGACAGGAACTCTGTATATACGCCAAAGTATACTGTTCCATCATAGTTTGGGGGCAGCAGCATTATGTTATGAGGCTGTTTCTCATCAGGAGGTACCAGTGCACTTCAAATTATAGGGGATGATGGATGGTGCTGCAGATCAAGGGATTCTGGAGATGAATCTGCAGTTGTCTGCCAGAACCCTTAAGTTGCCAAGGGGATGAACCTTCCAACAGGACAATAATCCAAAGCACACAGCCAAGGAAACAATGGCATGATTCCAGTTAGAGCCGAGAAAGTCAAAGTTCTGGAAAAACCTAGTCAGTCCCCTGTCTTAAAACCCATGAATGTATGGCAACAGTTGAACCAACTGACAACTTCAAAAAGCTGGTATAGACATATAATAAAAGTTGTTTTTGCTTACAAAGCCAAAGGCCCAACTCTTTCTTACTATCAGCAATGATCAAACCACAGGTCACAGGTTGCCCTCTTAGAGCATCAAGCTCAGCCTGACCTGACCCACTCCTTCTCAAAAGTCAAAAACATGCATCAAGGCTTTGACAACTAAGTGGTGAAATAAACTTTCCTTGACCGTTAGAACTGCTTAGTCCTTTGCTGTCTTCACTTTTCCTACAGCTCCAGACAGCCAGGTAGCATGTTGCCTGTTGCAGCTGAGAGCATGCTAACTACCTAGCAAGAAATCCAGGGGAGTAGGAAACCCAGAGTTAAAGTTTTTACAATCATTTTCACACTCAGTACAATGTTGACTTTTTCAGAACACTTCACACTGTAAACTTTACAAACATGCACTTGAGCATATCAGTTATCGTTCGGTGCAAAACGCACCAAAACCACCAAAACACTTCATGCGCTACCCAAAAGTGGCTCATGCTGCCATAACTGTAGTACTCCCTCATAAGACGCATAAAAAAATACAAACAACTTGAAGCAATATTGCAATATATATATATATATATTCAAGTTATATATTGTATATATGTATATATATATATATATATATATATATATATATACAATATTGTTGTAACCTATATTTTACAGTGTTTATTTCTTGCAGTAAGTATTTACAGTACTTAAACTTCTTTGTAATACGAACAAATAATACAGTAAATGAATTAATCTGTGCAACACACTGGAAAAAAATACAGTACATTACAACCACCTACTTTTACTGTATACAGTCAAGTATACCGTTGACCTTGCCTGAATTTATAACGACATCACAACAAATATTTTCTTTTGCAATACACAGAGAAAAAAATCTCTTTGAGTCCCTGATTCTGAACGTCCTCCACATAGATGTCCATACACATAGCTGCCATTGTTTCTAAAAGCAACATCTGATCATGTGGGTGATGGTCGTACACCTTTTGTCTCATTGCAGATAATAATTCTTCACTGGGGTTGAGAGCATGGTGGTGAGAATAATGACATCATCCTGGGATGGCAGTAAACCACTCTGTGACTTGCACCTGCAGTCCGTCATTAGATATCGCTGAACACATAGTAATGTCAACCCCCGCCTTCAGCCTGGAACATCAACAGTTGCCCTCTTCCCAATCACATTTCTTTTACGTTGACATCTCATTCCTCTGCCACCTGCTACGTCCATTTGATTTACACTACTAGGTAAGGAAAGCAAAAAGCAATCCAAAGATGGCTCCTTTTGTATACATGGTAATTAGACACAAACAGAAACACCTGGTTGGGCTTTTTTTTTCTACACTGCCACTACAACTCTTCCATCCACTGAATTCTGGGTAAAAATTGCATAAATTTTACATGTGCACATATGAAAAATACAGTAAACATCACCACTTTTGTTCAGATGGTAACTAACTAGAATGAACTTTCAGCTAAAATCAGAATATCTGACTGACAGTAATTCGCAGTACTTTTACAGTCTCACTTGCTGAAATTCAGCACACTTCCACCTAAACTGAATACAATTTTGTCAACTTTTGAAGTGAGTATGTAAATGCCTGCCAAATTGTTGGAATTGTACAGAATTTTTCTGGTGGTGAATATTACTTGGAAAATGTTTTTATGAAGAAGTTTTTGTTGAATAGTTTAGCTCACATAGTCTATTGATGTGGTGAATGTGTGAAGTGTTTTGAAAAAGTGGACATGGTATTGGTATTGAGACAAGTGTGAAAATGATCGTAAAAACTGTAAAACTGAGACTGTCACCTTGAATCAGTTAAGAATGGAGTGTGTGCCAAATACCAATCTGCAAAGAGTCCGGCATGCAACAAGGCTGTTGTAAAGATCGTTGTTGATTCGAAGGTGAGTATGAAATATGAGAGAATGACTTACTTTGGAATGAACAAATAACGGCAAATAATCTAGGCCAGGAAGGTCTATTTAGTAGGTTAAAACAGAAACCAGCAGGAAGGAACCCAGAAGTACTTAAACGATTATGTAAATCAGCAGAATGACACTAGGAGCATGGCACTTAAACACATTTGCAGCAACAGAAACAAATGAACTTGAGGGGTGGGGTGCACGAATGTTTAAGTGTTTAGAGGTTATTTCTCAGCATGCTTCATCAAATCCTCTAGTTAAATGGATTTCATGAATATTTTATACAAAATTATTTGTATTTCTGTCAAATTATAGCACTGCAGCTCAGCTTTCTTTGCCATTGACATCAAGCAAAGGTGCTAAAGCTCCATCCCCTGTGTGCTCCACACCGTCCCTGTTAATCCTCTGAGCTGAGTATGAGTCAGTGTGGGTGATGGTTAAAACAAATAAACCAACATTTTTAAATGGTAAATGACCAGATAATAAAAGAGACAGACAGCCAAATTTGGATTCACAACCTATCAAGTACAAGACATGTACTGAGTACTACAGGGGCAGCAGTTGGGTCCTTTCTGTGTGGAGTTTAATGTTCTCTGCATGTTCTTTTAGGTTTCCTTCAGGTGCTCTGATTTTCTTCCACTCCAAAGACATGCATGCTAGGATTAGTACTCTTGTCAGCGACTTTGGCCGAAGCACTGGCAAAAAGACCTGGAGCTGGTCCCTGGGTTCTGGCTACGGTGGCTGCCCACTGCTCATAATGTGTGTGTGTGTGTGTGTGTGTGTGTGTGTGTGTGTGTGTGTTTGTGTGTGCGCTCACTACACAGAGACTGCATTTCACTGCTCACTGGTCAGTGTGTGTGTGCCAAAAAAGTACTTGTACATCTACATATGCGTTTACAGCAGAGCTGTGAAGACCCGACTGCATACTTATTCTAAAAAGTTAGCATTTTGCTTAACAAAAAATAGAGTTTTACATCCATCCATCTATTCCATTACTTATCCGAACTGTTTATCCTTAACCAGGGTTGTGTTGGAGCCTGACCCAGCACTTACAGTGTGAAAGGTTAAGAAACTTACTGGACAAGTCACCAGTTTATCACAGAGCAGACACACAGACAAGCACACTCACACACACACACACACACACACACTCACATAAGGGCAGGGGCGCAACTACTCACTTTTTGGGGGGGGGGTATGCAACAACACCCACCCCACCACCCCTCACGGCAGCAGTGACCAGGCCCTACGTTTCTTAAATATTTTAAACAGCATATTTAGAACAGTTTTAAAACATAAATGCCAATGATATTTTTTCTGTCCCTCCCTTGTTTTGGCGCCCTCCCTGGCGGTGCACCCATATGCACCGCATATACTGCATACCCTATTTTTGTGTAATTTAGCATATCCAATTCACCTGACATGCATGCCTTTGAAAACTGAAGTGTTTAATTTAATTCATAAATACAATCAGTACCACTTTTCAGTTTGACTACCCTGTATAGATAAAGTGTGTAGAAATGCATTATAATCAGGTTGTCAATTGGGTTATAGACAGCTTATAAATCATAAATAAGCAGTTATAACTATGTTATAACAGTTGTCATACATTTTTGCAGGCTCACTATTGGGCAATATCTGGTGTTTTAACAACCTGATTGTAAATCATATATAAACCATTTAATGGGATAGTTATATTGTAAAGAATTACAATATTTTTTTTATGGTATACAATTATACCTCATGTTTAGTTGTATTATTAACACATTTGATTGATATTATCAAAAATTGCAAATTTCAAGGTATTGTTTAAGGTATGCCAGGACACATGAATAGCGGTTTGACATCTTACTGCAGATACCTGGTTGCATTCAACAGATCAGAAATTCAACAGCACAGAAAAATCTGTTTTTGACCTGTTTACTCTGTGATTGCTGCTCTGCTAGTGTGCATTGGTAGATTGTTCTCTTGAAAGTTCCCTGGTTTAATTAATTTGAGCCAGGCTTCCTGGCCAGGTCTTGCCTTCAGCCACATCAGATTGTGAGTCTGCCTCCCACGTCAGGAGAATATTTTAGACGATGTTCTGAGAACTCGAGGCAGACAGGGCCACTCTCCCATAAAGATTGCCTTTGAAATTGTTGATCCATGAACAGTTCAATTGGAGCCGCTGACTTCTGTATCCTATTCAAAGTCATACACAGCTGGCTTCACAAAAGTTTTTTCAAAGAACTGTTATTTTTTATGGGCACCAGGGCTTAGAGTGATGACCTGATCGATGGACTTCACTGAATTCAAGAAAATATTGGATGCCTTTGGAATATTACCCTACCCACGGTATCTTTCCAGAGTCTTTCAGTCTCAAATAAAACTACTACAATTTGATTTGGACTTATATACAGTATTTGAAGCCATTGTAAATTGATCCGTGCTCAATTTAAAATCAGGCTTCTTAACTGGTGCAGTCTTAGGCAAAAACTTGGTGTAGGAATCTTTTCATTACATGGATTTAACTTTACACTTAATTTAAAGGAATTGTTTTAAAAATGGTTCTTCTTAGGCACTACTCCGGAGAATTCTTTTGGGAATCTTTATTTGCATACACATGACCACACATTTGTGATAATTTCTGTATTAATGTGCAGAAAACACAGTGCAGAACGATGGACACTATGCGCACTAAACAGGTGCCGTTTTGACCATGTAGCGAAGGGGGGCGGGACTGGATAATGGCGGCAAACAGTGAAATACAAACCCAAGCGAAGGCAACTGGTTCGTATAAATTTAAGTAACGTTAATAAAATTATTGTACTCATGTACACTGCGGTAAAACCGGCAGTTATTTTGGTGGCTGGAGAATCGAGAGCAAATGTTAGTCCGTTAGTCTTCCGTTTAGTACAGTACTGACTAGTGGTGCAACGGATCAAAAAACTCACGGTTCGGATTGGATCACGGTTTTAAGTCACGGATCGGAACAATTTTCGGATCAGCAAAAAAACAAAAAAGACAACAAATTTAACTCCCAATTTATTCATTTAAGTATTTTTGCCCATTAAAAAACATTCAACTCAAGACTCATTCCACACTATTATATAAAAACAA
>JBBPDC010000019.1:8384966-8408556 GCA_037974485.1 Hemigrammopetersius urotaenia
ACAGGAGAAAGGTAGGCCTTCTTAACAAATCAGGGAGAGCAGAAGCCACTCCCACCAATTGCCACCTCAATTACCTCTGACCTCAGTGATATCAGGTGCCTTTGATTATTCACCTAAGACATAAAAGAAGAAACAAACTGACTACTTTTGGGAATTGTGTCATGCAGAAACATTTAAGGAATTTTTTTTTTTAGTTAGGCCATTTACATAATTCCTTAGGGCTCTTTTGGCAACAATACAATATAACAGTCCCAGACAATATACAGTGCAGTAACATTACTAGTGTGAATGAATACAATATTGACATGTACTGTATTCTAGTAGTTATAAGCTGATGAGTTTACTTAGTAGCATGGCATGTAGTATGGAGGAATGCTACACTCTGTAAAAGTGTAGGCCAGAAAGTTCACGGTTTGGCACTCTTATTTTAGGAAATGCGAGAATGGGGAAACATTTTAACAATAGCCTTGAAATCTCTGTTGTTTGTTGGGTGCATTGGTCTTTAGTAGTCTGAGGCATTAGTGAATAAATCAATATTAAAACAGCTTAGGTTTTGTGGGTGCTGCACAATGAGTGGTGGGAGTAATGGGGCCTAAAAGTTGAGTAAAAATCCAGAGCTTCGAGGAGGAGGAGGCACTCAAAGAGTCTGGACAAAAAAATGCTTAGGTGTATACATTTGCAGTTGGAAAACAAGAATACAGAAATTGCACAGGGCCTAGAAAGTTGTGATACAAGCAGTTTCAGATCTTCTTGGGGTAAAATAGGCGCTTTAATTAATATCTTGGACTTGCATGGTTTAACAAGAATACATTATGCCTTACATTTTAGTTTAAATCCAAAAATTCTGTTACTTGATTGTAAGAGCTGTAAGACTGTTGTTCTACCGTGTGGCACTCGGAATCCTACACAGACAAACTTAAAAAACGACTCAGATGGCTTCTACCCTGAGATTTTATTTTATGAAAGTGAGAAAGAAACAAACAGATCACGGAGACTTCTGTTACTGTTTTGTACTGACGCTTTGTAACAGAGGTTCAGGTCTCTTTACACAGTTGCCATAAAAAGAAAATTTGATTAAAAAGCAAACCTCTTGCTGGTGGTGCTTCGGCTGCTGCTGTTCTTGCTGAAAATCTGTGCGCGTTTAAACAAAGAAATCAGAGTATTACAATAAGTGCCTGGAAACCAAAGATTATGCATAGAATTCTGCACTATGTAATCATCGTTCTAAACAAAGGGGATAATCACCACTTCTATATGCTGTTGTTTAGTCCAGAATTTCAAGAGGTTTTGCAAGTCTGTCTTCACTTCAGAGTTATATTTCTCTAAATTTCTTCATGCTTGTCATCTTTTTTTCATGTTTACCATTTTATTTTTTACAGTTTCTTGTTTTCTAGACTAACAATATGGATTTGCCTGAATGCACTTCTCCTCTTGTTTTTGCTTGTGTCCTGCTGTGACTTTTGATGCCCATTCTTGCTTTAGCCTGTATTTATTCACTCAGCACATATATCCTACTGGGTGTGCCTGAGATTTGTTACAGGTACTTACATTTACGTTTACATATACGGCATTTAGCAGACGCGTTAATCTAAAGCAACCTCCATTCCCTAACTACAGGGGGCAGTCTTCCTGTAGCAACTTGGGGTTAAGGGTCTTTCTCAGGGAACCAGTGGTGGTGTGCTGAAGGTAGAATTTAAGCCCATGACCACTTGGTCTGGAGGCAAGTATCATACCCTCTAGGCTGCATCCACCCACTTCAAAGCCTATATAGGGTCATGCATACTTTCATGCTCTTGCCCATATTGCAGTAAAGTGTCTGCAGGCAATTCCATCTGACGCTGTTTCACTATAGGGGTATGTGTTTGCTAATTCATTTCAGTTGATGTAATCTTTATGAGGGGGAATGCAGTTATTAGCTGATACTATGATAGTTCTGAACACATATTTAATGTATGGTTGTTGTAAAAGAAAAGTGTGACTAAATGTTAGAGAGGGGAGAGCCCTGAGAGTCTAGAGTTCTGCACAGCATCTGTTTTAAGCTACAAGACCAGACATATTTTGACAAACAGAGGTTGAACTGAGAGACTGTTTTGAGGAACAAGGAGGAGATGGCGAGTTAGAGATAGAACAGTAACTCTGAAACAACAAATGGAGGGTAGAGATTCTATAGGATAGCTTTGAAAAGAGGAAGACCTTCAAGCAAGGCTGTCGTAAAGTACTGATGCATTTACACATTCACCTACACAGCCATCAGTTCACCTGGTCCATTGTTGCTGAAGTCTTACATAAAAAATATGAAATATTTCAGTCTGGACTGATATTTGTAAGAGGACAATACAGGGCAGCTATTCAGAACTTTTAATTCTAAGGAAGAAAGAGAGGTTGGAAATCAGTCATGTAGAAATTAATTATGATTGTTTTGATGAATATTAACACATAGATCTCACATGTAGACAACAGAAAGAAAAGTGTAAAACATGGGCCTTTTTAACTGTTCATGTTTCTAGGCCACACCTCTGACTGTGTTGTGAGAGATACCTAAATAAATGGTAAAACATGCTCATTTGATACCAGACTAATGTCTGAAAGTAATCAACTGGGACTGAACCAAGATTCTTGTAACCTCTGATTTATTTATTTTTATTCTGGTGAAATTAGCATTGAACTGCTCAGTTGCAAAAAACGAATGATTAAACCACATGGCCTTTGCTTGAATATGAGGCAAAATAACAGTTTTCAGAGCAGATTAAAAAAAGACGATAAGGCAGACAAGCAAGCAATCAATTTGCGATTGCACTCTGCACCTCAGAAAAAAGGGTGTGTTGTATGTCAGTGAGGGGCTCGGAATGAGTATTATCTGTAAACTGTAAATGCCAGCTACGCTGCAGGGGAAAACCTATCTGCCAATAAACACCTCCCCTACAGAGAGACATGCAGATGGTTTCTGAAGAGAGATCCCATTTTCCTCTGGAATTCCTCATCACTTTACATTTTACAAATAAACATACCACTGCTTTGGGTTTCATTTGGATGCTAAACTCATGAGCACTGATTACAGAGCTGTGAAATAGCTCTCCAGTGACCTCCAGAAGTATTGGCATCCAGATGACCAATGCAAAGGCTCTGAAGAAATTGTCATTCTTGTTGAGTTGCTGATTTAGTACATTATTCAGAGAATACAAAAGCAATTTTCTCAAAGGCAAAAATGTTGCCTTTTTCTAATTCTTACCTTTAATCTATATTTTACCTCTTTTATTTAAATGTAAGAAAAATGACATCACTCTTGTGATCTTATTGTCACAATAAACAATAAAAGATGCTATTTTTTGTTGCTAAATTTGAATTCTTCAGTAGCTGGTGGGTCTGTACTGATTATTAGATTCAAGCTGAACTTCTGTTAGTTCGCATTCCTGTTTAACAGGCTGTTATTCTAATAAGACTACACATTAGTTGTGGATTTAAAATAACCAGACAGACTAATCATTCTACTTGCTATGCATCTGAACTGAAAATAATACCCACACTAACGTAAATTTATGTTATATATTGAAAATACATTTCCTACATTTGTCTGAGGGAAAGTGTATGGCATTAGCAAATTATGTTGATACAATGTTCTGTTGACAGCATCCTTTCTTCACATCTGTGTCTTCCAGGTATATTAATAATCTATCTGCATTTGACTATGTTTGTTTGTGTTGCATTTGCGAAAGAACGCAGTCATAGAGATTAAGACTGTATGCAAAAGTACTAGAAATATGTTAGCACAACCTATACAGGAAAAAAACATATTGCAGTGTATGGTACACTTTCTATTTACTGTATTTGCATATACTGAATTATATGGAAACAATAACATAACAGAAAAAATTGCTACAACTTCTAATCAGGCCATGTTATATGCTTTTTAAGATTATTGACCCAATAAAATATGAATTCAAAATATCTTTTGAATTATTTAACTATTTGCGCATTAAACTGTGTGCTCTCTGTAGAAGATACTTATTTTACCTTGAAACAAATAATAAAGCATGTAATTTGACCAGGGGCACCCAAGGCATTGTAGAATGAGCAATGAAGATATAAGAATTGAGAAACAAACTTGTTTGCAGGAATATTTATATCTACTAGTCACTAAGACCTCCACTTGAAACTGCTCCCCTGCTGGACAGTTTGGTGGGTATTGGTGGAGAAATGTGCTTAAGGGCTGCATCTCTGAAGTGAAGGGGTGCACATAACCTGTTTGCACCAGCAGTTCCCTCTGAGTCCTTAAAAAAAGGTGAAGGAATTCAATAGCCCTGCTGGTTATAAATGACAGACATGGCTGCACATCAAGGAATATGTGATTCTGCTCTGAAGAACCCAGTCCGTGTGCTAGCCTGTGTGCATGCATGCAAGTATACCAACCAAACAGAAAGGAAGAGGAGCGGGCAGCAAAATGTCTGCATCGTTTTAGGGGTTTGCAGCTGACTGAAAAATGAGAAAGATTTGTGCTTTGCCTCACATCATGAAGGTCCCACTTTCTGTTGGAGCTCTGCCTAGCATGCATCCACAAAGGAGTCTGCCGCCATGGCTCAGAAAACCCTGCTACATGATCTAAAACCAATTTCACTGTTTGAATAAGCGAACACACATTTTCTTATCTTCATTTTGCAGTCCAAAAATCCAAGCCTTACCAGGAAAACGATGTGCGGTAAAAGGAGGATTTAATTTTGAAGGTAAGCAGTATCAGACAAAAGAGCGGCTTTGTGATTGTGCGTGAACCGGGATAAGCAAGTGTTTGGCCCACCTTGAAAAGGTGATTTCACTTGAGCCTTGAGTTTAATTGGGTCTCAAAGCACTGACCTGCTGTTGCTTTGTGTGCTGCCAAACTACATTTGCCCCTCACCGCTCTGGGATCTTTGGCAAAAGCTGTTCCATGGTCAACTTCTCTATATTTACTTAATCCATGGCGTTTTGAGGAACTTTATTGTCATTTATCAACATTTTTTAAACAGTCAGTTGGATTGTCATTTCTTTAACCACATTTTGGTTTGTCGTCTTTTATAGTGCATTGACTTTCTTTGTGAAAAATGCTTAAGCTTTATAATTTATTTTTATTTCTTGCCTCGCTTCAGAGCAGAGGCTGTGTTCTTCATAACAGAGCTCCAGTGTTCTCCAGAGACATAGCAGTGACATTAGTGACATATTATAGTTTTTTATTTATGGTGTGAGAATAGCAGTGAGAGACTCTTCAGCAGGCAGATAGAAATGTCTCAGTGAGATGCCTCGTGAAATTTTCATGGGGAGAACACTGCCATATTTGGTGAACATGTTCAAAGAGCCCTGACCATCGCTCTGAAAGGATATAGAAAACAAAGAAAAAAATGTGTAGCAGGAATTACACACCAGAGAAAAATAGCCAACAGAAGATAATAGAAGGTAATAGCTATTTGATAGATTACACTGAAAGCCCATGGTCCAGAGAGCCCACAAAATTAGTCAAATGCGGTTTTGTTTCGTTTGTGATGGACACAAGCAACAGAATGGGTGACCAGTGATCCCACAGAACTTTAATTCTCCCTCTGAAATATACAGCATTGTGCAAAAGCAAAAAGGCAGCCACAAAAAAACAATTGTATAATTTGAATAGCACCAGATAAATGATATGAAAGTGATCATTTGTCATACATGAACACACCACTGCACACAATTCAACCTCTGCATTTAACCCATTCACCAAGTGAAGCAGGGGGCAGCCAGGAACACAGCGCCCGGGGACGGTACCTTACTCAGGGTACCTCAGAGGTGCCTAGCAGCCTTGGGAATCGAACCTGTACTTTCTGGTCACAGGGCAAATGCCCTAACCACTAGGCCACCAGCTGCCCATCGTCAACTCCCCGTCGGGGAATTGAACCCCGGTCTTCCACGTGACAGGCGGAGATGCTGTCCACTACACTAACGAGGATATATGTAATCTATAAAACTGGTTAGATTAGTAAAGCTCTGTGCACCATTTGTTGAATTCCATCAGCACTGTAGCCTGATTTTATTTAATGAAAGCCTGATTAGCCAAACTAGGTACTGGATGGTAGCTTGAAATACTGGGCCACTGTGAGGAAAATTTTAATTGAATTGAATTGTTTTGAAAAGTGGTACATTCACAAACCTAAATCACAGATGAATTAATTCTAATGTTAATGTTTTATCTCATTTTTATCTCACATTTGCACAGTACTGTATGTTTGCAGCATTGCAAATCTTGTCTTCTTGTGTATGGCAGAACAGACAAAAAATAGTTTCAATGCCAGATAAAATGTGAATACATTTCTGCGACTCAAACAGTATTAACTTAACCTTCAAATGAATGTCTGGTTAATATGAGTACTAAGTCACCCACCTGCTCTCACATCCTTATAAACTGCATTTATAGCAAAATCCTTTGACATTGGCTTTTAGGTAAGGAAGTAATGACAAAACTGTTCTCAATTAATGATTGTTACACCACTGAAATCAAATCCTTACTTGAAAAGTATGAAAATGGGGCACGTGGCCTCAGAAGCCTGCAGATTCAGTGCTCAAAATAAACCAAGTGAACACCTGGCTAATGAGAAGGTTTAAGAGTCAAGGACTGCCAGATGGTAAAGGTAAATCTTTACTGCTATTATAGTCTAATGGGCGTTTACTCACCCTGCGGTCTAAATGAAGCAGTTAATGTGTTCAGAGTTTCAGTGAATCGCATTGCTAT
Source organism: Hemigrammopetersius urotaenia (assembly GCA_037974485.1). Taxonomy (NCBI): domain Eukaryota; kingdom Metazoa; phylum Chordata; class Actinopteri; order Characiformes; family Alestidae; genus Hemigrammopetersius; species Hemigrammopetersius urotaenia. The sequence continues at coordinate 8,391,694 of JBBPDC010000019.1, forward strand.
CAGAATTATGTGCAATATTACCCCAAAGAGTTGTTATAAATAGTTAGACTAGGTCAAAGACTAAATGGTACATGCCACGGTTTTGGGAACATTAGATGGTTCATTGTTGCCCTTTACAAAAGTTAGAGTGAAGATATACCTCAACCCTTATCAGAAACAGAGTTCTTTTGGTCTGGTCTTGGAAGGCCAGGATACATGAAGCTGGTCTCAAAAAAATTCACTCAACTCTGTCAATTAACAGATGACCTGAATCAGGCGTTTTTTGAGTGGGGAAATCACTAATGTTCACCTGTCCACAAGGACAAGAGCTGAATACTCCTGCTTTTTATCAGGTCAACTCTAGTCAAGTCAAATAGGTTATTGTAATGTCAACCATATACACACAGTACACAGGGAAACAAAATAACATGCCTCAGTGCAAGACCACCTTAAGCTGAATCCCAGCAAAACTGAACTTTTCATCAAAAGGAGTCCATTACTAAGCCACAACTTCACAGTTTCTTTTGAGAACTCTGTTATTATCTCCTCAAAGTATGTAAGAAATCTCTCCAGAACATGCCGATACCTTCTTTACAACATCAGAAGAATCTGACCCACTTTCTCACCACTGAAGCTACGCTCTCTGGTCATCTCTAAGCTGGACTACCTCAACACTCCTCTGGCTGGGCTTCCACTGAAGGTAACGAGACCACTTCAGCTGATTCAGAATGCAGCTGCGAGGTTAATCTTCAACGTACCTAAATTCTCACACACTACGCCTCTACTACAGAACCTTCACTGGCTCGCATTAAGTTCAAAACCTTAACACTTGCCTTCAAGGCCAAGAACAGACTTGCACCCCCTTACTTATCAGCACTGATCAAGCAGCGTGTCACTTCTCGTCCTCTCAGAGCTTCAAGCACTGCTCGTCTTGAACCTCCGTTGCTCAAAAGAGGAAAAAAAAGCATCAAGACTTCAGTCTTGGGCCCCCCAGTGGTGGAACGAACTCCCTCTTGCAATCAGACTTGCAGAGTCCCTCACTGTCTTCAAGCATCGCCTGAAGACCCACATCTTTAGTATAGCTTTAAAGGTATGAAGAACAGACGTAGACTAGACTAAGACGTAGACTAAGCACTGATGTATGTCGCTCTGGATATAAGCGTCTGCTAAATCCCATAAATGTAAACATAAACAAGAACAGCAAAACAACCAGGCAAGACACCATTTAGTGCAATCAACAACATCTGCAGTACTTGTCTGAATACTAAAGTTAACTCAAATTACTTTATTTTAAAGTCTTACAAAAGAGTAGCTACCTCACAGACAGAAAGGTTATATATATATATATATATATAAAGACATAAAATAGTTAAAATATTAGAAATAAACTCACATAACCCTGAAAGCACTGTACGACTTTGATGGTGCACCTAAAAGGTTCTTCAAGGGTTCTTTAGTAAAGGTAAATGTTGGATGCAAAACTCAAAAACCATTAAAATGCTTAAAAATTCTTTGTCTGTTTAATAATTCTTCACCATTACTCTTTTTGGTTTTATAGAAGCTGCTTTGTTAGGAATGAACTGTAAGTGGGGATTTATTTTTCCACCCCTGCCAGGAACCCACGGAAGAAAAAATCCTTGGGAAAGTTCCTTAGATAAGGAATTAATATGGTTGCTCAGAAACTGCCACTGTCTTGCACCCATAATCTCAATCAAGACAGAAAGCTTGTGCTCAGTTTTGAGACTTTAGGCTCTGGGGTTACTGATCTAGTAATGATTAATAAACAATTGCTGATACAGTCTTAGAGTGAATTGCAAAGTACTGGAAAATTGGAAGCCTATTAAAAGTTCACAGAGTGGCATATGAACTCTCAGTGAGCTTCTCAATGAGAATCTACTTATTCACAGAATAAAAAAGCGACAGCATATGAAAGGGAATGAGTAAAAGAAAGAGAAAAAGATACCCTTTATGAGAAACATGTCAAAGATGTTGTCTGTTCCTGCCCAAAGTAGTGTTGTGCTGCTGTAGCTGATGGTATCATTGTGGCAGTGAGGTGTTCCATGGAGATGGAGTCTTTGAGCCTTGATCACATGAGACAGATTGGAGAGATATTCAAACCAGCAGCACTTTATCATTTATGGCCACCTCTGAATTTTGCATCTCATTGACTATGTAGGGATGTGAGATGAGAGGAAGAAAAATGGATTTACAGGGACCATTGTGTTGCTGTTATGAATGGGTGTTAAATAACCGGTGATTTGTCTGAGAACCATGGCCTGTTCCAAGACAATCGACAAAATCCCACAAAAGAATGATTGGACCATTACAGCATACAGAAAGAGATGATCACGATGAGGTTTGATTCCACTTAAAGCAAAAAGCACTGTTCTTTATTCGTATACTTTCTGTTTTATGTCATAAAATTTTTTTTGGATCTTGCAATCAGATCGAACAATTATCATCTTTTTTATTAGTTCAAAAATTTTGTTCTAAAAAAGATTATTCTAATATTGAAATACAGTTATTTCAAAATTGGACACAGTTGAATACATAGTTTATATAACTGTGAATAGAAATTAATGTATTTTCTGCGTATGAGAAAAGAGCTGCAATATTGTAATATAATTACACAATTTCTCCTTTTTTAACTTCAGGATTACGTTTCTAAATGTGTAAACCTTAAACAGACCATAGGTTGTTAGACCAGCTAAGGTTATGTTTCATAAACAGTGTGGTAGGCAACTTTTGTCTAAGAGAGTGGGTGAGAGATCAACAAAAAATTTGTTTAGATGGGGTTGGTTGGGCCAGTTCAGTCAGTTCAGTTTGAGATAGATTACTTTTTTGAGTAATCAACCAAACTTTGATCCACACAAACACATACACACAGAGTAACTAGGGACAGTTCAGAAAACACTCTTTTGTGGTCATTATGAAATGTGGGAAAAGAGAGAGGAGGAGAGCAAGCAACAGATGATGATGGCGATGTTGACAATAATGATAAGGACATGCAGTGTAGTCTTCACTCTAAAGAATAATGATGTGCTCTCAGGAAACGTCCTCCGGCAGACTCTCTGCAAAAACCTGTACTCCTCTCATTATGTCCTATCATGTCATCCTCTATCAGACTACACACACACACACACACACACACACACACACACACACAAACACCATTATGAGCTACATCTCTCCTTCCCGCTCTTATAGTTGAAACTAGCTAGCATCAACAACTATGAGTGTGAGTGGACATCTCACTCAAAGAAGCAGATCCTAAAACCCTTCGATGCTGCAAGATTTTCCTGTCATATACATTTACTTTTAATACTATACAAAACCAGTTACAACAATATATATCACTATTTAATCATGTAGTTAAATGATTAACTGTAACATATAAATTATGTCAAAATGTCTGTTGATTGATTCGGAGTGAAGAGGCAACACGGTAGTGATGGAAACGACAGAGCCCTGTACATTTTGATGCTTTCGGGTGTCAATCATATTACGCATCCTTTTTTTTTCACCTGTCGTGTCTGGCATCTTAGCAAGCAGAATGTGAAGCTGGGTGCCATGATGTGCCAGACACCTTTGCTTTGCTAAGTGGGGCTTGACAGAATAAGCCCCTCTTTTTATCAGAACTTTTTATTTATTTGATTTAAAATTAAACAAAATCAGACAGGGGTAGAGAAAATACAGAGAGAGATACAAGTTTGAAGAAGTTGAAGTGGTTGAAGATCCAAATGAAAACTGCTGCCACTATGTAATCGCTCTAAAGGCTACATCTGAAAAACAAGAACCAGCCACACAAACACAGAACAGAATACAAAGCCATGGCACCACTGTAAAGCACAGAAACAACATATATTCCTACAGTCAATGCTATAACAGCACAGAACAACCTGTGGTTCTTGGTTGTTTTTGATTGTGTATAGTCCTATACATGTACATGAGTGGATGCGTGTATGAATGTGTGCATGAGTGTGCATGTGTGCCTCTGATAGTCATATGTATGCCTATGTATATACCTGGGTGTATGTGTGTGAGTGTATGTTTGTGTTTGTGTGCACGCGTGTGTGTGTGTGTAAAAGTGCCTATGAGATTGTGTCTGTGCCTATATGTATGCATATGTGTATTACGCATCCTGATGACTATAAAAGTAGTGTCTTTTTCAAGCAGCTAACTAGAACTTCCCCAACAGTACTGGGAGGGTAAAAACTAGCACATGCCTTTTCTAACCACCACATCTTTTTAAACTGCTGCTAACACAACGACATTAGACAGGTCAGTACATTCAGATGAAGATGTTAACAGGCAGTTCTGTTACATTAGATTACAAATGCACTGACTAGCATTGAACTGAGGGATGAGGAAAATTAGGCTAATTGTGTTCAGTTTTGTCTCTGTTCCACTGGTACAAGGAACCATGCCATACCGTGAACAAATGTTTGTGCCATTACAAATAAAGCAACCCGCACCCAAACTGTACCTGTGCTGTCAGGGCTCTGCTTGATGACAGGGTCAAAAGTGGGCCATAACCAAACCAACTGTGACTGCTTTCTGATTGGTCAAAATGTTGTCATCATAACATGGAAAAAAAGCCATTTTTTTCTTTCTGTGCAGATAAACAACAATGGAGATACAAACAACTCGTAAATCAATAAAGTATAAGCCCTACTATCTGTTTGGGCTGAAGATAAATTTCAGTGAGATTTTTCTAACTCTGTGAAAAATACAAAGGTGTACCAGGACATCACTAACAAGTTAGTGCACTTTTTTATCACGCGGCTAAAAAAAATAAAAAAATCTCAAACAAGACTATAAATAATGAAAGATCACAATAACAAAAGCAGCTCTGACAAAATAGCTTTCTACTGGTATGACCCCACGGACATGGTTTTGGAACAAACATTCGTAAACTGAGGGGAGAGAATTGCACCGCTGACACAACAGAAACGCCGTTACCAGGCAGAGGAAAACCGCTGAGGAAAACACTGGAAAATCAAGGTGTGCTACAAGTTCTGTGCCATTGCATGTACAGATGTAATAATGAGGTACATTTTAGTTGGGTAGGCCATATGGATTTCACCAGAAATTCTCAGTCACAGGTCTCCCACTCACTCTCCAAGGTGCTGAATCCCCAACTCACCCTGGTTTTCAGCACCTGGATGATGGACCTACCAAGCAGGTGCCAGTGAGGCAGGGAGCACTTGACAAGAGACAGCTGAGGCCCATTACTGAGGAGCTTAAACTCAGCCCTCCAGAGTTCACTCAGGAGGCTTCTAAGCCTCCGTCTACATGACACTACTCACCCTTGTCCTCCCTGTATTTTTCCCACAGGTGATCTGACACCTCAGATTCCTTGCCAGGCTGACCAACGAAACCCTCTGGGCACTATTGCCGCTTTCCCTCAAGCCTCCACCATCCGTGCCCCTGAAAAGCCTCATAGACAGTGAAACCTTGGCCCCCCAGTATCTCCTCTTGAATTTTTCCCACCTCTTATCAGAACAAACCCCTTCTCAGCCTTTTCTCAGCTTTTTTTTTTTGTTAAAATAATGAAACTTCAATCCTCCCATACCTCTTGTCCATCGGCGTGGTCTCATGACAGCAGGAATACATTTTTGGTTTGGTTTTTGAAAAACAATGTCGAAGCCAAGATGGTTGATGCAACTTTCAGAAGTAGTCTGTCCTACAGTGTCATAAAGTCAGGCTTAAACCTATTGCTGACAGTAGTGCTGTCATCAGTTCACATCAACTAGGATGCTGCATTAACTTAACCCAACCAAAACTTTTCTCTATAAAGCATGTAACCATTCACTACAGCTTTTGTCTAGTAATAATAAAATAACTGAGTATCAAAACTGCAAACTTAAAACCGTAAACCAAAGCATCCTAGAAATACCCAGTGAAGACAATATAAAAAATTCAGAGTGATGTAAAATGAGGAAAAACAACACAGAAAGTTTAAAACCCTAAACATAATCTATTTGGCGCTGCGCTGGTAGTAGAACTAGCTTGTCTAATACTAGCATGCAAAAAATGCATGTTTATATCTGTCTTCACATCCCTACATACTGTTTGACTGCAATTTTACTGTTGCAGTTATTCTATGTAGTTTCTCTGCCATTGCTTTTCTCATGTTCTGTATCAGGACTGGGGAGGATGTCCAAGTTAACTTTAATTTTAAATTAAGTCACTGACCTAAATATTGGTTCTCAGTTGGCTAATAATAAGGTTTTAACGGAGGAATTTTCAGATTATGTGGAAAACAGCAAAAAGTGGATATATGGTGTTGTTCCGACAGCAATCATATTTTTTGTGCAGGTCAGTGGGCACACAGCACATTGACCAGTGTTAAACAAGGTTCATGCATCTACAGTGGAGACCACTGTACCCAGTTTCTATGGAGACCAATTTAACACTTTTAATAGATGTTAATGTACCACTGGCATTTACCACAAAGTGCTTACTGTCAGTCTCAGTTATATACATTTCATAGGCTCTGCCTAATTTGTTTAGACTGCATCTTGTTTGTGTGTGTGTGTGTGTGTGTGTGTGTGTGGGTGTGTGTGTGTTTTGTTGAGAGTTTATGAAATGTTCCATGGTGTCCCTGTTCTCTTTTCCCACCCGCAGGCAGCAGGAGGTTTAAAATGGGTTCATCATTCATTTCACATTATACAGCAATAATACATCAATGAATATTAATAAGATTGGAAAATAGTTATTTCTGTCAGCCAAACTTGGATGAGATGCCCAGAAGCCGATCATTAGCAGTGGTGCAATGAAATAGCCTAACTATATATGCAGTAATTATTTATTGACTTGAGTATTGCATGGGGAGCCATTTTGACGAGTAGATAATAACATCTACAGAGCAGACAAGAAAGAATGATTTTGTAGCGATAAATGACCACCATCATGGTCGAAGAACCAGTTTGTAATTACAGAAATAGTTTGTCTTGACAAACTACCCAGACACCAATCAGCCATAACACTAAAACCACATGCTTAATATTGGGTCCTCTTCATGCCACCAAAACATCGCTGACCCGTCAAAGCATGAACTCCACAAGACCTTTAAATGTGTGCTGTGGTATCGTTGGCACCAAGACGTTGGCAGCAGCTCCACAAATTGCGAGTTGGACTCATTTGTCCAGCATTTCCCAAAGATGCTAGATCAAATAGAGACAACTCTTCTACGTTCCTCAAACCATCTGTGCAATGTGTTAGGGTGCATTATCCTGTGAAAGAGGCCACTGTCTCTGCAACAATGTTTAGTTAGGTGTTACTTGTCATTATAACATCCACATGAATGAGGGCTCACTGCCTCCTCTGGCTTGCATTTTGCCCATAGTGCATCCTGGTGTCATCTCTTTCCCTGATAAGCGATGCACACACCCAACCATCCATATGATTCATCAGACCAGGCCTGTTTTCCAATGTTCCATTGTACTTTCTATCACAATTTTCCTCTTTTTCCTGTTTCCAACGCATCAAATTCATGAACTCACTGTTCACTTGCTGCCAAATATATCCCACCACTTCACAGGTGCCACTGTAATGAGACAATCAGTGTTATTCAGTTCACCTGTAGGTGGTTTTAATGTGGCTGGTCAGTGTATGCTGACCGTGGTAAAGTCTGTGTTTCTCGAGTGTCTATATTTTATTAATTTCTGTATAAGGACGAGAGGAGAGAGCGGTGAATGAAAATAGTTGCGATCTGAGATTTTACATGTACAACAAAGGATAAATAAATTACATGCTTCCACAAAACAGGTTTCAAAGTGTTCCTGCGTACAGAAAAGACTTTCATGGAATGTCTAGGAGTGGCATTCTGAAAACGCAGCACTCCCAAAACTTAGAATGTTAGTGTGAATGCATTTGTGTTGAAAATTATCTGAACTGCTTTCCTGCTGCTTTGTACACCCTGTAGCTGACGCTGCCTTTCAGCTTTCGAAATAGAGTTAAGAAGACTCATGGCTCTCCACTCCTGGTGATTGGCATTTGAGACAATGTGTTCTGGATTGATACTTCATAGTCCCTGCGCCTTGTATAAATACATTAATATTCAGGTTCTCTTTTTTTGTTTTGTCTTGTCTTGCTTGTTGTGCTCCAGCCTTTCACATTAGTCATAGCTGAGCCTTTCTTTGTGTACTAGGCCTTAATTCTGTCTCTGAGCTGAGACAGCATGTAAAAACACTCAAAATATTATTTGCTTTCATAAAAACCTTTTTGAAATGTTACATTTTACTCAGTAAGTTAAAATCTTTGTGGGTTTAATTTCATTCTGCTCATTTCGTTCAGTTGGTTCACTGCTTTCCTTATTTCACTTTTGTTTTAAACCCAAAGGGTCAAAAAAGAGAAAAGCAGTGCTGATGAATGCTGGAGAAGTTCCCCTGCAGTTCTGCAACTAAGTACTACAGTCTCTGTAAAACTTTCATCAGTGAAACTGTCAAGGTCAATGATCCAACAGAAATGTCCCCAAATAACTCGGTAAACTATTCACAATAACTTACTTCAGAAGTTTAAAACAATTTTAAAGTAAAGGGACAATTTGCATCACACCCTGCAGAGATGAAATTCTGGAGTTAAAGGAATGATTTTAAGTCAGTATTACTGGAATGAAGTTAGAGATGTTTTTGCCTAGAGAATGATTAGGTTTGAATACAATATAATTCTTAAATGCTACATTTCTGAATACATAATGACAGCCTTTTAATTTATTTCCATCAACTTGAGACGCTGAGGGCTGCTGAGTGAAAGGACGGGCCCCTTATGGCAGCACCACCATCAGTCTGCTTTCATACTGCCTTGCGGTCACTGCCTCTGAGCTAAACTCATTATGTAAAGCACAACACAGCACGTCCGCCACGTCCTGCTGTCTAAACTTGCATTGACGATGCACTTCAGGCTTTAAAAAAGGCTATTTTAAGCTGACTGGGTCTGCTGTTTTGCCACCGAGGACAGATTTGGGCTGTAGACATCTCCACTGACATTGAATCAGTCTCCCCAAAACTGCTGCTGTCACAGATCACCTAAGAGCAGGTATGACTGCCCACTAACTAACTCCACAGGGACATGGGCAGAGACTGTAAATCCAATAAATATCTGAATTTAATGGAATATACCAGAAACGGTTCACACTCTGCTTTATTCTTTGCTTTCTCTGCTTTATTTTCCTGTCTTTTCTACCTAGCACATAATGTAACCAGAGATTTGCACAAGAATTCCAATGTGCAAATGGCAAATCTTGAATCTTGAATACTTTCAGTGTCAATCTGATTATCTACAGACACTGTAGATAGGGGTGGAGGTAGCTCAGTGGGTAGGATACATGCCTCTGGACCAAGAGGTCATGGGTTCGAATCTCACTTTCAGCAGACCACCACTGGGTCTCTGAGCAAGACTCTTAACCCTAAGTTGCTCCAGGGAGACTGTACCCTGTAGTTAGGGTATGGAAGTCACTTTGGCTAGAAGCGTCTGATAGATGTAAATAAATGTTGCCCTGCGTCACCAACGCAGATTATTAAAATATCATTGATAGTGATGGAGATTTATGACCAGTTAAAATTTTAGCACTGAAGTTAGGCTTAAGAATAGGTTTACATTTGCAGTTAAATTACATGCTATGTATTTAACTTAACATCCAGCGTAAAGTTCGGTTAATTGAATGTTAATTAATAAAGATGTGCCATGCATCTATAATAGACCTGCACAAAAGGCTGCACCAACATGTACAAAGCCTCCTCAATGAAATTGGTGATGAATGTTAATTGATGGATTTTGAAGGAAGTGATAAAGACATTGGGGCATGTAGAGTATTTGACTTATTTTTAACTGTAAACAATGTTTGTCAGTTTGCTGTTGGTGGAGAGTAAGCTCAACAAAGGGATAGTGCAACAGAGGTTTAGTAAATGGCTTTATTTTGCAACAATAACTGCACCCACAGTAGCAGGCAGTTAATCTGGCTTTGATACAAAGACAGTTCTGATGTAAAACCTAGCCCTGAAACACATTGCATCCATGGCAGAGGCCCAGCATGGCTAAACAGTTCCTTTACAGTTTTAAAAACTGTTAGCTAACTCTGTTACAGAACAGAGTTTTGGTTTATTTGTATTGGCCTCACAAAAAAATGAAACAAGCTGAAATATAAGTTTATGGAAAATGTGCTCCACGGTGGAATTTACCAACTCCATTACAATACTCCAATTACAGCTCCACTGTAACTTATTTTTAAATCAGCATCTCTATAAGTGTGGCAACCATTCCATGGCAGTGTCTGTTTCTACACAAGCACCTCATTCTGCTTTATGGGGTACTGATTAGTGATCACCTGAATCAAATCTAATTTAAAGAGTAAAAGTATAAAAAACAATGCTGCAATCAACCCTCTCCTCTCGAAATGTGACCAGTTGGATGGCATAACACGACTAGAAGTACATTAAAGATATTTATTGTCATTTTGTTAAAGAGTAAACAAGAGATTTGCTTTCTTTGAAGTTTTCTTTCACAGCATCATGTACAACCACACATGGCTGAACTCCTCCCTTGACAATAATCATCAAGAGAGCAGTCCTAAACTCACTTTCTAGGACAACAGATGGCATCGTTACCATCGTATTAGGGACTGTTACTGAATCCTTTTATCTGGACGTATCTTTGCTTGACATTTTTCAACTTTAGTTGCACTAGCTATGAATTTGTACTGATAGGACATGAAAATACTTTTGTAAACTGTCTTGGATAATTGTCTGCCAAATGGCATACACTTAAATCTGAACATATAATGAAACACTGTGCTGGTTAAATTGTAGTTTTATCAAAAATGGCTCTTCATAGTACCACTGGTTCTTTGACTTATAGTGGATGCTATACAGAAACATACAGTATTCTCTGATCTCAGTACTGAAAAGGATGTTTTTATGACTACGGAATTCAATCACTGATCAAGGTTGAGATAACCAGGTGACTTTATATTGAGTTAGTTTTCAGATTAAAAGGCATTTTTTGTTCCTCCAGAGGACCAAAACACTGCCTTGGTTTATTAAGACGCTGTGTTTGCCTAATGCCTGTGTCTGCAATGTTACCACTTGACATTAACTTCTAAACTGTAGAGGTATGCAATTTCACTGAGGCTTTTAATGAAAAACCCACATTTTAGCCACAATTAGGTTAAAGTATGTGAGAAGTTCCTTGTGGAGTTTGACTTAATCTTAATAATGAGTTTCCCTTTTGTAGAACAACCTTTGAATATGTTGAGGGTATTTGTAGAAAAGAGTACTGTTTGCAATATAAGGATTGTTTTATTGAGCTTTACTATCCTTAGGGTGCTATTTGTTTTTAGTTCAGCTCAGCATTGTGATTTGTTTCAAAATATGAACAAAGAACAATATAATTAGAGCCAAGTTTAGTCTCAGGTCAGTCAATAGTCTCCTCAGTCCAATTGGTAACATCTTTATTGAAAAAAAAAAGAAAAGACAGAAAACAGTTCAAAGAATACAGTCAATTCTTCACATTTGAGTCTCCATCCATGCACTGTTATTATTAATTGTTGCTTTGTTATATTTCAAATCTCAGTAATGAAAAGAATCTCCGGACGGTCTAACTTGTTTAGTTAAGTACAGTAAGTAAAGTAAAGCTTTATTGTCATTCCAGCCATATACATATAGTAAACAGTGAGACGAAATATCATCCTCCTGTACCGTAGGTGCAACAGAGAACACAACAGAACAGCAGCACTCACACAGATCAACAACTACAAGCTGGCAAAACACATAAAAGTTGGTTTCACTGGAAGATAACAGGATTACTGAGAGCTCTGTGAGGTCAAAGGAGTCAATTTATTAATTTTAAAAGCTAGTAATAAAATCCAATTCCAAACAAACTCATAAGATATCAATCATGTTTGAGCCACGTACGCCTAAACCTAAGGTGGTAATAGCTCAGTGATCCTCTGCTGGTAGAAAACAAATCATTTTTCATGCAGATGGCAAAATGGCATTCTTGTTGCCAGTCTGCAAAAAGCATTATCAACATTCTAGCATCAACAGAAGATTTATTATAATTTTAGATTGCATGTCATCCCTAAGAATAACACATAACAAGCAAAATGTGTGATAATCATCACAGCACTGTCTCTTCTTGTTACGCCTAAAAGACATGTAAGAAATGACTAACGATGTTCCGCTTAGCTTTATCACTTGTCTGTCAGTGGTGATTACATCCTACACAGGCGAAGGAGCTATTAGCGAAGGACAAGGATTTTCTACACCATAGTTTCACGTTTCAAAGATTGATTTAAAAGAAATGAACAATTGTTCTTACTGTAAGCAAAACATACGTCATTTTGTTTTCTTATTCTGCTTCTCTACATGTACTGATTCATTATCTGAGCTGCTTATTCTAACCAGTGTGCAAGGCATGCTGGGCACTATCACAATTTTCACAGGGCAAAAGATGAAGTACCATCCTGGACTGGTCCAGTCCATCCGTGTGACAGGCAGCTCACAGGCGCCATGCGTCCACTCAGTTCCTTCCGTTCATTTGTGTTGGAAGGAAGTATCTCCAGCTTATTGTGTCTTTGCTTTTCTCTATTTTCATGTATTATAGCCCTAGTTGGCTCCTCTATTTTGTTACCTTGCAAATGCTCCGGAGTGGCAGAGAACCAAGCCGCTTCGCCCATTGTGCTGAGTGATTGCTATCTCTTGTGAACTGATTTCTATTTAGAAAATAAAAAGTATCAAAGTATCCCTGCAAGTGTGTCCTCGTGCCTGTGAAGCTTGAACCATAATCACGGAACAGACAAACTCCTCCAGTTCACCTGACCTACATGTCTTTGAACAGAAACCAGAGATCTTTGTGGAAACCCATGGTGACATGGGGAGAACATGGAAACTCCACACAAACCAAAATTCAAACCCATGACTTCTCACTGTGAGGTGACTCTCCACTGTGCCACCACTGTGCCACCTACTTCACTACATGTTTAATGATTATTAATGCTCTTTCTGCTTATCCAACAAGATGTAAGACCTCCTGACTTCAAACCTTCTGTATAAATATGCCTCCAAATGTTCTCCCAGATCACTTTAATTTCATTTTGAACTCAGTTTAATACATTGCCCTTAAAGAAAATGTAAATATGAACCCGAGGTTTAAATACGGAAAAGTCACGAACGATAGAGAGAGTAAGCGAGCACGAGAGAGAGACAGAGAGAAAGGGAGAAAGAGAGAGAGAGAGAGAGATGATCCGCACGAACGAGAGAGAGACAGAGAAAGAGGGCGCGAGAGAGAAAGAGAGAGAGAGAGAGACAGAGAGAGACAGAGAGAGAGAGATACAGAGACAGAGAGTGAGAGGGACGATCCGCACGCTCCGGAAAAGTCACGAACGAGAGAGAGACAGAGAGAGAGGGCGCACGAGAGAGAGAGGCACGGAGAGAGCGTGCGCGCCAGAGAGAGAGACAGAGAGCGAGAGAGAGAGACAGGTTTAAAACGGGCGCGATCCGGAAAAGTCACGAATGAGAGAGAGCCAGAGAGAGAAAGAGAGGGAGAGAGAGAGAGAGAGAGAAAGACAGACAGAGAGAAAGAGAGTAAATCCACGCTAAAATATCAAGGTGAAAGTCATCATAGCTTGCGTAGTATAGACCCAGCTCCCAACCCAACTTTGTGAATAGATTAAAATATATTAATATATATGTATATATTAACTATTTCACACTAAACACCATATTTATAAACATGTTACACATAGACCAGGTTATATTTTCACTAAATATTGCCAGAAAACCTTAAAATTCTTGTACTAAAAAGTTCTTGAAATAATGACTTTTTCAAGAGTAAGTCAGCTAACATTTCCAGCTCTTTCCAGCTGTTGGCACTAGCTGTGCAGTGTATTAGTGGTTTGAGGTCTATAATCAAAGTAATTATAGGGCAAAACTGCAAGAGCTTTCTGAATAAGTGGAGATAATCGTGCCACTTCCCATGACACATGTAGTGATGACGTATAGGTGAAGCAAAAATCAAGAGAGAATACTGAGCAGCACTAGAGAAGTGGTGACCTCACACCTTGCTTTCAATTGCATTGAACCACAGCATCAAGATGATGAATGTTAGTTAGAAAAGGGGAGGGGTTCATAGGGCCTTCATTCTGTGGAGTGCTCTGGCAGTGCAAAAAGAAAACAGACTGAGTTTTGTCTCTCATGTATTGTAGTTACTGAACTGGAAGTTAAATCAAAGTGTCCTTGGAATCGTTTCAAAGCTACATTTCATTTAGCTCTTAGACACTGGAAGTTATGACTTTTGTTTACCATGCTATTCAAATGGAATTTCAAAACTGCATATTTAATTACACAAGGATGTAATTAAAGGGATTCAATTTCATTACCATAATTAAGAACTATATATTAAGCATGGCTTATTGAAATGGAATAATAAATAATAATATGCATTTTCAATTGACCTTAAAGTACTGAAATAATCTTTACAAGTGCTACTTAACATTGATTGAATATTGTGCTCAATACAGGCAAAGATAGTGTCTCTTTCGCTGTAGATATATCCGGTTGAGAAATTTCATTCCTGAAACAAGCTAGTGCCAGAATGGGAATGCAGGATTTATTTCTTCAGATGAAAGAGCCAACGATAGAAGCACACTAGTGCTGAGTAATATGACAATATTTTTCATTATCAAAATAAATCACGTCACACAACATCACATTATGCTTTTTGAGCATTAGAACACTATGTTTCATTACAATCCTCACTAGGGTCACAAGTACCCTCTGGGTGGGGCATGAGCCCGCCACAGGGTTTGTGCACACACTCACGGATGATTTTGAATCCCCAGTTCACCTGGGATTATGCATGCCAGCACTTGGTCAACATCATGTTCCTCAAACCAGTCCTGAACAGCAGTATGGCAGGGCAAATTATGATGCCACTGCCATTAGAGACAAGGTCACAAGGTGTTTGGAGTCCTTTTCAGTTTCACTTTCATTGCTCCTAATATCAGCCAGTTGTTACAATAATGTAGGGGTTGGTGGTACATGTCAAAATACATGCTTGCCTTCTCCCCATGGCGCATGCATTACTTGCTGCCTAATATCTCAACCATTCACACGTGCCATTAAAATGAGACAGTCATGTTCACTTCACCCATCAGTGGCTTTAATGTTGTGACTGATAGTGCCATCCCTGACTTTGCCAGGGGACAAGCTGCTTACTGTCAATTAATGCATTCAGTTGTAACCCTTGAGGACCCTAATTTAGCACTAGACTAGAGTTTCTTATCTTAAATTAACCCTCCAATCTCCCAGGGTAGTTTCATATGTAGCTGTACTGGGTACTGTTTGTCAAGTCATTTGTAAAAACCTTAGAATGCATATGAACCAGTTGATAAGAGTGATCAAATTATAATAAAGTAATTAATTCAATTCAATTCAATTTTTATTTATTATCCCAGGTGAACTGGGGATTCACTGATCTTCTGATCTTTATTTAGTTTTAGATAAAGGTTTTAGATTGGGGCAGCTGGTGGCCTAGTGGTTAGGGCATTCGCCCTGCGATCAGAAAGTCTGGGTTCGATTCCCAAGACCGCTGAGGTACCCTGAGCAAGGTACCGTCCCCACACACTGCTCCCTCGGCACCGTGTTCGTGGCTGCCTGCTGCTTCACTTGGTGAATGGGTTAAATGCAGAGGAAGAATTTCGTGCTGTTCACACTGTGTGGTGTGGTGTGGTGTGTTCACGAATTTTCACTTTAGCATCACTTTTTCTATGTTTGGATGTGGCGGCTGCAAATGGGCAGCTCATTGTGCTCTCTGAAACAATCTAATCAGACTGTTAAACTTGACATTTTTTCTAATGAATACCCATTCAGTGTTAAAAAGATTTAAACAACATTGAAAGAAAGAAATGCTGTCTGATTCACTCGAGCTCTAAAGGAATGGTCTGCTTTTTGCAGGTCCTTAAGCAAAGACCTCAAATATAGGTGAAGTGTTGCCATGAGCTGTCATCACATTCAAAGTATTTCGGTGTGTTTTGCCAAGAGTTAAACCACATTATTTGGTCCACCGTCATTCCCCCTTCTTTTGTTAACATCTTGCAGATCTCTGTTTTTTTGTGAAGTCAGGTCTGCCAAAGTTGCAGTCAGAATTAACCAAATATTTATGCAAATTACTGTGGGATTTGCGCTGGCTTTGAGGAAGCTCTGCACTTCATACCCTAAATGTGGCTTCTGATGGAAAGCCAGCATATTCCATTACCGTTAAATATGTAAAGTGGTCTGCTTTTTCTCTGGCTTTAGTAATGGAGGTAATTCTAAATATGATGACTTTGACACATCTTTGATACATGTTAGACAACTGAAATCACATTTTGACTATGGCACTGGGGTAAACAGTGCTGATCATAAAGGTATCAGGTAGCTAGCTGGTTGGGGTTCAAATACCAGACACAGTGCCAGTGCAATATCATGAATGCCTGAGATCTTGAATATTGACTGAAAAATTAAACAAATAGAAAAAGTCAAATGCACAACAGTTTTTCTGTTGAACAAGATCCAGGTTAAGCAGATGAGCATGACCTCAGTCACTTGTTTAGCCACAGAGGAGATGAGAAATTGTAGACTGGCTAACTGATTTAGCCATTTATTTCTATACAATATGAATTAACATACATATACATGAATGTTGTAGTAAATAAAATAACATGTCAAGTTATCAGTCCAGAATTGAGATTTATTTGCCTAGTTTGTGGCAGAAAGAAGAACATTGTCCAGACTCCAGGTCATCATGGACAACACTGATCACCCAGTCCACAGTGTGGTGACTGAGCTGAAAAGCACCTTCAGCCACAGACTGACTAGCGTAAAGTGCTCCACTGAACGCCAC
>JBBPDC010000019.1:8409873-8423206 GCA_037974485.1 Hemigrammopetersius urotaenia
ATTTCTTTTCTTAATATATTTCTAGTCTGAGTATATTTTATTATATATTCAGGTATTTTTATTCTGTATTGTTCTGTAGTGTGCAGTCGTGATGTGAACAATTTCCTCCGGGATAAATAAAGTTTTCTGATTCTGATTGATTCTGATGATTGTTATTGCCTAGTTTGCCAAGTTTAATATTTTAATTAAGCGAATGAACATACATACTCAGCATTGTTACTACGGATGAAACTCGGACATTGTATTAACGTAGTGCTGAATGCTTATTGCTCAGTACTTTGAATGCTTGCAGAAACATCAGCGGGGATTCAAAGCCTGTAAAATGCTGTTCAAGCCAGCCCTGCCATGCAGAGGGCAGCCAAGAAGTGAAGTGGTCTGTTTTCCCAGAGAGGCTCTTGTTTGACAAAATCAGAGTTAGAGAGCCCAGACATGTAAAACTGAACTGCTCACCCTCATCACCGGTTTGTTTAAATTGCCAGAGAAACACAACATCAACCGTTATGCAATCTGACACAGCTCTAAACAGGCACTAGAATGGAGGTTTTGGAAAGGACTATTAAGGTCTATTATAATGTATTATAATTAAATACTTTCCACTTTACTACTAGCCCAACTACTAGCTTGAAATCCTGTTGACAAGTGCTTTAAATTATGCTGTGCATGGTTAAGTGGTCCTTCTCTTTAATGGAGAACCTTTAGTATATGGGTTTAATTTAATCTTTAATAAAACTGCTCTGTATAACAGCAAAAGGGTTCATTACTGATACAAGTGGAGAAAAAAACATTTTACAGTAAAAACATAAATACAGTAATATAGTAACAGTGATGTTATTCAGGCAGTATGTTGATTTGGGCTGGAACACTGTAAGCCTCATGTTCTTCGGCTAATGTGAAAGACTTCCCTGGCGGATGATAAATATGTATACCAGTACTGCAATACTCGATGCATCTATCTGGATGACGGATGTGAGCCTGCTGACTGTCAGTTATTCATTTTACCTTCAATTACCTGGGAAATAAATTCCAGCTCTTTTAATGAGAAGGATGGAACCATCTGCTGTGTCTGTCCCTCTCCAGACCCTACTTATCTGCTTGCATTTCTGCATCAGTCCCTACTGTTACACTGATTGCAAAGTGCCCATTTTGGCCTGGCATGTCTCTATGTTGTAGAGCAGAACAGAAACTGCAATCTGTATTGGAACGTGTTGCACATGGGCGGTCTTTTTTGGTTTGGTTTTCTTTGGCAGGAATAAGAATGGTAAGTATACGCTTGATTTCTGTCATCTTTTCTTTATGTTTTAGACTCCAAAAAGGGTGTTTTAAACCATAATATTAGATTTAACACAGAAGGGGTTGGACAGGGCCTAAAAAAGAGATACAAAGACATCCAGCTATGAGAAAGAGAATTCCAAACATATGAAATGAATTTCAGCCTATATACACATAATATGGTGGTCTTAAACCACTCTTTTCATGAAGTATAGTTAATTATGAGTCTGGTCTCACGTATTTTCGTGCAGCCAACACGAAATCCAACTAGATCAAAATACGTGCTACGATCACGATTTAGCACTTCACTATCCTATGTATTTTAATGCACACTGTGTAACACCACCAGTATCGGCGGTAACTGGTGACTGAGGGACAGTAGGAGAGAAATAATGAGTTGATTCCTTATCCTTAACCTAACACTAACATTGACCCTAAACCTAACCCTAACCTTAACCCTAAACCTAACCGTAACAGTCACCAGTTACCAGTGTTACACACTACGCATTAAAATACAGTACATAGGGTAGTGAAGCATTGTCCTTGCACAAAAAAGTGAAGTGCTGTCCTAGCACAAGAAAAAGCCCTAAATCGTGATCACAGCATTTATTTTGATTAAACTGTATTTCTTGATGGCTGCACGTGATATTGGGTCGTTAATAATATGTGTTAATTAAACTGGGTTTAATGCAAATTGTATTAACATTTAACATGTTTGTAACTATGTTTCTTAGCACCTCTGCACAACCTCTTGCCTCAACATACAGTATTTTCAGGATTAAAGTAAAAACAAAGACCAATAAATTAAAACAAAAAACACCCAAAACACCTAACAGTAGTAGATTAAACTAAAATAAGAAACAGTAGTTAATACTGCAAACACTGAAAGTGAACAGTGTACCAAGTAGCATAGTAGTTGAAATTAGTTGACTTGTGTTACTATTATAAAATAGCGAAACGTGTGCAATTGGCTGTAGTATTTGAGATTAAAGATAGCAGCATGATACTCAGTAGAAGCATATGACGCTTGAGATAAATGATGGAGTCGTAAGAAGCATAAAATGAGTGACAAAAATCCAGAGTGAAGAAGAACAGATTTAACGTGCTAGTCTAGAAGGGTCAGAGGTCTCTGTTAAGGATTCTAATGGCATGATGATAGAAACCTCCTGAATATCTTGGTTTTGGTCATCAGGCTGCAGAGTTTGAACAGACTATTAATGCGGTGAGTAGAGACCTTAGTCATCTTTATTGCTCTGGTCAAACAGCTCTTTTTGTAAATGTCCTGTAAGAGCGGTAGAGCAGACCTGGTGCAGTGTGCAGCTGCTTTAATCAGCTTCTGCAAAGCCTTTGGTCTTGGGCAGAGCAACTCCCGAACCTAGATGTAATGTTGATTGTCAGGATGGTTTTAACACCTTCTGTGTAAAAGATATTCAGTATCCCATAGCTGTCTCTGGTTGACCAGCCCTTGCCTCGCCTGTAGGAATTGAGGACATATGTGCTGAGACCAGGTCAGATTCTTTGAGATGTGCACTCTAAGGTACTGGAGCACTGCTAATGCAAAGTGGAACATAGGACTGCTGTCGTACACAGTCATATTTTTGTTGATATTTAGCTGTTGGTTGTGAGGCTCTCCACCTCCTACAGACAGGCCAACTCATCATTATAGTAGAGTCTCAGGGCACAACCTTGTAGATGATAGACCTGGACATACAGTATTTCGGTCTCACTGCTGGGGGTCTGCTTGTGTGAAAGTCACCCATTCACAGAACTGGTAGTTTAGTCCCAAGTTCTTTAGCTTAGTGACCAGTGTTCAGGGGACTATGGTATTAAATGCTGAGCTGTAGTCCACAAACAGCAGTCTTACAAATTTCCTGTTTTTGTCCACGTCAGTGAGGTTGGTGTGCAGGACATGGCAAACAGTGTCCTCTAATGACCTGTTTGTGCGGTAGCCGAACTGAAGCAGTAGTCATTAAGGCTGGAGGGCATGTTATGCTTCTGAACAGGGATTATAGTGGATTTTTTTAAACATGAGGGCACCACAGACTGAGCCAGAGATTCATTTAAAATGTACATAAAGATGTCTCACAACTGATCAGCGCAACTCTTCAGAAAACATCCAGAGATTCCTTTGGGACTTGCAGATTTGCAGAAACTTTAAGGCGTTTTGCATTTTGTTAGCTGTGATTGTCATCCCTTTGCCTACTGGTGCTAGCAAACACCAGGTGGCTGATGCTAGCACTGTTGTTTCAAACTAGGCACAGATTGTGTTCAGCTTGTCCATGAACTCACATTCGGCACTCAGCGCAATGGTGTTTCTGCCTTTATAATCCAAGATAATGTGTAAACCCTGTCACATGCAGCAGGAGTCATTCGGGTTAAAGCGGGGCTCCATGAGCTTCCCGTAGCAGCATTTGGCCTCTCACCACTTTCGGTATGTTGTATAATTCAGTATTTTACTGGCTCACATTGCCAGAGCTGATACCTGAATTGAACACAGTGTGTCACCTCATGTGTCACCTTCAGCCTCTTGGATCTCTCACTTTCTATGCCCTCCATGAGAAAACAGGATACTATTTCAACATAAATGCAGATCTAACATCACCCTCCCACCCCAAACATTTGACACCTGGGGGCATAGGCTGCTACCTTTAGCAGGTGGAAAATATCATATCAACAAGTTAACTAATACAAGAAAGCGAAATACATATATCTAGAAAAATAGAACAAATCTAATATCTGTTAAATTTAAAACTATATTGGGTGATGGAGCCATCTAAATTTGGGGTCTATTATTGGAAGATTGTGAGTTCGATTCTCATGACCTGGAGTTCAAGAAAGCGTGATTGACCTTATTCTGTCTGGATGGGTACGATAGTATATTGTATATTTTACTAGACAATCCCAATTCAGAAAAAGTTTAAATGTTTTGGAAATGGAAAATAATAAAAAAAAAATTTCTTTTTAACTCTAGCAGACGGTATAAACATTTCAAGTTTTGTCTGGTCAACTTTGTTTCTTTTGTTAATATACATCAGTTGCAAGATTTCAGGTCGGCAACACATTTAAAAAAAAAGAAGGGATTTTTCCTAAAAAAACTGTGATTGTAATTACAAGTGATTGTAATCAGAATTTGGTAACAAAGCAGGATCCACAGTCTTTGAGGTGCAAAAGTGTCCTGAATGTCTACAGTCTGCCAACAAATAAATGAGAAAATTATCAAAATGTCTTAAAGCATTTTTCCTCAAAGAAAGTTTCGATGGGATTATTTCTCCCTCCATAGTGCACAATATTAACTAAAAAATCAATGAATCTGGAGGAATTTAATTGTGTAAAGGGCAAGGGTGCAAACGTAAGCTGAACACCTGCGATCTCCGAGCCCTGCATCAAACACTTTCTTCATTAATAGCTGATAGAACCAGATGGGTGAGGGATTACCACGGCAAACCTTTATTAACCACTACAATGTGGATTTACATTCACAGACGCCACTTAAAACTCTATGGTGCAAAAAAGAAGCCTTATATTAACAATAATTTAGAAGAAATGGATGCTGTGAGCTCAAGACCAAGGACTCTCCACAGTGTCATCAGCAACAAGTTCACACTCCAGGGTCTGTCATGGATTGAGGTTTTTCCAGTGCCCTTGGCAAGGGTACTTTAAACAAATGTTGCCTTCAAGACAACTTTGCAGGAACTGTCATGCATTTTTCAACAAGAAAATGAAAACACACACCCTGTATACATGAAGAAAGCATGGCTGTAAATTTATTGAGAATTTTTTAATTAAAAATGTAACATCCCTGTTGTGCGATTCATCATGTTGTATAATCAGTGCCAAAATATCTCAGTGCAAAGTCTTGTGAGAAGGAATGGGAATGTTCAAACTGGTAATTGATCTGATAAAACATTAAAAATCAGGAGTTCATATTGACTGTGATGAAATAAGAGCCAAAAATTAAAAAAATTAAAACATTTTCATGCTGTCCCAATGTTTTCTGATTTGGGGTGTGTGCCTGTGCCATGTGCAGTACCTAGTTTTAGCCAGCTGCATTTCCCTTCTTTTGGTCAGAAGCATGCTTTAAGGGTATTGAGTGATAGAAGACTGTCAGGGATATGGCAGTAGTGTTGATACAGCTTTTGATAGTCACAGTCTAGCAAATGCAGCCAACAGCTTGATTGTACAACATGCATGCTCATTATGTTCTTCTTAATGTGATTAACATGTTACCACCTCCTAATGAGCTAGATTGAGCACATTCAAGTTATTATCATATTTTTGCGAATGGAGAAGTTTTCAAAATGCTGTTGGTTTGGACATGCATGAGGCCTTAAACCCATAGGAATTTTATTTGCGTCATATTTATTGGCTACTGTTAGTCACTGTGGTAATAGAAAGATAGTCTTTTAATATTGCCAGCAGATACAAAAGTAGAAAATACCCATAGTGCTATAGTATAAAATTAAAACTCTGGCTTGCATCATGTACATTTATCTTCTGACCTATTATTTGTATCTCAATCAAGCCCACATTCATATGATATGCCCGATTCATTTTGAAAGGTGCCCATTTTGCTTGACGTGGTGTGAAGTGAGTGTTGAAGCCCGGTTCAGCTCCTCTACAGGCTACAGTGATCAAATGAAAGGTCAGAGCATCCCAGAGCCATAGGGGGGAAAATGTACAGGCATGGTGATCAATTATCACACTGTCTGACGTGACACAATTTCTGGGCTCTTTAATTATGGGAGTTGAATTAGCTATTGATCAGAGGTGAATCAGCTATGTGGCCACAGTCCAGGCCACCATGCAGCATGCACTTTGGAATTCTCCAGATTAACTCTTCTAATCCAAAAACACCACACCAGTGAGGATGGACCTTACAGAGCAAGGAGGTTCTACTAGAGTTTAATGTTGTGTATTTACCTCAAATATGTGTTTTCCTTTTATTTCATTTAGCACTTGATTGCTTACATAAGCACAGTAAATTCATCTAAGATAAAAGGAGTGGTTCCAACAGGATTCTGAAATTAGAAAGATATTTTATTGTGTACATTTACAAAACCAAACATATTATAATACAGTCTAATACAAAGCCATATGCCAGTACAACAGGATCAGTCATTCTTGTGATTGAGCATGATAATCTGCATTTCTCATTGCCAGCAGATACAATATAGAATGGCAATAATACAGTACTTTCATCTCCTAATAATGTCCATTTGGGGCTTTGATCAGATACAACCAAAACGCCTTCAGATACAGGTCATAGTGATGCATTAGTCACCTGTAAAAAGGTTTCAGTGCAATGTGATGCACTTTTAGACATGTTTAGTATTCAAGGAGCAGAATTCATGGGGATAATGTCACCATAACATGGTCTGATAAGCCAGAGATTCAGAAATACTGAGACATTTTTGTCACCTACACTCTTAAATGATTCAAGATTCAAGATTCTTTATTGGTCACATGCATAGTTACACAAGTACAACATGCAGTGAAATGTATCAAAACTCAAGATTCTTGGACAGATCTTGGATATATGGTTATTGGGAAGAAAAAACATGCATCAAACATATGCTTCATTGTTCTGGTAACTTTAATTTGGTAAAATGGCTTATAAAGCTGTACTCCACTGGATACAAAAAGTGCGTGCCTTTTTCAACTGATTTCCATATTGAATGTTTGCTTTATGCAACTAAACATTTATGACACTGAGAAAAAAGGAAAGTCAGTCATTGTTAATTGGCCATAATTTCTTCATTCCAGCTATTGTTTCCACTGAACAGCTCCAGGTATCTTAATCAAACTTACATTTATATGCAATGCATGAATGGGTTCAAATGAAGATCATTTTGAGCGGCGCCACTGGTACTTAACACTGTGTGAATTAACGAGTTCATTAAACAATAAACTGCATGTACACGTGTTTATAAAGTGGATACAATGGCGATTTCGAGTAATAAAGTAACAACAAATACTGGTCACAAATTAATATCTAAAACAAGTGCTGCTAGTTTAAATGGTTGCATTATGTTATAGTCACTGTAGTCCTGAGTGTGTAGGAAGGGTCATTTATTTAGTAATGGAAGACTTGGCTGCCATTGTGAAGGATCACTTCTGTTGCAGCCAATGCAGTGAAGTAAATGTCTGGAATATAAGACAGAACTGGAGTGAAGAATTAGCTCTTACAGAGCTGCTTACAGTGAGACTATTCCAAAATGAATTAAAATTCATAAACTGTTACAGTGCAACACAGGCTGCATTACAAGTATAGTCATCAGCTTTGGTCAGTAGAGCTCAAAACGTTCAATCACCCCATAAACTCTTGAGTTTATTACAGCACAAGACACAGTGCAACAAGTTATTCTTAACAATAACAGTTAAGACTGAAAGCCTGGAGCTACAACCAGTTCTATGCTTTTAAGAAATTAATGGGACCTTTTTCACATATTAGCTTGCCATTGCTGTCAGCCTCTGAAGCATCATCATTATAACCTTAATTAATGCAGCAATTTTGATTGCTTTAAAATGCAGGTCAGAGTGCTTAACAACTGCTGGCCAATAAAGAAAAAAGAAAGCAAAAGGTCAAATTAAATTGACAAACAATATAAACACCTTATAAAGGTCATGCCAGTAAAAGAAAATACAAACGAAACATAAATAAATGAAAACAGGGCAAAAGTGCAGTAATAAAAATGTCTTCAAGTAAAACATAAAAGATGAAATATCAAATGGTTAAATGGGTTCAATCTGAAGAGTAATATTACCATATTTTATACACACACACACATATTGTATATATAGAAATTAGAATGTATTTAGAAACTGACATTCAAAGTCGTGCTGCAGAGATTTACCAGTAATAACTCTTTATTTACCTCTTCTCTTTTCGAAAGGTCTGAATTCATGTTTAAGTTTATTGATGCAGAAGTTGCTGAAATGACATATCTGCCCTGAAACAATGAAACCTTAAATCTCTGTCATGGTGGGTGTATAAGGGAAAGGGGAGGACGCAAACTATTTAAGAAGGAAATACAAGATTTAATGAGGAAATACACACAGATAACAGAAACAATGAACAGTGAACGAAAACCCCGACTCATCAACAAGAAACAGAAACAGAATAAACAAAACAGGAACAGAACAAAGAATACAAAACCCAAGGCTCGTGCTTGCTACAACTCAGGATCACTGTACATTAGTAGGGCCATCCAAGCCAACAGGCGAGATACAACACGGCATTCAAAATCAGGAACCCACAGGGTTAAAACTTAAAAACGCTGAGCACGAGCCTGTGAACAAAAGAACAACAAACAGACATTAATATACAACAAGAAACATTCCATGAACACGAGGGGAGCATACACACACAAAGAGAACAAATACCGGCACGATGAGTCGGGGTCAGGCTGGGAGCTACATAGTGCCAGGGGAAACGAGACACAGGTGAAACTAATCGGGGCACAGGTCAAACTAATCGTGATGGGGCGTGATACAAATGAAACACAGAGACTAGAAAGGGAGGAAGGGCAGAAGGGAGGAAGAGAGAAAGGGAGGAACGGAGGTGGATTGGGATACGGGCAGACACGGAGACAGAACAGTACAGAAAGGAAAACACAGAGACATGGGGGCAAAATAACGGAAACACTAATATTCAGGAGACGGGGAGTGGAGTCTACGAGGGGAGGGCGAGGCGACCGAGACAATCACCAAAAACCTGCACAGGAAAAACTGTTAATAGAAGCTGAATATGTTATTTCGTACGTCACTTTGGATCATGTCTATAAGATCTATTATATTTTGACACAATGCATACAATAGTTTGTACTTTCAAAACAGAATAACAGCTCTTTGCAAGGTTCTGTTCCAACAGCAATGAAATAAAGGCTTTACATTCTAGTTGTGGTGCCGGGGGACGCAAAATGCATTAAAAACTGGCAGTGCCATTTGTTTTGGTTAAACCAGAAACGAACAGATGTAGTCACTCTGAAGTGTGAAAGAAATCTATTAAGCCATGAATCAGGTGTGCTAGAGCAGGGGAAAAAAAACTAAAATGTGCTATGAAAGGGCACTTCAAGCCCCTCTTGAGACTCACTGTAATTGGTGTATCTCATTAAATAATCTCTTTAGTTAAGGACAAGTCTGAGAACTTATGAACATTTAAAACTTTTGGATTAACTATTAGCCACAAGGACATACTAGCACTGACTACTCAGAGAGAAAAAGTAATCAAGTTCATTTTGCCACAGCAGATGTACCAAAGGCTTGACCTTGCTCTCTATCGTTCTTGGTTTTATAGATTCCTGCTCATATCTCCCTTGCTGACAGCACTCTTTACTTCTCCAAAATACAGCTAAGAGCAGAGATTTCAAAACAGTGCAATGGTGCAATGGTCCGTCTGACTCATTATATAAAGCGATCAAACACTTCCACTAATTTAAAGCTTGGCTTCTCTGTTGGAACGAAGCATAAAGCATGGCGTAAAAAGCTCCGGCATCAGATTCCCTTGAATCCTTCATTTCTTTCTCAGTTCTATTCTCTGTCAATGTAAAAGAACAGTTTGTACATGGTTTATTATGCATGGATTTGCTGTGCCTTTAATTTGTTGTGGTGTTTGTAGGCTCAGCTTGAGGTTTGCATCACTCTCAGCGTGTTCGCTGTTAATGCAAATGAAGAATTTATGTTGCAGCTCAGCTACGCAACATCATTAACTTATGCGGTAATAATTTGTTTCAAAATGTGCAGTTTAATGTGTGATGCAATGCTATAATGAGCAGGAAAATCAGCAAGTATTCATCAGGCACTTTGTAGCTTGAAGACTAGTGCATCAGTGGAAAAGTACAGGGCGTGGACAAAATAATGGAAACATTGCATGAGAAACAAACTTTAACGGTTAATGCTGCTAGATGTACAATTATCACATATTTCAAATCTACGGTTACGTTTATGGCACACATCTGCATGGTGCTTGCAAGTGGAATACTGCTGATAGGGATTCATGGAAATGGAACTGTTAGCTACAAGCTTGTGAGGACCAAAAACCTGCTGCCTATAAAATTAGATTACTACATAGTCAGAGGTCCAGCCAACTACAACTGCATCATATATAGCTGAAGGTCTGGAATTCATAGCAGCTTTCTTTGGCCAAGGCCCGCACATAAGGCCATTTGACCAACATGTCAAACAACCAATCACAGTTCGTTTCGTTCAGCGTCACGTTTCGGGGCGTGGAAATGTCCCCACAACAACAGACCGGCGATAAAATTCAACCAATCAGATGACGACGTCGACATTCCTGTTGGTACCTGAACTCCTACAAATGACAGAAGACTGTGACTTTTAAGTGCTGTTTTCGTTACATTTTACTTACCAATTGTCACAGTCGAGGGGGCTAATCCCCTATGACCGAGAGCTGTCCTGGAACAAGCAAGCCTGGATACTGAGGCTTCATGCTTAAGTGTATTTATTCACAAAGTGGATAAAGAAAAACAGGCACGCGGGCCAGAACATAAAACATGGTTCAGGAACAGGGTAACACAAAGCAGAAACACGGCATACACTAAGCTCACAAAGGACGATGGACAGACATGGAAAGTCTAACAGAAACAGGTTTAAATACCTAACACAATGATCACGTAATACGGGACAGCTGGAACTCAGGAACACATGACACGAGGACAGAAAACCACATGACAACAAGAACACGTGACACAAGCACAAAGAAAGACAGGCATATAAAAATAAAGGACCCAGAATCTGAACAGAACAACACAGAAAAACCCCACAACCAGAAAACCCCAAACAAAAACACAGTGGCCTTCACCTGCCACTGACCAGGCCGTGACACCAATTTAATTGCAGACGTGATAATTTGGTGTAAGCATACAAGAAAATTAACCAGCATTAATTAAGCTCTTGTAGCTGGAAAAAACTGTCTGTGAAATAATAGCATTCCATCAATTAGCAGCAGAGCAAGTCTGGTTAGAAACTGAAAATTTGATCAGTCAGCTCAGACACTAAGTGGCTCTTGGTGAGGCACCTGAGCCTGTGAGCTCTCACAGAATGTAGTGGAAGGCAGACCTGAAGGCTGGAGGTGATGTGCTCAGCTTTATTGATTTCCCGATGCAGTGCTATGTTCCCTTCACCAGCCTGCTGAACATGTGACAGAGTGGTAGTAATGTCACAACCAGAGCATCATCAGTCAGTCAGAGACAGAAGCTCTGCAGCTCATAGTTACATGTCCATTATTGTCGTCAGATACATGGAAAAATGGAAATCTTGACAGGCATCTAGTATTCACGATAACCACTTATTAATTTTACATTACATTTAGTTATATATCTACTATTATTAAAAAGGCACTGGATTAATTAGGCAAAGGTTGTCACAACACAAAGTTGATAGAAACTGGAGCCTATCCCAGCTCCTATATTACTTAAATGCACAAGCCTGAATTATATCACAGTAAATACAGGGGTAACATCAGTATTTTACATTCTAGCACTGTGGGAGACAGCAGTTCAGTGTAACCTGTACAGTACAGTTACAGTTCTACCTTTATTTTAAGGGTGATGTATTAAGCATAAAATTAAAGTGTTTGGGGAGCATATTTGGGGGCATATATAGGGTTTACTCAATAAAAATCATCCCACATTTGCAGTTTTCACAATTCACTGTTGCTCTTGGAACATAATCCCTGTGAATTTCGGAGGTTTACTATTTATGATTTACTTGGTTACATCCATTTACACTTGTTGGCCTTTTTAAAAATGTATTATTTGATTTCTTGAACTCCCGAACCTGATCCATAATGTGTTTTTCCTTTGATTGTCAACTTTGTCAAATGG
This sequence comes from Hemigrammopetersius urotaenia, assembly GCA_037974485.1. Lineage (NCBI taxonomy): Eukaryota > Metazoa > Chordata > Actinopteri > Characiformes > Alestidae > Hemigrammopetersius > Hemigrammopetersius urotaenia. The sequence continues at coordinate 8,421,987 of JBBPDC010000019.1, forward strand.
AAATCTTGACAGAAGTACTTATTAATTGCACAAAGTTATTTCCATCCATCACCCCTTACTTCAGTTTGAGTTGTTTTAAAAGTACAAATCCGTTACCACTTCGAGGGAAGCTGACAGATTTCCATCCAGGTTGCAGTGCAGTTCTCACCCCAGTGTGCCAACTGCTCGATATTCCAATCATGAAAGCTGCTGTGTTTTGCCGTATTGGAATGCAGTGAGTGACCCTTCTTAATCTACAATGGGATTAAGTGCTCGCTTTGCATAACTAAACAGCAGGGTCCCTTGAAACTGACACTTGTTAAAGACTGCTGGCTTGACAAATCAATAGCAACATCAAAGGCGACAGCTATCCATTCAGTAAGTTGAAAGTTCAGCACTCCTGACTTATTGCAGCAGGGTTTATAATTATAAGCAGATATTGACTATAAACTGCTATCACTTGCTCTGCCAATCCTGTGATATTCCTTTAGACCTAACCAGCACCTCGTATGTTCTTGGATAATAATAAGGCAGCTGTACCAGGCCAAAAAAAATATAAGTTCAACAATGGGAAGTTTGTTCCAGCTGGCAAGTTGCTGTAGCAGTTGATGGATTTCCAGTTTGTCAGAACATATTTAAAAGCATTATCTTCTGTAAACAAATGATAGTAAATCCTTTATTATAAAGCAGATAGTGGCTCTAATTCAGATTGCCTGAACCATGCTGCTGTAAATATATGTGATGTACAGAAACACAACTGCACACAACAACTGAATCTGAGTTAATATTTTACTGGTTTGTTTGATAAATCTAGCCTACTCTTAACAAGCTTTCTGGGAAAAAAAGGATTTCTATTTGTAATAATAGTTCATATGTTTTTCATATGTTCAAGTGAAAATTTTTATGTTTTGCAACTAGTTTCTAAAACCAATAAGCCTGGCCTGGAATACCCTTTTGAACAGGAAATTCATGAATAGGAGTATAAATCATTGGTTTTATAATTAATCTGAAAGACTTAACTTTGACTGAGATTTAATAGAACCATCTCCAAAGACTCTGATACTATGTGCACTCCTGGTCATTTGTATCTGAATTGGAGCCTAGCAAGAATTTAATCACGTGTTCTTACTTGCTCTAGACCAAAAATCCAGTAGCAAATCTTAAGAAAGTGAAAGTGACCATTTGTCATATGTGAACACACCACAGCACACAGTGTGAACAGCACGAAATTCTTCCTCTGC
>JBBPDC010000019.1:8446110-8464046 GCA_037974485.1 Hemigrammopetersius urotaenia
AGATTTTTGTGATTCCATATTTTTTTCCTCTGTTTGATCTTTAAAACAGTTGTCATTGACTACAGTTATCTTTCTTTCTTTTTTTTTTAAGTGTTTTATACAGCCAGAAGTTTGGATTGTTGAGTGAAAATAGTTTTGTGGCATGTATGTGCTTGGGTTTTTTCTTCCCAATTAAACATTTGAATGAACATCTTCTGAGAGGGGTGATTCCATACTTTTTGCCCGGGGTTGTAGCATGTAAAGCTAGAAATCCTCTGTCTACTGCTTCCCCGTCAAGGTATGTTAGAGCTTTTGGTGATCCTGTATGGTGATCTCCAGCAAGAATATTGGCTTCATAGGAAAGGACTGTCTGGATCTTCTCATGTCTCAGTGTGGGTAATTCAGTTTTAAAATAAACTACATTAATTCTCAATAGATACAGCAGACAAAATGTGCCTAAAGGCAAATGCATCAGTATTTGCATCAATACATTTTGTGTACGATATCAAAGCTATCAATGAATATCTTCAAAGCACTAGCTGTAGTTAAATGTGCAGATTAGTTAAATGTGAAAATTTTTTTTGCCCCCAATAAAAGTCTATTTCAATGTAATGTGAACCTGCGCCATTTCATTTTGTGCTGTTTGCTTTTATTATTGATTAGTTCTATTCCTGCTCATTACTACAAGGTAGCCAATCAGCTTCCGTATACCACAGAACTCCACATATTCTTGTGTAAAGTAGCTGAGACTTTGAGTACAGCATTGCTTTTCAAGCCTCTGTGAGGTTCTGGAACGATCACAAATATGACCCAATTGCACAGTACAAAGAATGGAGATTGCAGATTGCTAAAAGACTAGAAGCAGTGTCCAAAATGCAAACACAGACAAAAATCCAGAATTCAGAACGGAGGTCAGAGAACCACAGTAAAGATACAGTAAAGAAAACAGGAAACCACTCAGTAACTAGGCAGACCTTAGTAAACTTCACACTGGTGCATTGTCCCTTAGGTCTGTTTATACCCCCTTGGCCTAGTACTCAGGTGATCCTGAGTTTGTTATAGGGCTGTGCAAAACTCTCCAGAGAGGGTTGTCTGGTAGTGCCAGTGCCCGATCCAGGGCCAGATCTTACATAAATACTTACCCATTAACTTATTCTCTGCATTGCGACACATTTCTATGCATCTTCACAGAAATATAACTTTGTATCTCATGCCTAAATAAACAGTCAGATACGTTCCCACAAGCTAAGCCTGGGTATATATAAGAAAATAAATCACTCTTTGAAGAAATTATTTTAGCAGTCCTGTTTGACATCCTGTTAAAACACTGAGGATCTTTTAAGGTGGAAGACTAAAAATTAGAGAAGCAGATACTTCTAATATCTTGCCAGGAACTCAGGAAATCAGTTCAAGGCGTTTATCTTTACATCTCTATTGAACAATTTCAAAGCTGTGTCAGCTATTTATCTCAAGTTCTAATGTTTTATTTGAATCTAATGCAGGCATTTTGTGGTGTATAAGCAGCATTCTTAAACAGTGTTCATTGACATGGAAATGCATGTCTGATGCCAGGTCAAACAGTCAAGAAAAATCCATTGCGCAGTGTCCAAGGCACGTCAGACAAGGTGGCATAAGTTGGCCACAACAAACGTTTGCTTGCCAAGAGGCACATCCAACTAAGATTGTAAACACACTCACCCCCGGTTCACAATAGAAGTCCCAAATTGACTCAGAACGGCAATTCCCTCGATGCTGCCTACATAACAAGAGGGGGTAGAGCCATCATTAATTCATGAGAGAGGCTAGCTCACAGGATCAACAGTGGCCCTTTGAGGACTGTAATTAAATGGATGGAGCTGTATTTCCCCCAGTAGAAATGTCTGGGAAAAAGGGTGTTTGTGGATTTTCGCTGAGGTAAAGGCCTAACGTACCTCACAAGCTGGCGGCTAAAGCATTGTTATCAGCGTGACTTTCAGGGGAACAGTCTGTAGGTCAAAAAACCAAACAGTTCTGTGGAAAGTGACTGAAGTGCAAACAGGTCTACTCCACACATTTCTGCCTCTCGGGGCCAAACTGAATTTCAGTGCCCCAAACGCTACATCAATTTGGGATGCATTAAGAAAACATGCCACATGTTTTTACCACATTGACACATGCACTTTACAAGTATATAAGTATATGTATACACTATATGAACAGACGTAGTGGGATTATTGAATTCAGGTGGTCCCTTACATCCAGACAAAGGCAATCATAATGCATCCGCATACTTCCTAGATGAGGAAATACACTATATGGACAAAACTTGGGAAATAACTGTTTTTCATACTAAGACATTTCGGACAATGCCATGATTCCAACTTTGTGGCCAGAAAGAAAGCCTTTTTTTATTCCAGCATGACTGTGGAAAATGATAGCCAAGTCAAAATGTATTAAGCAAGCTCTATAAAGATGTGGTTGAATGAAATCCGTGAGGAAGAACTTGACTGGCTGTACAGAGCCCTGACCTCAACTCCATCCAATACCTTTGGGATTAACTGGAACGGAGATTGTGAGCCAGGACTTCTCGTCCAACATCAGTGTCTGACCTCATAAATGCTCTACAGAATGAATGGGCACAAATTCCCACAGAAACACTCAAAAATCTTGTGGAAAGCCTTCCCAGAAGAGTTGAAGCTGTAATAGCTATAAAAGGGGGACCAATTGCATATTAAAGTCTAAACGCAATGTCATTAAAGTCCCTTTTGGTATAACGGTCAAGTTTCTTAATACTTTTGTCCATATAGTGTAGATTCTGTTATAACAAAAATAGCATTATGAGATTTTGTATATTTTTAAAGATGAATAAAAAACACGCACAAGATTTGTTTCATTTGGAGTCATTACAATTGTAAGTAAATTATCACAATGTAAGTAAATTGTAACTGAAAAAAACAAAAGTGAGAAAGGGCAGCATCAGTTCTGAGTTTAGGCCCACTGAGCAGAGGGTGTCAAACATGTGTCGTAAATGCCTGCCGACTTGTACATGGTAATAATTCATTTTTTTTACTTTTTCTCTTTTTTCCTTGGGTGAGTGGTGTTGTTGGCTTCTGGTGGTTTACAACATCCTGGCCGATACTGTCAAAACAGATTTCCTCAGTAGAGACCATTTTGCTCCTAAAAGCCACTCAAAGTGAAGGTTTCTGGAAGGTGGGTCACTGAACATATGATGTGGTAAAGTTCAGGCACTTCAGCTTGATAGAATTTTCAATGCATTTCCAGCACGCAATATGCAGCAAGCAGCAGGTGCCATCAGAATTTATTTCATTATATCATTTTCTGTCTTTTAGAGGGACAAGGTATCAGGGAGCTTGCAATGAGCTCAGAATGGTGGGAGAGGTAGATGAAATTTGTCAATATTACTACTCTATTCCCAGTATTGTATGATGATCTGCATGGCCTACTGTATGGTGGTGGGGATCAGATGTTCTAGAGGTGGGTGCAAGTCACTATATTATGACGGGGTACAAATAATTATGCATGATTGGGCTTAATGACCAGGAACATGAACCATCAAGGTAAAGTGTTTCGGGCTCTTACTGAAATAGATTGCATTTGCATATTAGTGCACCATAGAGTAACATTAATACAATGATGTTATAAATAGACATAATCTGAAACAATTCATGACAACATGACATCTGCTATGATGTGCTTATGACATTAACACCTGGTGTCAAGAACTATAGTAGCAGTAGTACAGTAGTGTAACTCTTGTGCAGGAGAATGCAACTATAGAAAAGAATGCATATAGAGAAATCTCCATACTCTAACACAGTAAATTTCTACACTCTGGAGTTACAATGTTTGTAACATGCTTTTCATGGTGTCCTTCCAAAAAAACATTGTTGAATCCATTATGTGCAAAACTTGCTTGTGTTTTAACCTTGACTAAAAAGATTAGACACTCCCCCACAACTTCTCCACAAATTTCACTGTCTACCCATATCTTACCATATTCAGCTTAAGCTACTACTCATTACCTTTAAAGCTCTCCATGGTTCTGCACCCCACTACCTCACTGAACTACTCATTAACTCCTGTCCATTCCTTACACTGGTCTGGTACTGGTTTGCTTGAAGTCCCTACATTCAAAGGGTATTCAAAGGGTAAGAGATCATTCATTGTTGTGGCTCCCAAACTATGGAACTCCCTCCCTCAGAATATTTCAAAACCCAAGTCATATTTTTTCTCTTAGTGTTAGTGTTTCTCTTTTTCTAGCTCTTGATTCTGCTTCTTTTGTTCTTTACTGCTACTGCAGTCTGAGTTGTTTTAATTTGTTTAAGGTTTTGTCTACTCTCTGTGAAATGCTGTTTCTAGTTCTGTGTCTATTTGTAAAGCGGCCCTGAGTTTGAAAAAGGTGCTTTGTAAATAATAGTTATCATCATTATTACTATTGCAACATGATGGCCGGCTCCCATGTGCAATGCCCTGGCCTTCCTGGTTTCTGAAATACCAGAATGATATTCGAATATCCCTTATACTTGGATGTGATTTTGTATGTACATTCACCCTCATGCCAATCAGGTGCTTCTGTTTCTCTGTTTGAGTTTTATATGTGGCAGCAGTGACTCTGCACTGAAAAAGTATACCTGGCTCCACATCGAGCTTTTAAGAGAACGCTGACTCACATAGACTTATGATTCAGTGGACTAAAACCTTAAGAACTTATCAGGTTTACCATTATCCTTGATTAGTATCTGGCAGAGCTTTTGTGTGACCTTTATGAACTGTAATCATGACCCTGTCTGCATCTCTTTGTTTCAGTTTTCCCATCAAAGCTTGTACAGTTCTAGTCTAAACTCCTGCAAATGCATCTTGTGTTTATTTCAGTGATTTTCAGAAGCAAAACTGTGGTTTTATTCAGTATCAGTAGTGCACTACAAAGGAAAATTATAGCCATGTCATAATTTATTAAGCAAACCATAAAGTATAAAAGTTGCTTAAAACATTTAAAACAAGTAATACATTAAAAGACAAGAAGGAGGACTATTTTACCTACCCAGAAGGTGATTTAATGAGGGAAAGGGGCATTGGATGGAAAATTAATCGTTTTCATTTCAGAAAGTTCTTGCTATTTTGGAGATACAATGTTTTATTCCTACAATGTCAGTATAGCCAGGTTGCAATTCACAAAAAGCAAGCTTTGTTTCTTTCAGAGGTGTCTTGTGTTAACAACAGTCATATTTTTATAGAAAACATATTTTGAGTTAATTTTATCACAAGCCTCTGAGTAAACACAGGTAGTTTACTCAGATTCATAGAACAAAAATCACACAAACTGCCTCAGAGATTGTTGCTGTGAGATGCTGCTGTCTGACACAAAATTCATTCAAATGATGAAAACAATATGCTGTTCTAATTAAAACATTATTTGTGCCAGTAGTAAGTGCTGTCCAGAACTCTGTACCAACTCAGAAACTGGGAACACTCTGAAAGCACTGCATAGGAAAATTATAGCCAAGTCATAATTTATTAAGCATACCGTAAAGTATAAAAGGTGCTTAAAACATTTAAAACAAGTAGTGTATAAAAAAACAAGGAGGAGGACTATTTTACCTACCCAGAAGGCGATTTGACATTTAAGACCCCCACCAAAGGGGACAGCCATCACAACTACTCATGCAGATCACCCACACTGCAAAAGCTACCAAAATGTTCAGTGAAAGCTTTCATACTCAAGCAGCCTAAATAGCTTTCTTTAACACATAAGTAAAGCACTACTACTACTCTTGGAGATAAACCGTGCCCAAGGACTCAACCTGCAAGCTATGAAATGTTAATTTAACATGTAAAACAGCATACAAGCCAAGAAAAATGAACACAGCACAAAAAGGCAACCAAGACTAGCAATTTCTAATCTTTGCCATTTTTGCTCCTACATAGTGGCCAAAACCAAAAAAGAGGCAAAAAGACTAAAAAAAACGATCTAACCTAAGCAAATCAAATGAGGTGAAAGCCTAAGCTGAGGACAAAACAGTACCTGATATCACAAAGCCTAGACAAAACAGCTGCATCGATAGTTTACTAAAATGAAGTTACTTCAGAGACTGTAAAGGTCCTCCTTTTAATGTGACCTTAATAAATCACATTATTCAGTCAATAAGTAATGCTCACTCCATCAACAGGACACTTTTCATATACTTCATATATATTCTTCATGCATGTACCAACCTCAAGTTACCTTACTAATGGCTCTACCTGTGTACAAAAAGAGTTTGGGTTTGATAGGTTTACACTCCTCAACTGTCTGGTTTGACATTCAGATATGAAAGAACTGAAACAAGCAATTGACTGTAAACACAAAGCAGAGGGAAATGTGGCTTAAACATTTTAACAAAATACAGTTCAGACTAGGAGCACCATTGGTAGAATGTGATGTTAAATTATGACATGTGAAGTTTGATAGGAGTGTGATGATGGGGCAAAGCTAAGACAGAACTGCACATGTCCATGATCTTTTATCACTGCTGCTAAACTGATGTGCTAGAGGTGGGTGAAACAATGCAGCCTACCTGTCACAAATGCAAGTCTTGGCCATGTCTTAGAGGGCCAGCATGACGCAAAGTTTGATGCAGAGTTTGGTAGTTCCCCTATTCCAACACATCCTACGAATTAACAGGTGAGTTAAATCAGGTGTGTTAAAGCAGTTGAAATGACCAAAGGACCAGATTCCTGTAGCCCTGCTTTAGATCCTTTACCCCTTTTTGTCCAAAGACTAAATGTGATTGATGTCACACGGCTGGTGGCATAGTGGTTAGGGCATTTGCCCTGCGAACAAAATGCAGTGAGTTTGAATCCCAGGGCTGCTAGTGGCACCTCAGAGGTTCCCTTGAGCAAGAAACTGTCCCCAAACGCTGCTTCGGAGGCTCTGTGTTCCTGCCTACCCACTAATGAGTTCGGGCGAATCCTCTGAAATGCATTAAAAAGAATTTTGTGCAGTTCACACTGTGTGCTGTACTGTTAACATATGACAGAATGTTCACTTTGCATGTTCTTAAAACTGTGACCTTGAAATTTCTTCAATCATTTTTATAAATAGCTAAATCCTTATTCTTTTCCAGGTTTTAAAAAATATCACTTACTCACTTACTCTCACTCATTTTTTGAAACTGCTTAATCCTCACTACGGTCATGGGTACACGGAACCTATCCCAGGGCCAATGGGTGCGAGGTAGGGTCTCACCCTGGGCGAGGTGCCAGCCCACCATTCACACACCCATTTTTTATATTTTTGATCTTCACGCTGTGTCAATATAAAAGGTCAAAAAGGTCAGTATTTGTTTATATTGTATTGAACCAACAGAAATGTTATTTTCACATTGACTGATTTCAGAAAGTTCTTTCTTATACTGACCAAATGCTATTTTGAAGATACAATGTTTTATTCCTACAATGACAGTATATCCAGGTTGCAGAAAAGAAAGCTTGCTTTATTTGAATTCGTAGTATATTAATATATGAAAATTCACACGAAGCAAGCTTTCTTTTATTTCAGAGGTATCTCATGTTAACAACAGTGATGACTTCATTTTTTTTATTTTGGCCAATCTTTTTTTAGAGCTGCATGTTCTCTTGTTTAACACAGGCAATTTACTCATATTTCTAGCACAAAAATTACACAAACTGCATCAGAGAAACAAAATTCATTCAAATGATGATGATGTTCTCATTAAAACATTATTTACTCCAATGATGTACCAGTAGTAAGTGCTGCCTAGAACTCTGTACCAACTCAGAACCTGGAAACACACTGAACGTGGAATCATAACATTTGGTAAACAGACATTGGTTCTACCCCAGTAATCACGGGGCATCTTACTTTCAAATAAAAGTGGAATTTGGCCAACACTGATACTTCTTAATGATCACTTCCTAATGTCTGCCTAAATCATTTGGTTTAGCTTAACCTTGCCTAACCTCTTGCCAGTGGTGCTTACTTTTTCTTTTTTCATGTCAAAATCTGTCCCTGAGTAGATGGGCAATGTGTAAGCTCCATGCCAACTTTATTGTTGGGTGCATGTGCATGTGTAAATACATGCATATCTAAGTTTACAAATACATATACAAATATATATTTCAATACACACATCCATATTTATATTTCTAGATTCTTTGTATGGTAAACTTTATACTGTACTGTTGGTATAGTTTTTATTCTATTTTATTTTATTCAAGGCCTTTGTGTTTCATCAGAAAAATAAATAGCGACTGAACACTAAGGCAGAAATAGTGATCTGAAGCGCAAACCTTATTTTAGTCACTCCTATATAGGCAGACACACAACTAGTAATATGAATCATCCCACAATATTATCACAGTGAGTAAATATTCAACACACAGAAAGGAGAGATACAATTTAGGGAAAGATTGTTGCATGATTTTAAAGATTTCTGCATGAACAGAGTGTCCCTCTCTAGGGTTGCTATTATTCTACTTTGACTGAACAGTGTGTGCCTTTTGTCTTCCTTGAGGAGGGCGGGTAATTATATGCTCAAGGTTGATTTTTGTTTTGTCAGCATTTCCATCACCATCTCAAGACAAGGAGGCAAAAGCAATTCATGAGCCTCTTGCTTCATTGCTGAAAGCAAATGTAAAATTTGCTAAATTTTCTAAAATGATTTCTAATTGGACCTCCAGGCTTTGTTACATCATTAACTCTTAAATAGGTTAGTTAGTCATCAAACATTTTTATTGAATACCTGATGCAATTTATGGAATGATGAAAGGTCTGACAAACACTTTTCATCATCTTATAAAGTCACAAGAGTGAACTGGTGTGACCCAAAACCCCAAATCTAAACATGATTAATCTTCCTTACTTTGCCTCCATGTCTGGACTCTGCTTCGCTTATATTAAGGGAACTGCAAATGTTTTGCTGTTGGTAACAAAGAAGAAGAGAGCAGTAGAAATGGTCCACATTGATGTTGAATAAAATCTTCTTACAATAATTATGCGGATGTGAGGATTTGTTCTGTGTCTTCATTATATCCTATGATCTGCCACAATACTTCAGAAAGTTGAGTGACAGACACCTTTTTATTCATCAAACTGTCAATGAAAAGTGCCCAGATAATGTACTGTATACATGTCAGGGAAACCTCAGATCAGCAGACTGGTGACTCAGACCACTGGGGGAATGGATGTGACATTAATAACAAAACATGGCGCTATAAATGATACATACATTCACATTGTAAGGCTTAAAATGCTCTTAGGATGTCTGAGACTATTACTATTAAGTATATTGTACTGGAGCATTCTTATTTCACACAGGCTCCACCTCTTCATCATTTGCTGTGTTTCCTTGTCATTTTGTCCTTTTAGGGCAGTACACTTTGCATTTGCGCTCACTGCATTGCATATATTTTTCTTTCTGTTTTGTGTATGTTATTTGATTCTGACCCTAGCTTTGTTGTCTGATATGATTATGGATTATTTAATGTTACCTCTGTCAGCCCATTGACCACATTTACTGGAAAAGGCCAAATGAAATGAACTTGTGCTTACATCCAGCTCCCTTATTACAGTCATAATGGCTGGGATGAGAACCGTGGTCCAAACACTACAAAATGGCTTATTATGGAAAATTACTTTTCCTAAATATAGCTCCAAGAAATGTCTGTCGAGATAAAGTCAAGGATACATTATACAAAGATTGTCTTTTATTTCACTTTCTGACTGATGTTGGTAGATATTTATGGTGGCTGAAAATTGGGGAGCGCTTTAACTTTAAATCCACTCTGCAGCTTGCTGCTGAGTCAAGCCAAACACACCAAACAAAAATGCACAAAACACCAGACAAACAAACACACTCTCATTAGTATGAACTGCTGATAGCAAAAACAAAAGATGGCGGTACCTTTTGCTGCTTCTGTTGTTTTCACCTCCATTAGACCTGTCATAATAAAGAAGAAATAGGTGAAAACAGATTTGAGTGAGGGTGTGTGGGAGACATGATCAATGTGTGGTCTCTCTTGGAACTGACATTGTATAAGCACTGGATTGTACTCCTGCCTTAAACACATTTAATTAAAACATGCAGGCACATGTATATGAGCCAGTTATTATATTCATATTATAGCCTCAGCCTTCACTGCTTATTAAGATCTATTCAGATTTGAGATGTCTCACACCCTCATTTTCTGTAACCTCTTAATCCTCACTGGGGTCATGGGTACTCGGAATTTATTCTGGGGTCAGTGCGCGCGAGGCGGGGTGCTAGCCCACCACAGAGTACACATTCACACACACCTACAGTCAATTTAGACTCCCCAGTTCACCTGATGTGCATGTCTTTGGACTGTGAAGGGAAACCAAAGACCCCGGAGGAAACCCACACCACCACGAGGAGAACATGCACACACTCCACACACACACACAAGACCAGTACCCGGATTCAAAAATCCATCCTTAGAGGAAATTCTTGGTGGTAGGCACAAACATCCCCCACTACAACCACCAAACGTCCAAGGCATGGACATTGAGGCTGTGGAGAGCTTTCGTAATTTGGTGTTCATCTGAACAATAAACTGGACTGGACTCACAGCTCAAATGCTCTCTACAAAAAGGGCAGAGCAGGCTGTACCTGCTGCAGAGGCTCAGGACTTTTGGAGTGCAGGGGCCGCTCCTGAAGATCTTTTATGACTCTGTAGTGGAATTTAAAACATACAATGTTTCTGGTGTATTTCTAATGTTATCATAAATTTCATTCTAGTGTGTATCTACAGTGTTCTCATATTTATACACACACATATATATATATACACACACATATACTTATTATGTACATACAAATCACTATTAGTATGCATTAAGTTTACATATAGTCTACATACACATATATGAATATATTTTTTAATACAGATGTCCATGTTTTATATTTCTAGATTGTATAGTTTCTGTACTGTTGGTTTATTTTATTTTATTCTATTCTTTTCTATTATATTCTATTGTTTATATCCTAACTTTGTACTGTCCACTTTCTGCTGTGACAAAGCAAAGTTCCCACTTGTGGGACTAATAAAGTTATAGTTAATTATCTTATCTTATCTTAAAAGGAAAAATACACATTCTCCACAGTTTGTTCTTTTTAGCGGGTTCAAGAACAGTTTAACCCACTGTGATACAACAGCCCTACCCACCTTGGGGTATGTGATCTCATCATTAATAATACTATATTAAATTCAGATTCCAGTCAAAAAATCAATTGTTTGATGCATTCTCACTGAGCAATATGAATTATATATTATACTGTGTAAAAATTATACTGTGCATATACTATCAAATATAGACACCTAATGTTTTGAACCAATTGTTCCATACATTTGAACATGTCATGATGTATGGAGGGTGGTATGTTGGCGCAGTAGTTTACTATGTTCTCACATACCCCTTTTCCACTGCAATGGTTCCCGTGCCCATTCCGTGCCCTTTCCCAATTTCAGAACCAGTGCCTCGCATTTCCACAGAAAAAAAAATGGTGCCGGTGCCCTAAAACAAGCACTGAACCGGTCCCTTAACTTTGCTGGTCTCGTAGCGAGAACCTGTGACGTCACGAGGGGTGGGCGGGGTCTTGTACGTAATCGTTGCCTATGTCGATCTCTTTAACGATAATAATACGCTGAATAAACTGCATTTGGATACAGAAATAAATTCTCAAAGTTTGGAGAATAACCAGCAAGCAGGAACTGAGTTTGGTCATGTTTGTTTCTGTTTAGTGGGCGTGGCCCGTCACATATTATCATGCGACTCCCGCTGAGCTCCTGTTTAGTGTAAATGCAGGCCGATTCTCAGCTGGTTCCCAGTTCAAAAAGGGGTTGGTATGGTATTTCACCTGGAGAGATGGAATTTCACAGTTGCTCCTTAAGTTTAGAGACCTCAAAGATAGTAGACAATGGATATCTTATTGTAATTGCAACGTTAGTGCCAGCCATTTTTTGTGTGTTCCTTTGATGGGTGACACTTGAAACAAATGCACCAAACACATTGAGCTATGCGTGAATCTTGCTCAAAGAAAACCAGGTGTGGTGTAATATCGCAAATTGATGGGTATTTTAAGAACAACCTCACTCTTTCTAGATCTGACACTTAACATCAAGTGTGATCTTTGTCGAGAAGGAGATTAAGACAGCATGCAAAAAGGACTATGGGAAATATGAGCAGATATCCTTATTCCACATTATTTTCAGATGGGAGAACAAAAAAATGAGTCCATGCTTTTTTTCCTACAGCAATGAAAGTGGTCTATTAAATAAGCTTTCAGTACAGCATGCTTACCTTCATATTATACAGAAGGCCATTTTTTAAAAGTGTCATCTACAAAGGCATCTTAATGCAAGGCCATTCATTAAATAAAGCTTTGAAGACGTGAAAAACTTTTGTGAGTTTAGCTCTCGTCTCTTGTCTAGCCTAATCTTCTCTGAGAGGTAAGAGGAGGAATGCTTAGGAACACGGAGAAGGCCGCATTAAGGGGCATTAGCAGGCTTTTAATCTAAGTTCCTGCTGATGGGCTGTCAGGCACAAAGGCCTGTACAGATCTCACCTGAGAGCTGAGTCAAGACCCACTGCAGACGTGACCTTGAAAAATGCCTGGATATGATTTCGCTGAAGTGCAAGGCAGACTCATCGATGCTGTCCAGAAAACAGTGACAGACAAAGTACAAGAATACTGTGCCTTAAGTGAATGTGAAATATTTCTTTGGTAAAAACAGAAACCCTTTTTAAATGAGACAGAAAATACTTATGAGAGGCTTATGAGATTAGCAAGCAAAATGAAAGACTTTTAATACTGTGTGTTCAATGTTAATGAAACGTGAATTCTTTGAATATTTAACCCTTAGAACATGAGCAGCATCATGCTGAGCTTTGTTTGGTGTTCCTACATCATGGAACCAAAGCTATTGTAACGTAAAAAAACACATAATAATAACCGCTCCAGGGGTGTTAAATTGCATATGCCCATAATTTTAGGTCTTGGGGAGAACCCGGGAGAACTTTCAGGATAATCTCCATTCACGTGGACGGAGAAAAACCCCAAAGGGAGTGGCCGAGCAGTGGTATACCAAGCGAATGAGCAGAAAACGTTGAGCGTGTAGGAGAGCAGAACTCTGGTTTTAGACTGTTTTACATCACTTTTTACTAGATTTTACTAATTCAACATTTTTAATTTGGGCTGAGTGCTGGATATGTGGCCAATAGGATGCTCAGGGGCAGAGAGGAAACTGAAGCCAGTGGTATCAGCACTGGAGGGGAAACATTCTACAGCATTATAAAATGAACAGTGTACAAAAATGTTAAGACGAACATATAAGTGTAAAGTGACCATTTGTCATACATGAGCACACCACAGCGTGTGAACAGCACGATATTCTGTCTCTATATTTAACACAGGAACACAGTGCCTGTGTGTGCCACTAAGCAGTCTTGGGATTTGAACCACCATCTTCTGATTGCAGGAGGTCCTCCCTAATTACTAGACCACCAGCTGCCCCATTATGCCCCATACATACTCACCACTATCTTGGTTTATCCCCCGCATGATCTCTGAGCATGTCGTTCTCATTAAAAATGCGCTGGACATAACAGTGACAGATCCCAAATACCAAACTTTACACAACATAAGAAAAGTACAGAGAAGCAGAGGGAGAGAAAGAGCAAGCAAGCTGACAAAGAGCATATTTAATGAAATCTTAGACATTAATACATTCTGAAAGAGCATCATTGATAAGAGGAGGCATCACCGCGTCTCTCCAGTAATTGCTGGGAACCTAGCAAAATTTATCGAGACCACAGGAACAGTTTGAAAACTCATCTGACTCTTTTTAGGAATTCCACTTAGTAGCTGACATGCAAAATAAACATGCAAAACTTAAGTTTATAAAAGCTCCGGGTGTCGCTCTGATCTCTAAAATATCACAGCAGTGCACGGATCTTTCGGAGGACTGGATGTCCCAACACATGCGGCTCAGGAATAACAGTGAATTCGGTGACAAAGGTACAAATTATTCAAATACACAATGTCAAACATGATGACTTTGAACCAAAAGCCTTTTTAAAGATTTTACTTTGTTTGCTTGTTTTTGTTTTTGCATTTAATAAACAAAGTTTTGTGTCTCACTGCTGTGGAGAATGCAAATTTCCTGTTGTCAAGAAGAAATCTTTTGATCAGTCTCGTTTCAAAATTAATGAGCCACCAGGGCAGCATTAAAATGTTATGAAGTTTTCCCTTAAACTTATGTAGCCGTTTGAGTGGGGCAACACAGACCTTAACCACAGATTCAAAATGACTTTTCCATCGAGTGATCAAGGAGACACACTCTAATATAGCTAAAGTCAGCCAGAAACTGTAAGTATTTTTTAGTAGCTTTTTTTTTTTTTTAAAGATGTTACTGTTCTGGCTCTCCACTCATCTATATTGGATGTGAAATGCAATAAAGACTTCAAAGAGCACAAGACCAGCTTTAATTCATCCAACGTCGTATCAATTTTCGATGATTCTTATAGACACTTCAGGCGTTTTTATAGAATTGGAGAAATTAATATAGGCTTAAATATTTTTAAATGCATTTTACATGACCCAAAGACTAGAAGTAGCCGTCTTCGCCTTTACTGTAACCATTTTCAATTCCTGCTCATTTAGAAGCTTTCTTTCCTTCAGTTTTGTAGTGAGGTTATATCTTTTGGGTGACTGACCTGCTGCTATTTATGATATTTGGTCAATTCCAAGCAGCTAAATCCCTTAGCTGCTGGTGGCTGATGCTTCATCATGCTTCACAGATTAAGTGGTATCTGGAGTATCTCCATACTTTCCAGGGTCATCTTATAGGCCCATAACACTGGAAATCTATGTGCTTTTGATTTTAGCATTCTCTAAACTACCTTTCTATTCTTGAAGTAGCGACTTGAATCCAGTGGTAAACCAACCTAACCCATCATTCATTTTATTACAGTAGTTTTTGCAAGCCTAAAGTATTCAGAACAGTTGATTCAGAAAAGTGATGCCTTCATACACTACTGTGGTCTAACATGGTCTGTCCAGTTGTTTGCTACTGCTGAATTCAACACTTCATTCTTGCTTCTTCATAAACTGTACCGACAAAAGTATTGGGATGCATGACCTATATAGCGACAGGCATTGCATTCACATACATAGACCTCGCAACTATAACAGGTTTCACTCTTCTTGGAAGGCTTTCCACAAGATTCTCTGAGCATTTTTGCCCGTTCATTCTGTAGAGCATTTATGAGGTCAGGCACTGATGTTGGATGAGAAGGACTGCCTCGCAATCTCTGTTCCAGGTCATCCCAAAGGTGTATGATGGGGTTGGGGTACGGGCTCTGTATGGGCCAGTCTAGTTCTTCACACCAATCTCATCCAACCATGTCTTTATGGAGCTCGCTTTGTTCACTAGGGCAAGGTCATGCTGGAATAGAATAGGTTCTTCACCAAACTGTATCTACAAAGTTGGAAACATGTCCAAAATGTCTTGGTTTTCTAAAACCTTTTGTCCATATAGTGTACTGAAATGTTGACACTGACTGTTTGACATTGTCATTGACACAGACATTTTATTGACCTTCCTTGGTCCTGATTTTGAAAGGCAACATACTCCAGAAACAGTATGTTTATACACAGCTATCTGAGTAGACACTTAACTTCACTGTCCAATTTCTTATAGGTTCTTGAAAGGAAAAGACTAATTAGAAAAGATATTGTACGCTGTAACATCATAATCACTGTTTCGCTTCCAAATTCCATGGAGGTTTATACAAATGAAACAGCCAACATTGTGTCACTGACCAATTACAGAACCCACTGTATGTAACAACCCCTGCTTGCATTCATTGCCAAAGTAATTTCATCTAGATTCTCCTTTGACATTTCACTGGCAAACAAGTATAAGTTTGCAAAAAGGCTATTCTGCAAATAGCAAACGTGTTTGTTACACATTTTTGCCTCTGTCCCAGGTTGGATTTTGATATTTACAAATGGATAATGTTCACACCTAAAGATGTTAAGCCCCCAGGCCTCAATCAGAAGCTCATGGAATAATTAAAAATGCCTTTGCCTTTCCTTCTAAGGAAGAACAAAGTGGGCATATTTCATGTTTCGTGGTTTAAATAAAAAGTACAATTCCAAAAACTGGTTGATCTACCAGTCATAATGATTTTATA
Source organism: Hemigrammopetersius urotaenia (assembly GCA_037974485.1). Classification (NCBI taxonomy): domain Eukaryota; kingdom Metazoa; phylum Chordata; class Actinopteri; order Characiformes; family Alestidae; genus Hemigrammopetersius; species Hemigrammopetersius urotaenia. The sequence continues at coordinate 8,462,306 of JBBPDC010000019.1, forward strand.
CCCCAGGCATGAGAATAATAGCTCAAATACTTTTTTAACTTTCAACATATCAGCAAGATAACAGCAGAAAGGAACATATGACAGGAAACACAGGGGTTTAATTGCAGTTTTTGGGCTGAATCATTTCAAGAATGGTCCAGTAATGCATTCAGTCGATGTAAAGCCCCCAAAGAAAAGACTCAAACTGTAGGGGTTTGACCTGGTAATAAAGAAAATGCTGTCTTTGACTAATTTAGTCTTCTTAGAATGTAGAGGCTCTGCAGTAAGTCACGCCCGTACTAACAAGATCACGGTCACGCTCTGAGAAATTGCTTCTCGTAAGCCACTTTCACATTAACAGAAGCATTTTCTCACGGGCTAACCTTTAAAATTCATGGTAAGCAGTCCATTTTAAATGTGTCAATGTTGATGATGGCAACAAACATGAAATACTGTACAGATAAAAACACTTCGCTAGCATCTGTTCTCTTTTGCACAGTATTTCTATCATCTAACAATGGCACACTTGAAATTTAACATGATGAGTTTGAATTTAGTGTAAGCTAAAAGTCTGATCAAGCACTCTGCGGTGCTGCAGGTTCGGTTTTAGAAAAGCTATGTGCACTATATTCAGATAAGGGTAATCCTTTTGAAAATGTTCTTCTAAAATGTACTTATTTTTAAAAAATAGTAGTTGAATTTGAGTAGTTTTAGCTAATTAAATTTCTGTGGGGAAAAACACACTTTTTAAAAAAAAATTTAAACACACTGTCAGAGTGGGGGCCGCGAAGCCCACACTCTGAACTCCCTCGTGGGAAACAGGAACGGCCAGACAGGCAGGTTTCCATGCTCGTGATTCTTTATTAAACAAAACCAGGACAAAAAGAAAATCAGGCACGGGGGCCGTCAAGAACAGGACCATGAACAGGAATCGAAAAGACAGGATACAGGCAGGGTAAGCGAGGTGATGGACAAATGAGGATAAACTAACTAATACAAGCTTATATACACATGACTAAATGAAGGGAAAACACAATACAGCTGATAACTAAACACAATGGTCCCTGTTGATCTCTGTTGAAACCACTCAAGGTATCAGAATCAGAAAACTTTATTTATCCCGGAGGAAATTGTAGTAACTCTGTGTGTAACCTTTGGTCCAGTTGTGGCCCATTTTTCGAAGTCACTAAGTGGGGACTTCTCCACCTCTGCTTCACTGCCCACTTTTGACCCTTACTCAACTTGAAATTGGCTGTAAGTCTGGTTCATACCACTCTAACCTCTTCTCTTCATTGCTGCAGTTTCATCTTTATAGAATTTCAGCTTAAACATTGTGTAAACGTTAATAGGCCACTGCAGTCCCACACTAAGCAATCAAATTCAAATTAAAATTAAAATTTTATTTGTCACGTACACATTATACACAGTATGATGTGAAGTGAAATGCTTATACGACTGCTGATAACCCATAATAATAATATATAAGGAGTGTCCAGTGCAGAAGAGAAATTTGTGGAATTTGAAAGAAATATGGTTAATTTACATTATATACAAATTATAGAATAAAATAGAATAAAAATAGAGTGACATTGTTTTTTAGATTGTTTTTTTCAGTAACAATTAAATAATAGAAAATAGCAATGGAATATATAATATACAGACAGAAATTTGCAGTTATAGCAAGACTGTCACGGTCTGGCCAGTGGCGGGCTAGCGCCACTGATATTGTTTTCTGTTTACCCCTGTTTCTCTTTTGGTTTCT
>JBBPDC010000019.1:8471176-8494699 GCA_037974485.1 Hemigrammopetersius urotaenia
ACACACACACACACACACACACACACACACACACACACACACACACACACACACACACACACACACACACCTCACCCATGTCCTTTGAAATCAACTTAAAAGAGAAATGTTAGACCTCCATTACAACAGCTAATTAAATGTAAATATATGACAGATTCTCCTGCACATTAAAGAGGAATTATACGTATAGATATCTTCTCAAAAGCTGTTTGGAACGGTACAGCGTGGTTCTACAGAGTGTGTAACTGAGATAAGGAGGAAAGTAGGCATGTTTAGTAGCACTGGTTAATGAGTAGGCAGTGGGGTGTTAAAGCAGGAGAAGGGAGGGGTAGTATGTCTAATTAGTGTGAGCGCATTTAATTAGCTTGTGGGCTCAGATTGTGCTGAGTGCTATTTAGATGGATTACGCTGTTGACCTTTAGTACTGTCTGAGATTAACGAATTGACTCCAGCCATAACTTGCGGAAAGCTCTGCTCACTACAAGCGGATGATGAATGATTATATTAAAGGAATAGAATGGTGACCTGAATGGTTATCCAGGAAAGACTGAAAACAGTGCTGTCTCTATGGTTTTATTTTCATTATTATATCTTTGTTGCATTTGCTGCATCCAGTAATTGAGGTTTGCAAGCTCGATCATTCGCCAAACATTGTAATATCTAAAATACAACAGCATCAGTATTATAATAATCAGGGTACAGATTAGAGAATAGAGGGTAAGGTAAAAGGTGAATAATTGTGTCTTTTTCATTTGCTTCATGGGAATGAGACATTTACCTGCTAAAGCTAACAGCTGTTCCATCACGAATCTGTCCTGGTGTGATGTTAATTGTGGCTCAGGCCACACCTTTTCTATGTGTGTGTTCAGTGAAGGATAATACTGCTTTCTTTGTGAAATGTTTTATACAAGAGCTACATGTCTGTCATGACTGATTTTTGTAATTTTTGAGGCTGAATTAGATTAACCTTACAACATTTTAGAAATGGTTACTTTACAGGACAATGAAAAAGTGAAAAAAATCATATGGAGTATTTTGCAAAAGTATTAAACCATCTTAAAAGGCATCATATTTGTTTCAATTGTGCTTTTATATGTCAATCACTAGAAAAGTTCTCCTTTTCTGGACAAAAGACTCTTTTAAATCAAGTAATTGAAGCAATTGTCAGACTCTGAATCTGAAGGAAAAGTGAAAATGCTATGAAAATGAAGATCAAAGAGGGATTCTAAGGTAGTTTATGAGTGGTTTAGACATGCACAAGACAGAATAATACCCAGTTGTTTGGATCTCAGTAAAAACTGTTGGATCAATTGTGAGGAAGCAGCATCCACCCAGGGACTACCTAAACAAGGTCATCTCTCAAAATTCCACATCAGATCAAAAAGGGGACTTGTAAAGGAAGCCAGCAATCACTATGAAGAAGTTCCAGTGTTCATTGGCTGAGACTGGGGTGTAGGTGCCCCAGTGAACAATATAATAAATGATAAAAAAAAGCCATTACTGAAAACACATCAAATGTAGGATAAAACGTCATGGTCTGATGATTAAAATGGCCAGAAATTAGGATGTTATGTTTGGTGCACACTTAACTAACACATCCATTTAACTTAGATCATCCTGTCAACAAGTTTCTGGGGTTGTTTCTCCACAGTATTGGGGACTGAGTATCTTGTTAAAACTGAAGGACAGATAGATAATGCAAAACCCAAGAATATACTTCACCTTTCAGCAGGTCACTAAGCACAAGCACAAGGTCTCAGTTCAGTCGCGAATCTTTGATATAATTTGAAAACTGCAATCATGCGTGATACGCCATGTAACCCTTTCACAAAACATGCTAAAAACTGTTATTTAAGCAAAAAACGTTTACATTTGCAAAAAAGAATAGAAAAAATACAAATATTTGTAATCTGGACAGTAATGTCTGATTACTTTTACAGGGCACTGAATGGATGGATGCATAGATGGATGGATGGATAGACAGATAGATAGAAAGACAGACGGACAGATGGGTGGCTGGACGGATGGATGGACAGACGGACACACAAATAGATACACAGGCACACACACACAGACTTGTTTTACATAATTGTAGGCCTACAGTCATGTGTGTGTGTGTGTGTGTGTGTGTGTGGTTAAGTGTGTGTGTGTTTGTGTGTGTCTAATGGAAGGGGCTAGCTTGGTTTTTCATCTGGTTTAGCAAAGCATGTGAAGATGTGAGGAGCAAAATTGGAGGAATTAAAATTTTGCCATGTGGCTGCAAGAGGGACATTTAACGGACCATTTCTTTCACAGCAGTGCAGACTGGAGTGTCCATTCTCTCCCTTCTCACTTTAACCAGGATGCCATCAGGATGCTGCTGTGATGGTGAGAACAGGGAAATGAGAGGAGTTAATAGGACTGGAGGTTTGAATGCACACAGGAATATCTCGCTAATGAAGCAGGTCTTTCTGATGGGTTATGTTTTGCTTTGTAGATGTTCGGGAAAGTTAAGGGACCTTCTTACAGACCCACAATCCTCTGTTTTTAAATATGTTTGATTCAGTAAAATAGGTTTCAGAGGATCTTTAGTAATCGCAACGGTTCTACTTAGAACTGTGAACACTTAGAGAACCATTTTAATCCATTCCACTATTATTACATGACAAACAACCGGTACAGTTCTATATATAGAGCCCTTTTTGCTAAGAGCGAACATAACATAATTAACACATGTCCATCATATTTCAGTTCATATATTTAATATATCTGCTAATTCAGACTACACCAGTTTAGCCTTGTCGTTTTACACTAAAACTAATGTTAAATATACTGTATCTGTAATGGCATAGTCTGTTTAAATTTAAAGGACAAAATGAAGCTAGAAAGTGGTCATGTAAATATGTTTATGTATTATATTTATAATAATAATAATAATAATAATAATAATAATAATGACTCTTGAAGACCTTCAGAAAATTGCAGACTAGGCTCTAGAAAGGTTATTTGTACAGTGTTCACATGTGGTGATGTCTTCTTGCTCAATATACACTCCTCATTATCCACAAATCACTACATCTACAATCACTTCATGTGCATGTGTGAGTAGTGTGTGTGTGTGTGTGTGTATCCTGGGAACAAACAGCTGTCTGTGATGTCTCAGTCCTATGCTCTCTCTGATGACGGCCACAGCTAATCTGCAAAACAATTTCTGTGTTTTTTGGAGGGTAAAATGCAGATGATAAAGCTTTGCAGGCCTTATCTTGTTTTGGGAAAACACGGTGAACAATGTTTAGCGACCTTATTGATTCATTTCCTCCCACAAATAAACATCTCTATTTCCGTCATCATTTTGCAGTCAGTACATTAACCCTGAGGTATGAGGAAAATATTATAGAGGAAATGAAGATTAGAGAAACATTCTAGTGAGTACTTTATTCTCTTATGTTCATGAGAGTCAACAGAATCACATTCTAGGTACTGATATGCAGTTTAATGCTCTGGGTCATTGCTTAGGGTAAGCTGTAACTATATCATAAATATGAGGGGACTTTTCAATGTATCATAAACGTTGAGGGTTTATCAGCTCAACATTAGAGTGTGTACTATTTCTGCAGGCCATCTAAGTGGGTCATGAAGGTTTTTAATCAACATCAACAGTGTTAATCATCAATACACACTTTGAGTACAAAAGACTTGAGTAATTACCCCAATGCAAGATGAAGACCCTGTTTGGTGTGCACAGGGTACAGGGGAGAAACACTTGACTTTAAAAAGTTTGTGACGCATCAACCTCTCCCCCAGTGTAAATTAAATCATGCCTACTGCGCATCTCCACAAGGGTTTTCTTTAAGTGAATCTGACATTAATAAGGTTTTGATCACGCCTCATTTTTATTCATGAGATTTTTGAGAAAGTGCGGTTTCAAGTTAAGGTTAGCGCTGATATTTGCAATATGTTGGGAAGCAGAAAGGCTTCAGGTAAATTGGCTGTTCCCAAACTGCGGAATGACTTTGTCTCACCCAGCCTTGGCTCCTGGAGCGGCGATGTGAGAGGGTTATTAGGTGAGAGAGCAGTAGATCAGAGAAAGCACTGATGGGCACTTCAGTCCACGTTTCCTTTAATACAGCTATTCATCAAGGATTGCTCAAGAAAATCCTCTCCACGTTGACACACTGAAGAAGTCTCAGATATACCGGCAAAGTATAGCTGACACTAAGGTGCAAATGATCTGCAATTACTGTGTCTTGGTTTGACACGCGTGTCAAAATGCTTTCGGAATGGAAGGGCTCTTTAGGCAGAATGCTGTCACTTATTGACAGAGAAAACCAGAACTTTCTTCATTAGCACTATTTCCACATTTACTCCAGACCATAAATGTGTATATAACACCAGGTCATGAAGATATGGTGCAAAGTTTTAGAACGACGGCTCATTATTTTTTTAGCCACACTTCCATTGTCTCATTAAGGCATCTCTGGCAAAAGCTACCTTGATGCTTTTTGAAAGAAAACTTCAAACTGCCTGTGCAACTAAAGTTGAATGTTGACAAAAAAGGAGCAAAAGCAACCTGCTCGGAGCATCATGACAAGGTTCCCTGCTGATGCCGTTTGCTATGAAGAGATCTGGGTAATTGGCATTGTACTGTAACATCTGCATAATGAATTCCCTACAGTCACCAAAGACGCTAATGAAGGCAGGGCTAGTTTGAATAAAAGGGGGAATACGGGGACGTAGGAAAAGTGATGAGGCTCATTCATTTTCTTCACAAATAACCATTTATTCTTCACACATTTAGCGAAAATCACGGTTTATTGAAAGGACACAAGAAAGTAGAGAAACTGAGACACGTAGCAGTAGATTAAGTACTCAGTGCATGGCACATCATTCTCAGGGAGACGACTCACTGTGAGTCGGGTTTTTCTCTTTAACTCTGGCACCGAAAGCTTCAAAATATTCAATGGTGAAAGTTGGCCAGCCAACTTGAGTCACGAGCATCTTTGTGGAGGGAGAGTAAATTAACCTTTGCTACACCACACGAAGAACCAAACCTTCACCATTTTAGCTCAATTTAACAAGTCATTTTAAGCACTACAATTTCTGGGCCTGCATTCACAAAGCATCTGAAATCAGGAGCTTTAAAGTGATCTTGTTTTCCCTGCTTCGCCTACTGACCATCAAGGCAAATAGCGAAACTGAGCGTGATGCAGCACTCTTGCACTGAGGAGCTTTGTGAATACGCCTCTGGCCTTACGGTGCCAGTCCAGAAAGTGTTTTTCAACTACAAACATCAAAAATCAAAGAAAGTTTGTGTCCTCAATTTTGAAGAAATCAAACCAAAAACAGATAACAAAGAAATTAACAGTTAGAAAAGAAATTACCAGTACCATTGTAACCTTTTTAAAATCAAATCCTAAAAGTCTATAGTGCATGCCATTGTACTATGCTGTTGGATTCATCGAGAAAGTTCAAAATTGTACGTAGGGGATTCCTTTTCTACAATTAGCAGTGTTACATACAGCAAGTATGTGTGTGCATGTGTGTGTGTGTGTGTGTGTGCATGTATGGTGTTTTTTGTATATGAGAGCACTGAAAACATAATAGGGCTTTGAATTTAACTGCTTTAAATGTGTACCTACACTACTATGCAAAAAATCCCTATCAGTATTTAGTTTGTTCATCTTTTACTTCAATGCAACCTACATAGCATATCCATATACACCTCATCTGCCTTTAATTTGTGCAGCTAAAATGGTCTAAATGAGATATTTCTGAGGAGGTTAGATAAAAGAATCCACTTTCATAAGGCAGAGGAAAGTCAAAGGAAAGCAAGTGAAATAACAGACATTTTCAAAAACCGAAATTTTGGATACAGAAAAAAAATGAGACTATGCGTCACCCGTTGGCTGATTTGACAGAAAATAAGTGACAGAATAGTTCTCTGACGTTTGCACAGCAGTGCATTAGTAGAAGATAGTACCTAAACGAAATATTATCCAATTAACTTCAATAAGGAACTGAGAGACAGTTGTGTTGATGCTATATATTTTACTCTTGTGCAACTATCTGGTACATTTGAATCCGATAAATTCAAAGCTCTGTTCTTTTCAGTGCGCATGTTTATGTGTATGTGCTTTTATGCTGTGTGTGTGAGAGAGAGAGAAAGAGAGAGAGAGGGGGTTATAAACTGATCTGACTTCATCTCTACCATGCAGAAAATCTGCTAACTCATTGTCTCTTAGTTGTGTTTGTCCAGGTGTGTCTTTTCTGGGCCTCCCTCCTTGCTCTTGCTGCTGTGCAACAGTGTCCCTGCACTGCCGTGTCCACTGCTCTCTGGGATCTTGGACTGCAAGGCAGAAATAATGAGAGACCGGCACGTCACACATTAAAGGAATGAAGGGAGCAGATGAAATATGAACGTTTTCAAAAGACAGCTTTAACGAGAGCACACAGGCCAGGTTGAACGAGTGCAGACAGCGAAGCAGCTACTCCCTCGGTTCAGAGATGTCTGTTCATTTTTTTTTATTTAATTTTTTTTTTTACCGTGCACCTGTCACCATCACATACAGGCCTGTCACTGCAAGGGCCTGATATTGATCTGACCAAATGCCGTATGATAGAGGAAACTCTGAGCTTAGAGAGGCCTGACATTTCATTTGGTCACACAGCACAGGAGAATGATACTGGGTGTTAATGTGAATTTCATTAAAGTAGACACCTTATGATGTTCACTCATAGGTCTTTGAAACAAATGGAGACATTCTGTTGAATGTGCAATGAGAAATGTGGGTTTGCAAGTAGGACAAAGGGATAATTTTGAAGAATTTGAGGCAACTGTATGGCGAAAAAAGCCCCCCCTAACACTAAATACATAGAAAAAGACACAATCTCACAGAATACAAAACTGAAATAGGACATCTGAGATGTGTAATTGGGATCACTTGGATCATGAGCAGCAGAAAATGCAATTTCGAGGACTGAGCTTCAGAGGTGTGTACAAGAAGCACGAAAAACATCCCTATATGTAGCATGCTTCCTGAAAAGAATGGAGGGTATCAACACAGTTTGATACCATATTTAGTAGTGAAGGCTTTTGTGTCTGTACTCAATGGCCAATTTAACTGGATATTAAATAAATCTCTCTCTCTTTGGCACAGCAATGGATATCATTCCAAAAATGTCTGCCCAATTTCCCCAAAATACCACAGACTGAAATGAAAGGTCATAGCGCAGATGTTCATGTTAGCCTTACTCTACACTCAGTAACAATAAAAACACCGCACAGGGCTGCATCTGTTAACAACATGATCCTGGGTTGAATTTGATTGCTATTACTGAGGGACCTCTGGCTTTAGTCAATTTCAGCTGGCCACCCTCTCCACAATGACTGTATTGTACTATTGTATTGTTGTATCATAAAAACTACAGATTGTAGACTGTAGTTGAAAAAAAATCACTTAAATTACAACACTTTCCCAGCAATAAATGATTCTGCAACTTCAGATAATATGCTGATTAAGGCTCAATGTGTAAAAAAAAAAAAACATTTTAATTTCTGCATGAAGGTTAATGGTGTGGCACTCACCTGGTTGTGGCCAGTCTTTGCTATCTCCACAGATGTTCTCTCAGTCTGATTCCGGAAACATTCTCCACCCACCTGAGGAGCAAAAGTCATTTTAGAAAGGACACAAGAAGGTCTGTCTACATATTGTATAGTCCCCCTCCAGTGCAGTAGTTGATTTCTGGATACAGGATCACTGCTGTCTTGGTGTTTTTGGTGGATTATTCTCAGCCCAGTGACCATAAGGTGTGTAAAACTCCAGATACATGGCTGTGCTTGAGTTACTCTTACACATGTGTGTCACCCCCATGCTGGTTCACCATCCAAGTAATGTCTAGTCTGTAGTGATCTTTGGTGGTCGCTTTCCAATGATAGACAAGGTAAAGGGTGACTGGTGAGCTGTGCAGCAATAGAAGGGCTACAGTATGCAACTGACATCCAACAAAATGCACCAACATGGTAAATGTACATGATAAAACTGCCCATAAGCGCGAGGAAGATGTTCCGAATTAACAAACTTGTGCAGATAAGGGTAGAACAACTAAGGGTTGTGTTAGGTGAGAGAATTTGAACAATTTTATCACTTACTGCTTCCATTTAGTGCAGTTTTATTTGTATACTGTTTTTTTATTATTAAATGTTATAATAAAGCAGGTTTACATCATCTCCTGTACATACTGTATACATTAAATACGCTGATATCATTATTAATCATTTGTGGATGTGTGTGTTTTTAAAACCACAGCTTATTTTTTTCCTGAGTGAACCCATGTAGGGCTAATGTAATGTAATGCTGAATATAGCTGTTTGCTGTTTACTCCCCAAAAGCCCTGCCTGGGCTACGGTGATTATACAGCTTTGCATATAAACAGATTAATCACATCGCTCAAGGGATGGCGCATTTTAAGGAAATGTTTCATATGCATGTATTTCCATGTTCTGAAACAACCCAGAGAGATTTCAATCATGCAATTTAGAACAAAATGCACTCTCAAGTGAGATTAAGGTATTTTGTGTAAGTTTAAAGTTTAAAGAAAATAATATATGCCCTTTTTTTACATGCACGCAAACACACACATATGCAGTGGCAGCCTCACATACTCACACACAGATGCAGGAAGAAAGCAAGTAAGTGAATAGACTGCAGATTGGTGGCTGCCAGAAATAAAGCACTATATATCCCGGGCCGTAAAACAGTCAAGAGGAAAAAAATCAAGGCTCCTCTATATCTTCCCTCCACTTATTCTTATTGCTTATTTTTGCCTACTTCCCCTGACTCTATAGCAAAGAGGATGTAAAATGTACTCATTTTGCCTCTCCGCTCATCATTAATTAGCCGTGAATAAAATGCAAAATTCAACCCTGTTCATTAATGATACAGCAGCACTGATGCAAGAACCATTCGAATGGATCACCCTTTCTTTGTTAATCTCTTTTTTCTCACATTTTCTCTGATTCTCTCTCTCTCTCTCTCTCTTTCGCTCTATGTGTGGCTGTCTCTATCTGTTAGCCGTCTCTTTTATCACTCCATATCACTCTTCTTTTTTGCCTCACGTCTTTTGCTCAAGTGTTGTCTTCTCTCTCTCTATCTCTTTCTCTCACATCCCTTTCTTTCTTTTCCTCTTTCTCTGCTTCATTCTCTCTATTTCTTGTTCCCAGATTTTCTCTGTTCATAAATACAGCAGCACTGATGAAGACCCTTTTAAATGTCCTCTTCTCTCTCTTTGTCAATTGCTCTTTCTTACATTTTCTTTGCTGATGTCTCTTTTATCTCTCTATCTCCTTTATTGGCTGCTTTATTTGTTTGTTTATTTCTTTCTTTTTTTCCCGCCTCTCATCTTTTGCCCATGTCTGGTTGTTTCTTTCTCTCTCTCTCTCTCTCAACATACCCATTTCTATATCTTATGCCTTTTTTTGCTCTTTCTCTGCTTCTCTCCCCCTATTTCTATTTCACCTACATTCTCAACGTCTCAATCTCTCCTTTGTGCTCTTTCTTTTACTCTTAATCTCTCTATGCTTCTCTCTGTATATTATTTCTTTCGCCCACTATTAATATCACCTTGTTCCTTTCCTACCTCGCCCTCACTTTCTCTTCCTGCTCTCTCTCTCTCTCCCTCTCTCCCCTTGCATCTCTTGCTCTGTCTCTCTGTCTGACTTTTTACCTCTCTCTCTCTGCATCTCTTGCTTAGTTTCTCTGTCTTTTTATCTCTCTCTCTCTCTTATCCTGTCACAGGACTCCACCCTGTAGTCCTGCCACAGTGATTTCATCAATAGCATCAGCAGGATGGGCACTTTTTCATTAAGAGGCAATCTTCATGACAGGTCATCCACACAGGGCGATCTTCCTCGTGTTGAAGGTGAGTCGTTTGGAGTATAAGGAGTACATGCTCACCCTTTGTTTTCTGTCTTTCTCTATCTCCTCTCTGTGTCTGTTTTCTTGCTTACTTGTACTGTTTCTCATTTATTCACCCCCATTTAACTCACACCCACCCACCCACACACACACACACACACTCACAATCACACAAACACACAGAATCCTGTCACTATGGTTGATAACCACATGTCAGTAGTCAGTGAGATTAATCTCCTTTGGGCTACAGTCCTCTTCTCCACTCTCCTCTCGCTATCTGTACTTTGACATATTGTTACCATTTCCCAACATCTTCCCCAGCCTTGTTTCAAACCCTTTCCAACAAGGGGCTTGCACACACAGTGTCAACTTCATATGCGGGTTATTTCTCAACACGATGACAAATCAGACTCATAAAAAAACACGAGCATGCTTGACTATCCAGACAGCTGTTTTTTTATTTTTTATAAAAAGGTTCAGCATAAGGCCACTTTTGGCCAACATCCATCATCTGTCGAGCACAAACATGCAGACTTCCCAAAGTTTTGTTAAAAGAAGTTTGTCTCCCCAAACGACTCCAAGAAACACAGTTTTAAGTTAGAAGTGCTAATTCACCAAACACATACCAACTGGGAAACAAGATAATGTCTAAAACACATGAACACAGTCACACATGTCTTTGCATATGCAAGTGTTCCAACAGTCATTTCTCACTTAAATATGTTTTATTTGTTTTCCCAAAATAATTAAACTTTGGATAATACTTCCATAACCATAGGAAATAATAACTAAAATATGTATGAATATTCGTATATGAGCATGCATATATCTAGGTGTTACAACAGTTATTTGTCTGTTTCAGTCATGTGACCCTTTTGTAGCAGCAGCCTCATTAATGACTGTGTCTCAGTGGGAAAGTGCTGATGTGGAATGCAGTTCTGAAACAGTTTAGGTTTTGATTTATATGTATTACATACTGTATGGTTACTGATTTATAGTCTTTTATATGGATAAAATTCTGCCCCACACACAGGAGACCAGATTATTTCCCTGCTCAAACACTACTTAACAAGTAGTCAAGTACTACATGACTCCTCAGGGTACACTCGTCTTCTGTTTTAGTCATTACAGGAGAATCTGCTCAAAGATATGAATGTAATGTCTAGCAGACATACATGTATGAGTGTATTAGACATGCAATGCATTCCCAAGCTGAAAGTCTGAACAATGTTGTCTATGTCACGGGGGCCGGGGCTAATCCCCAACGACCGTGCACTCCCTCTTGGAACGGACCAGGCGAGAGAACGAGGATGCATTCTGTGGTTTTTATTTCAAGCTCTTCAGAAAACAAACAAGGCTTGGTGGCCGTTTACTTGCACAAAACTAGATGCGGCTTCAGACACAAAAACTCAAACTCAGGGGTGCTAAGACAACTGCTAAGACGGGTGCTAAGACGGTGAACTGACAACTGGAAAGAAACACACAGGACTTAAATACACCAAGATTAACACAAAACAGATGCAAACCCAATCACCAGACACAAGACACGTGACACAAGCCAAACCCAGACACATCAAAATAAAAGCCCCCCCAGAACCCAAAACATAAGCAGAGCAACCACATTACAACCATGAACAGAAAACACCAAGCACAAACAGAACCATGAATAACAGAACATAAAACCCATGAACAGAACCAAGAAAAACCAACAAAAAGCAGTGGCTCAAACCCGCCACTGACCAGGCCCGTTACAGTCTAATGCCTTAGTGCCGGAAGAGCAAATGTTGTGGGGCAAAAGTGGCTAAGTAAGTGTTTGAGAATGTGACAGTATTTATGAATAAAATACTACTATTAGGTAGATCAGTAAGGGAGCTGTGAGGAGAGCAGGGACAGTTTTTTGCATAGTTTAATGTTAACATTATATTATCACTGTTGAAGTTCTTAAACAATATCAGATTGTACAGTATATATATATACTGCTCAAAAAAATAAAGGGAACACTTAAACGACACAATGTAACTTCAAGTCAATCACACGTCTGTGAAATCAAACTGTACACTTAGGAGGCAACACTGATGGTCACTGAGAGAGTGTAGACTGTAAATAAGAATTAAATCTCATTATATTAGGAATGCTTCTTCTATCTCCATTCTGTCCAAAAGCACCGAAATTTAATTGATAAATCACTTTGTTAACAAAACTTTTGAAAACTATGGATAATAATTCCAGAATTAATGAAAACAAGTAAAAATGTCTGTTTTCACGGACTATACTGTGTTTGAGTGTGACCCTGTATCTATAGACAGCATCACTAAAACACTTGCTATAAAGTGCTGAGTGAAAGCTTCAGGGAGGTCAAAGCCTGCTGTGGAAGGAAGGGGAATTACATTTAGAGCAGGGGTTGCTAATGGTTTGTGATGCCAAGAGATGCACTGAGACTGAATGAACATATTAGCTGCTCCATTTAGGCCAGAGGGTCAGCGAGAGGCCATTAGAGTGTAATAGGAGTAAAGATTTACCTTTTCCATCTGGCAGTCCTTGACTCCTGAACCATCTCTCCTCATTACCTCCGCATTCACGGGCAATTTACTTGTTGTGATTCTGGGAACTTTTGGGATGTCCTTAAAGCAAAGTACAAAAAGAAATATGGTGTAATACAATGCAGTCATAGAGATAGGAAGAGAAAGAGAGGGAGACAGAGAGAGACAAAAAGAGAGAGAAAGAGAGAGAGAGACAGAGAGAGACAGAAAGAGAGAGAGAGAGAGAGAGAGCATATTTAGGTGCTATTCTTTGCCATAAAGCTTTTTCATGTTTAACTAGAGATCTGACGTTAACATGGACTTTCCATTTGGTGCTATTGTGTTGTGTTGAGATAGGGGTCTTCTCTTTTCTGTCATTAAGATGACAGGTGCCTTATCAGGTGTCCTCTCCAGACCCAAAAAATTAAGCCCAAAACCTGGCTGTAGAGGAGGGAACCTTTACAGTGTTAATGAACTGAAAAGGACATCTGAACCGAATGTCAAAAGACAACCTTTAACCCCTTAAATTCCCAGGCTTTTAATAAACCAAAGGCACATCATTTAGTAACCAGATGGACTTTACTGCAAAGTGGGTGACTTAAAGTAGAACAGTGAGGGATCCTGGTCATTTAAAAAGTTAATATTTTTCAACATTGGGCAGAATTCAGTGATTAATATTTGAAGTCATTCAGAGTGGTCAAATCTGAAATGTGCTGCCCTAGAGAAACTTGCGACAGAGTCTCTGTTTTGATAGGAACCAGGCATTTAAAGACTTCTGCACAGAAACTTATTAAACTCAATGGTACAATCATTTTCGATGCGATTGTGGCCTAAAACATACATTTTTAAAAATCTCTTACTGTGGAGAATGTCTTACTAAGTCACTGAAAAGCAAAATAGCAAAGTTAGTGTAAAATAACTCTGTTAGTGTTAGTGTTTGTGTATATGTCAACCACTGGGTTCCCATCACCACTGATGAGTCCTTACGTTTCTCTATAATGAATCACTAGATCTCAACAACAACATTATGCAGAATTTTTGAATAATTGGTGGAATCCCCATTTAAAAATGACTCCAGTGTGCATTGTTGTTCTGGGACTGAATAATAAGCCTCATGATGCAACACGGATTTGAAGGGGTTAATCTAATCCTGCATGATGTACAAGAAAATCATGCAAATACCACTATAACATACATACAAAGACATATTACTGATTGACGTCAATGGTATCTAGCTGTTGCAGCATACGTTCATTCCTATAGCAGGATTAAACACCTATTGTGTAATGTGAAATAATCAAAGCTGTTTCGGAAAAAAAAAACAAAAACAAAAACCCAGCCATATAGCTCTATAACACTGCATTAATTCCAGCAAGTAAACTGCCAAGCTTTTATACAGGAATTTTTTTAATATATATATATGTGTGTGTTAACTTTCTACCCATTTAATTCGTATGCTTGCCTCCAAGGTTCCTGTGGAAGCTGTCTTGCATAAGAAGCTGTTCTTCATAAAGCCTGCGTCTAACTCTTTTAACAGATTTTATTCCCCAAACGCCTGACAGGCCTGCTTCAGATGTGAGGTGTGAAGTAACACCTCTTTTTTTCTGCATAAACCTATTGGACTTATTCACCATATACATGGAAAATATACTTAAACCATTTTCAGATGAACTTGACTGAACTTCAACAACTGCTACAAACCTTACATAATGGCTCTTTAGAGACGCAGGCTCTTCGCTGCGTCTCATCATGGAATCCTTCTTGCTGCACTCGCGGCAGTAGAAAAAACCAAACCACATTTGTTTGCTATTTCTGCAACGTCATGCACCC
Source organism: Hemigrammopetersius urotaenia (assembly GCA_037974485.1). Taxonomy (NCBI): domain Eukaryota; kingdom Metazoa; phylum Chordata; class Actinopteri; order Characiformes; family Alestidae; genus Hemigrammopetersius; species Hemigrammopetersius urotaenia. The sequence goes on from JBBPDC010000019.1 coordinate 8,485,419, forward strand.
AACTTCAAATTCAGTGTCTTTCTGAAACACCGATTACCACTACTGCTGAAAAATTTGTGGTTAGGTCATAATCATCTTGTCCTCACAGTGCCTTCACATACATACAAGTGATAAATTACAAAAGGATGTGCATTCCAGCTTCTTTAACTGTTACAGTGGTGCTTTTGGGCATGAAGTGACTTTTATTAAACAGCAAAATTAAATGATAAAATATACTAATGTTAAACAAATATTACTTGTAATGACAATAGCAATGCAGAAATATTTAATAAAATATGGTTCATTAACAGTAGGCTACTGTTGCTAAGCAACGTAATAGTTAAAGATTATTATGATAACTTCATGATGGTTTTGCCCCTGCAATTTATTTTATAGATATATGTGTGTATACAGACCACGCTTTGAATGACTCATCCAGGCAGTGGTGGAAGCAGCACATTTTAAGTAGTGCGGTACTGTATATAAATCTAAGATACTGAAAAAAACATTGGTAATAATCATATAATTTATTTAAAATTAATAAATGTATTTTCATTTGAAAAGATGAAAATCTTACAATTAACAGATTATTTTTATTGCAGAAGTGGCCTCACTTTGCATGGGGCCCCAGATGGGTCTTAATGGGGGCCCAGATGGATCTTGTGTGTGCTTTTATTTTTCCTTAAATTTTATTCAACTCCAAATGCATAGAAGACAGACATATGGTGAGCACACACAAAAACCATTTCATCTCCTGGGATGCTGAGGTACAGTGCCAACACAATAAGGGCTGCCTGGCAGCGTTTTAAGAGTGTTTTATTCTTATCTAAGGTATTTGTTCCAAACTCCTGATTTAACTAATTAGCTTACCTTCCTGGTTCAAGACACAAGCTAATTAGTGTGTGTTTGGAAGAAATACCTTCAGGACATGTTGAAGTATGATTACTTTGATTCTCTATGTTTTAATTGCAGGTCAAAAGATTGATAAATAGGATTTAACAGAGTTTAACTCAATTAAACTGGAAGAAGCAGAACTTTAAAAACGTTATTGCTCTATCCCAGAGAAAGTTGAGTGAGAAATTTAACAAGGATATTCCAAGGTCATCACGGCCCATCTGGAATCATCTGATGGTGATGGAATTGGTCGAGATACAGAGGTTATATTGTGACATGTAAAGCCATTACTTTAGACATGCCCAAGAGATATGCCTGGACTACACTCAGGAAATTGCTGGTGGACATTCTGTATTGCCCACAGTGCAGAAATGCTGTTGAAGAATATCATCATAAATTGGAATGGTTCTAGATTTTCAGATATAATACTGTCTTTCTTACATATATAAATGTTCCACAATTCCAATATATGCAAGAACAATCCCCTGCAAGTATTGATAAAAGGTACCCAGTATAGTAACAAACCATTAGAGCTTGCTTTTCTCAAGACTTGTTAAATATGAAACAGCTTCCACTCTCAATCTCACTGTTTCCTAAAACCTTGTGCTTATGAATGTTTCACTAGCAAGAGACTGTGTGCACAGATTAAGAGTGTAGGTTTATCTTTTCTGGTTGCTGGAGCTTAGGCCTCATTTCACTCTTGCTACAGGACTTCAGGGCAGTGCCGATCTCTCTAGGAACACTAAACATTTATGCTTTTCAATTTATGCATATATTAAAGCAGAACGTGATTCTGCTTAAAGGAGCAAACCTTAAACATGTTTTGAATGACCAGGCTGTAATATGAAATGTATGAAAATGCAAGAATAGCTTTCTTTACATTTGTTTACTGAGTCCACTAATGTTTAAACAATGAGCAAGCCAGAAGAACTTTAAGTAATTCAAGACCTTTCATGCAGAGAAGTAATTAAAATCTTAAAAGGATCACGCTTTCTTTGTTGAGCAGTAATTATAACCCTGTTCTCTCGTATCTTCGAGCACATAAAGATTTGTGAGCAAAGGCCTTTTTCAGAAGTCAGCACCCATGGCGTTGACTCACGCTGCATGAAAATCAGCGCCTGAGATGTTTGATAGGCAGAATTGGAGCTGGAGCAAAGAACATCATCTGAAGGTTTGATATGATGTGGTTTTTATGCTTTCTGATATTGTTCTGAAGAGGCACAGTGGTTACGGACAGGGCCATTGGAGCGCAGTTAAAAGGAGCTGTAGTGTCCTTTGGGTAACATAAGGCTTCTCAGCAGGACATTTTACAAAGGCAGAAGGGCTTCTGACTGCATCACAGGGAAAATCCTGCCAGTCACACCCTCTCACACTGGTACGGTAAACAAAACAGAGCAGCACTGTCATTGTCTTGATCTGAATCACTGCACCGTAGAGATAGATCAGCTGTGCTATTTATTATACTGTGCATGATGCTTGCTTATCTCTAATGGTCTGACTGAGCCTTCTTCTTCAGCTATTATATATCTGTTAGGTATAATTTAATTAAAACACCCACTTAGCTAAAGCTTATGGGTCCAACTGATTTATTAATAGTTCACTCCCTTCACTTAGACAAGCTTTAGGGGGCATGTTTAAGAGTTTTAGCACTTATTATTACACTTCAGCACTATTTCATCTGTTTTGTCATCAATCAACTGTGACTGACAAGCTTGCCATGTCATTTACCATCCATGGTCATGGAAATAATAAGCATTTCCTAAGTAATTCTGCTTCAGTCATAAAATGTCAATACAATCCAAAATATGAATTCAGCAGTACTAAGTGTGAGCAGTGTCTTTGCAGGTTGATCAAAAAATATTGCAATTTCTCATAGTGGGTGTATAAAAGGCTTTACATTCCCATTAAACGAACACCTTACATCAAACCTGTATGAGCTTGTTGGACGTTCCTTTCCAAAACAATGTGCAATAATCTATAGCTGCACCCAATGCAGCTATAATTTGTACCAATTTAGTCAAAAGGGCATCTGTGAGGTTGTAATATACTGTTGGACACGGAGACCTGGCTTGCAAGAGACGTTTCAATTTATTCTGAAAATGTTCAGTTGGTCTAAGGTCAGGGATCTGTCCCGGCCTCTGGAGTTTGTCCAAATCAAACCTCACTTTTATAGACCTCACTTTGTGCACTGGGAAAGTCATGCTAGAGCAAGAAAGGAACTTCCCTAAACTGCTGTCACAATGTTGGAAAACCTGGTACAAATGTCTTTATTTGGTGTAGTATTAACAATACACTTCACTGGGTCTAAGCCCAAACGCTGAAAAACAGATCATTATCTCCCTTCACCAAACTTTACCATTGGCACTATGCATACTGGTAGGCAGAATTCTCCTTGCATCACCCAAACCATTTAACCATCAGACAGCCAGAGAGTGATTCATCACGTCAAACAACAGGTTTCCCTGGCTAAAGAGGCCAGTGGGGTAGGCTTTACACTAAAGCCGATGCTTAGCGCATAGTGATCTCAAGCTTATGTGCAGCTGCTTGACCTTCGGAACCTACATCATGAAGCTACCAGCACATATTTATTGTGTTAGTGTTGGTTCTAGAGGTACTTTGAAACTCTGTAGTGAGTGATGCAACAGAGAACAGGCAATTGTATATGTGCTATGTGCTCAATCATTCAATAGACCTGCTCTGTGAGTTTGCATGGTTGCTCCTCCTAGATTATTTCACAATAATAGCACTTGTAGGCGATCTAACAATGCAGAAATTTTATTATCTGATTTTAAGGTTTAAAGGTCTCACATTTAAAGTCTATATGCTTTTCAGTGCGACCCATTCTACTGCCTGTCTGTCTAGAGAGTTTGCATGGCTTTGTGGTTGATTTTATACAGCTGTTAGCAATTAGTGTTTCTGAAACACCCTTGTAATGCTGTATATAGTTATACTTTTATTTTCAAAACACACAATTAAATGCACTATTCATCACTACAACATACCATCATGTAAAGGGTATTTAGGCCTCTTTATTATATACATTCACAACATGACTAAATGTATGTGAACCATTATTTTAATTAGTAGGTTTGGCTGAGTCCCTTAATTCCGGTGAAGTGAAATGCTACAGCTAATGGCACTGAGATGAATTGTGTGCTTCCACCTTTATGAAAGCAATTTTGAGAAGGCTCTTTCCTGTTTCCGCAGGACAGTTTCCCCATGGACAATCCAAGGTCCATAAAGCAACAGCTGGATAATTAGTAAGGAAGATCTTGACCCCCTATTCCAACACCATTGGGATGAACAGGAATCCCCATACCAGATTGCTGTTAGCATGACGTGCATGTTGAAAACCATATTAATATTCCTCAAACACATATGGATTTGATGCTTATTTGTCTGCACACTTTTGACCAGGTAGTGTTCATCTCTAGAGCATTACCCACCAAGTGTTTACTGTAGAAAGGCACTGGTAGGACTGGGAGTAAATTCTGTTCGGGATCAGATTTGTGCAATATACAACTAACCTGTTTAATCTGTGAACTGACTGAATCTCATTACCTTACCATTTGCTGCTATTTTATTGCATTTATTTTTATTGCAACTCTAAGTCACTTTACACTACTGATCTGTGGGTTCTCTTTACATACAGCAATGTTAGTGTTATACTGTTATACTGTTACACTAATGTTCTTGTCATTGTGTTTTCTAGTCTTATCTTTTATTCTTTCTTGTTGCACTGAGCATAATAACACACGTATTTCTTATCTTTATTAGAAGTTATAGCTCAAAATACCTCTACCTTTGATACTACAATCACAAGCAAATACTTTTGTATGTTTGTGGGTGGAGCATGGACAGATCAATCACGCAGCCCCGGTCTGAATTGTATCTCACACATGCATCTTTCAGGATGTAAAGGTTGTTGTACCTTTGCGTGTGGCTGCTGGAAGGTGACCCTTGAGTTGTTGACCAGCGGAGAGTATCTCATCAGGTGGGTGGGTGTGGCTGGCAGTCTGTGTAAATTGACTGTCTGGCCGTGTAGGACAGATGAGAAGCAGATATGGACGGTGTCCTTCAGGGCCTTCAGCTGTGACTCCTGAATCAAATTAAAATGAGAAAGAACAGGTGAGACACATGAGCAGTCAAATGGAACTAACATTCTTTCCTAATTTCCAGCACTTTCTGAAATGGTGTTCAACCTCTAACGCTGGTCCTCAGTCCATTAATTATTTCGTCTGCCTCTTCTGAAAGTAGTGAAAAAAAATCCCTGAACTGGAACGATAACACAATTCCATCCAAGTTGTACGCTGTAGTCAGTTGATAGACAGCTGTTGGAGGATATGCGAAGACAGACTGACCCTGAAAATGGACTACTATCGTTAAAGGAGTTACATCTTATCAGTTCCTTTCTCACCTTGTCCAGCGCCGCTTTCTCCAGTTCCTCTTTGGCAACTCTCAGCTTGTTCTCCAGATCCATCAGCTGCTGACCCTTAACAGAAGATGTATTGTATCATTGATGACTTTATTCAGCTTCATATATTATAAATGTCCTTTCAAAACCTCATAAGTGCTTTTCATACCTTTTCAATTCGTATTTATTTATATATTTGTTTGGTCACACTTTATGTTCACTTTATTTTGACAATTACATTTAGGAGAAAGTAAAGTGGCCCCTCATAGTCACGCATGAACACACCACAGCACACAGTGTGAACAATGTAAAATTCTTTCTCTATATTTAACCTCTTCACCAAGTGAAGCAGTGGGCAGCCAGCAACGCAGTGCCCAGGGAGCTGTGTGTGGGGATGGTACCTTGCTCAAGAGTACCTCAGTGGTGCCACTAGCAGTCTTGGGATTCAAACCCATGACCTTCTGATCACAGGTGCAACTCCCTAACCACTGGACCACCAGCTGTAGATACATAGGGTTAAGTATCTACAGATACTTTCATTGTTAAGTTGAATAACAACAGCATTCAGGTTTGGATTGGGTTATGGATAGGTTTAATAATACTTTGATTAATACATAATTAAAAAGTAAAATATAATGTTTAGTTGCATTTAATGTACTGTCACCATTTTCCTTCAAAAACAGCAGCTGGTTTTTATAATGAGTGAAATTTGCATGATAAGTGGACCCATAGAAGAGCTGAAAAATTGCTTAGAATGATTCATATTTGAAGTAAAAAAAAAAATGAGATAATTGTTTTCAGGACAACAACAATATACTTAGATAAATGTTAAAGTCAGGGTGAGCATCTAGAACATGTCTGCAGAGGACTCTTTTCCATTCGCTAAAGTTATAAATTTGGCGATATACAGTTTTAATATGATTTTCTTGGTTCTGAATTATTATTTTTCTTGGTCTAAATGTGATTTTGAAAAGAGATGCTCAGTATAAGACATTTTTTCATACCCACCGCCACAGATCAGAACTAATTTGGATAACCTGTGTGAGTCACCAAAACAATTTCTTCTCCTTAACAGGCACTTGATCACTTAGAGGTCAGAAAGGCCACTACAGAAATGTGAATAAGCAGCAGATTCAGAAGGCTTGACAATGTTCAACATCTTGTAAAAAATACTGGGATCCAATACATTAGAAACATAAAATCTGTAACATATAAAAACTGTATATTTAATGCAGATTTTATAGCTTCACATCAAAAGGGCTATTTTTTGTATCCATGCTTTTTTATTGGCCTGATTTCCCTTCTATCCAGTAGTGGGTCCAAAACTGGTTGACTCGTCCTGTTGCATCATGGTGTGCAACGGCTCTTTCAGTTCAAGTTCAGTTCAGCACAGCTTTGATTCACCACAACTGTCAGGCATGTTCCAACCTTGCCGCACAGGGGTACACCTGCTGTTTCACTGCTCAGCAGCTCTGTGAGCATGCAATACAAGTTATAATAAAATCTACCTTAGAGCCAAGAAATAAATGACCAGAATCTAAACCAAAAACACTTGATTTTCATAGAGATGTGAATAAAAAAGACTCTAAAACATCCCTGGTAGCATACACCTCAATTTGCCCAGTCAGGAAATGCCCAGTTAATCATATATCATTCTTTGTATAACCAAAAAATAAGAGATATATCCCAAAATGTAAAATAACCGTCTAAAACACCTTCTGAAGGTGCCAACATGTTCTTCATATGATGCTACTGAAGAACCACATGTGGTTCATTAGAAAAACATTCCACTTATGGTTCCTTAGAGAATCCTTTTGTAAATAAATTACATGGCGCCTTCATTTGTAGGAGTATATTTCTGGGTTCACTTTATGGACTCATCCCGTTTTAGCAGAGATGTTTAATTTGTGAACGAATGGGCAGACAGACAGGCAGACAGCTGAAAAGAGTGATTACTTTAGAGCACCCTCATTTCATTCCAGGCTCCAGATTTAGTAAGACCACCTCATAATAATCTAAGTAATCGCTTCTTTCTACTGCTTGATTACACCCATCCTCTAAAATACATCCAGATAGATTGTCTGTCTTAGATTTGACAGAACATACACTAATACTTAACTCATTTGAGCTACTAAAGTATGCAGTTAAAGAGAGCGAAGTAACACCTGTTAACCCGGCATAATTATGCTAATCTTCATTCAAACAGAAATATGAACTCACACATAATCAGCTTATTTTCAGGAATATGATAGCTGATAGTGTTGCGTTTTTCTGACCCCAACACCCTGTTTACCGCATCAGAGGGGAACAGATGATAGAAATCCCTCACACTGCATAAGTACCTTTATAATGATCATATCAAATCTGACCTGTGTTGGTCACGGATAAAGTGAGCAGAGAGTAGTGACATTGATTAAATACTATAAAAGCAGTGGCTTCTCCACTAAAACCTGCTCAAACTTGGAATGGGGGAAATCCAATGCTGCTTATTTGGACATTTATGAATTTTCTTTCTGTATACCACAACAATTGATTAGAATTTAAGAAATCAAGACTTGACGGGTTTAACAAAGGTACTGCTCTAAGCTTTCAGAAATTACAGCCACTTTTCAGAGTCTGGTAATTGGATAATTGGACAAGAAGTTTCATGGCCAGGTGTGGCCTGTTGTTGATCCAAAGCACTGAATCTGCATTTGGTAGCTCATCACTGAAACCCAACATGGGATTCAAAAGGGGAAAGAGCTAAAATATTAAAACAAAGGGATGTCTTAAACTAAATCAATAGTATCAATAGTTACATTCTTAAAAAGAAGAAATGCACTGGTATATGATTGCAGAATTCTTTCCTAGATGAAGAAATACCTCTTTGCAACATCAATCCAGGTCAAGAGCACTCTTGAGGAGGCAGGTGTGTCACTGTCAAAGTCTACAGTCAAGAGATGCTTTCATGATTGTAAATGCAGAGGTTTAGCTCTACGGTCAAACCACTAGTAACACTGAAGAACAGGAAGACCAGATTAAACATCTTAAAAGTCTACCCAGACTCATCCCAGAATGGTGGGAAGACAAAAGTAAGGACAAAGAAATGGACAGTCCATGATCTGAAGCAGACCACAGACATGTCAGTCAGAGATGGAGGAGGCAGTGGGCATGGGTATGTATGGCTGACACCAGACCTGGGTCACAGCTGTTTACTGATGATGTGACTGCTGACAGAAGTAACAGGATGAATTCTAAAGTGTATAGGGCTATACTCTCCATTTAGATTCAGCCAAATGATGCAAAACTGATTGGAAGCTGCTTTGCAATGCAAATGGGTAATGACCCAGAAGTTTCTGAAGGCAAAGGAATGGGATGTTCTTCAATGATCCAGTCAAACACCTGCAGCTTTTCAGTCATGAAGAAAAACTGAGAGCGGCAGCAGTAAAGGCCTGGCAAATGGAGGAGCTCGACACTTTGTAGTATCCATGAGTTCCAGACTTCAGGTAGTGACTGACTGCAAAGCATTTTCATCCAAGCATTCAAAAAAGACATATATGTTATGCAATACCTTTTTAAAACTGAAAGGCTATAGTTCTGTCACATCTTAACTGCTTAATTTCAAATACTTTGGTGGTATAAAGAGAGAAAATTACACAAATTGCATTAATGTCAAAATACTTATATGTAAATGTGGTCTGTAAAGTCGACCTTAACAGTCTGATTGACTTTAAGACAACTGATTAAAAGCTTTGTGCTTGAAAAGAGGCAGGCAGGGGTCCTTGCCAGGAGGGCAAGTTTTTAAATCCTGTTCACACCTTATGCCTCGGCCAAAGGAAAATCAATAGGGAAGTCATCACAAATCAAGGAAATTCAGACATAAAGATCTTATTACACTGTCACTCGCAATATCATTACATGGTAAAATATTTTCTCACGAGGCACACACACACACACACACACACACACACACACACACACACACACACACACACACACACACACACACACACAC
>JBBPDC010000019.1:8510201-8524928 GCA_037974485.1 Hemigrammopetersius urotaenia
TGTCCCCTGTAGTTAGGAAATGGAAGTCGCTTTGGATAAAAGCGTCTGATAAATGCCATAAATGTAAATGTAAATGTAAAAAGACATATATGGATCATATGGACTGTACAGGTTTTGAAAGTTTAACAGTGTTGATTTAAAAATAGCCCAAGAAGATTTCTGCTCATATATCTTGACTGTACCTCTTGCTGCAGGTCTTTTATGATTTTGGTCTTCTTCTCCATTTCCATCTTCAGAAACTTGATCTAAATGAAAGCAGAGAGAGTACATTTATCCAGATTGTTCTGTACATATTGTTTTGTGAGTTAGCTGTTTTCATCCACCATAAATATGGATGTCTCTCTGCAAGAAGCTACATTTCATTGTGCCTGCAAATGCAGAGCTCTACAAGATCATGCTCTGAGAGTCAATCTGATCAAAATGCATGAGGAAAAAAAGAGAAAACGAGATTACAGCTCTGAAATTCTGCATGTAGCGGTCGTGGGGTCATCAGTGATTGAAGGGGTGGGGGGAAGAAAAGACAAAAAACACACACTGCTGTTTCTGCTGCTTCCACCTGGGGCTCCCTTGCTGTCCTTGCCAATAACTGCATTCAAAATATTTCCATTAGGAAGGCATGCAGCAATATGTATGTATGAAACTTTGTATGAATCATGAGGCTCAGATTGAAAGCTTCCCCAAACAATCTGCAGTGTGCTTCTGAAAAGCAGAGAGGAAGCAGGAGTGTTTACAGCCCTGAGGGGTGAAATGCAACACCAATCAAACACTATTGCTCCTCATTCCAAATTCACCAGGCACAACCCTGACTTTTTCAGCCTTCTCCTTCCTCCAGCCTCGGCGGGCGGCTCGGGGGAGAGAACAACGCATCTAAATACTGATCCATGTTTCCTGCCAATACCCAGCTGCTGCATGCTACCTCATGCATTCTCACTTCCACGTTTACTGACTTTTTGTACGAGTTCATGAGCCGACATGCTGCAAGCACTGAATAAACATGTTTTTATTTATAGCCTAAGCTATTGGCAGAAGACAGCATGCCATATTCTCTATCTGTCATTTCCATTTTCACTAGGTGTCTCATTCGGCATACGCTGAGAAAAATGTCTCGCCAAATTGAACGGAAAGACCCCAAGACTATATTGCAGTAAAAATGTTACTGAAACATGTAAAACTCAAAATTCAAAATCAGACAGACAATGCACAATGTCTAAAAGTTACAGTTTGCTGCCAAGTGGACAAAGACTACATCATTTTCATGTTTTGAGGATTTGCAGTCCAATACAGTCCGTTTATTGTTAAAGTTAAATAGTCAAAACAACTCAGAAGTAATTTCTAAAAGTCAGTTGAAAGGATAATTAACCCAATCGAGTCATTTTCTAAAGAGGGTTCGAACTTTGATTTACTATAAAACATTCAATTACATTTTTAACATTTTACATGGTACAGTTTTTTTTAAATGACACTATAGAGTTCTAATTACATACAACCTAGATGGATAAGTTTTCCATTAAAACTTTTTCAACATTTGCCTTGCCAGCCACAAAAATAACAACACCTGCAGTCTGTAGTTGCTTTATTAAATGCCCAGCTAATATACCACACTGTTGCAAACAACCTAACTGTATTTAACTGACAGCTTGTCACCATCAATTATCTGAGGGTTTAACTGTTGTATAAAAGCTGTAATAAAAGCTCACATTTTTAATGTAGAATAACACTGTAACTTCTTATATTATACTATAGTCGAGGTGACCCCTGGATAGTTGACGGGTACCTGTGACCCAAGTGAGAATTAAGCAGTTACAGAAAGTAAGTGAGAAAAAGTACTGATTATCATGTTAAATCTCACTTTGGTAATTATGGACACTGGACAACTCTGTAAAATGAAGAAACAAAGAAACAAATAAATAGTGAACCATTCGTATATAGTGACTCAATCATTATTAATGGCGATGTAAAAAAGGCTCATATAAGGCAAGTAATCAGCCATTCAGACGCTTGTGTAAAATGTTAATGCTGACTTAAAGTAAAGGGACATTTTACTGCAAAAGACAGTGTGTAAACAGGTCTGAGGTGGTGAGGTTGGTCTACTGTCTGTAATTAGTGTCAATCGCTGTCGAACTGTTCATGGGAAGAAAGGAATAGGCCAGGCCGGTGAAATGGTAATTCTTCTCGGTGATTCATTCTCATTCTGCACACGAGTGCCAGAGCCTCTCTCCCCTGCAGCCCTGCGCACACTCGCACACACAGAGATGGGAGAGAGAAAAGTTCCAGCATGCAGATAACAGCATGTCCCCTCAAGAGCCGAGAAGGTGCCTCCTACGGCTTTTCATAATTAACATACTCCATACACCTAAAAGCAGATGCCCAAAAATAGCTGAGGCTCTATATCGCTTCTCTATGGCATGTCTCAGGCACCGTAATGAGGATTCCAGCGTTGATTCCTGATAATTAGTTTTTCGCAGGGAAGGCAGGAGAAAAAGGCGGCAATGATATGGCCAAATGAAAAATTGCTTTTCTGAGACGTCACGTCTATCACTCCAACTACAGACTATTAGGAATAACAAATCGACCCCCTTTCTCTCCCATTGATCTTTATATCGATCATTCTTGTTTTGTCATCATCAGATGGGTGATGAATGGCTATAGAAACACATATCATATTTCACTTTTGTATTTAGAAGCGTTGGTCTGAGGGACCTACCGTGGCTTGCTGTTTCTCTGCTTTCTCAGCTGCTTCATCCAGTTGTTTCTGAAGAGCTGCCTGGAGTGACTTCATTTCTTCTCTAAGAAAGGAGGAAATCGAGAGAGAGAGTGTGTAAGAGAGGAAATTAACAGCATAATTTGTGCCAGCAAAAGGTCTTGATGGAGGTCATTTTCATTACCTGGAAATGGATTGATTGAGTATGTAACGGATTAGTCAGGGTAAACCAAGTAAGAAATATAAGCATGTTGGATATGCATGTGCATTTTTGCAATTTTTAGTTCGAGAAGTCTCTAGGTGTGATGTCATTTGGTTTTGATATGTAAAAAACATAATTTGGGAATCCATGTTTATTTCGTTTTTGTCACAAACTACTATTTTAATCATGCAAAGACATTAACAGGCATGTCTCTCACACTTCCAGTCAATTCAAGTCAGGTGGAAATTTGTTGTTGTTTCTCCCATATACAGTACAGCAGAAATAAAATAACATTCTCCCTGGGCCATATGGTGCAACGCAGACAGACAGCAGCACATTTCGTCAGACAGTGTGAATGTGTTAAATATAAATACAAATAAAAAGCAAATAAATAGCCTTTGTTAAAGAACACTTTCTAAAAAATCTCAACCCAAAGCACTATACCACAAGGCCTAAATAAATGGGTTGACACATGGAATATAAATGTAGATATGCTCCTGATACTGCAGAACCTTCTCCCAGATGGGGAGGGATGAATGGTCCATGGGAGGGGTGAGAACTTGGAAAACTTCACTCACTCTGCTGTGGCACTATTGATTCTGATTGTGAAGTAGACGGGGGTGGTCCTTGTCAACAGACTCTTTTGTATTTAGGTATAGGTAAAAGGGCATTTGGCTCATTTGTTACAGGGAGAGTCCCCCTGGAGCAACTGTGGGTTAAGGACACAGTGGTAGAAAGTGGGGGTTTGAACCTGGGACATTGTGGTCATCAAAGTTACAGGCAAGTGTTTTACCCAATAGGTTACTTACCACCCACATTGTTATGAGGCACAGTGTTATGAGACGGACTGTTGCACTTTCACCCGTCTTCCAGCCTCCACACTAGGAGTTTGCACCAGTAGTTCTCGTCACTAAGCTGGTGTTGTCAGCGAACTTGATGATGTGGGTCACAACACATCTGGAGGCGTAGTCGCCAGTCAGCAGTATGAACAGCAGTGAGTTCAGCACACATTTCTGAGTGGCAAAAGTGTGATGGTGTTAGAGTTCCTGTTGATCTGGACCGCCTGGGGCCTCCTAGTTAGAAAGCCCACAATCCACTCACAGATGGAGGTAACTGTGAGCTCCAGCCGACCGAGCTTACAAGTGAGCTGCTGAGGGATAATGCTGTTGAATTATGAACTGAACAGGATTCTCATGAAGGCATTGTGTTTATCCGTGTGGGTTAGAACAAGTTGGAGCACATGCAACATTGTGTTGTCTGTACATTTTTGTGTGATACACAAATTACATTGTGTCCAGTGGGGGCGGTAGGGGAGTTTGCTCTTGATGTGGCTTCAGATTAGCTGCAGAAATCACTACATGATGAGCAGTGCAAGTGCTCCTGGATGGTAGTCACTGACTCTGACACTGCTGCCTACTTTGGCACAGGTCTGATAGTGGTGGCTGTGAAGCACTGCAGGACGACAGAATGTCTCAGGGAGGTGTTGAAGGTGTCTGTAGGAACGTCAGCCTGCTGGTCCACGCAGGCTTTGAGAATTTGACGTCCTGCAGACTTGTGTGGGTTGACCTTGGAGAGTGTCTTTCTCACGCTGTCAGGGGACAAAAAGAGCACCTGATCATTTGGTGCTTTCGGGTTTTCCCTCACTGCCTCGGTTCTCTGGGCCTCAAGCTTAGCATAGAGAGCGAGTCTGGTATAGAAGCATTGGTGTCACAGACATCACCAGCACATCCAACAATAAAGACAACAGTCTGCTTCTTTAATGCCGTAATAGAAAATCTGTCCATTTTACCATGTCTAGCATGGACAGGCACTTCTAGTTACGCGCTCTGAAATAAAGGGCACTTTTAAGGAATAAAGAAATCCTGTTGCTACAGTAGTATCCATATAAGTACACATGCAACATGTTTCCCAGGAACACCTAAGCAAATTTCTAACATTTTGTGGGTAGTTAACAGTGGGGAAATTAATTTTCCTAAACATTTGTTGATGTTCAGTTAACTTAAATAACCAACAGATGATGGAATATTAATTTTACTTAGAATATTTTGCACAAACATATTGCTTGTTTCCACATGACTGGAAAATGAAACAGGGCTACTTGCTGCTCACCAGCGATATTATCATTAGCATTCAGCTGACATTAGCTGCACACCTGCTTCTGTTTAAAGCAATTATTTTTTTAACCATGTTCTGCTGTATGATTGCGCTACTGACCTTAACATAACAGGGAACGGGGGGGCTTGAGATGAACTGACCTGAAATTTTGGTATGGCCCAGGCTGGCCTGACACTGAAAAATGACATAATAAATCCCCTCAGACTGTATGGGCTTCAGGCTTGTTAGAACTTTTATGACAAAACGACCAGCACTGAAAAATGACAAATGGGCAAGCATAAGTAGCCCAGTGGACATCAATTTAGTGCAAATGACTCTAATTCATTCCCACTAAGGAAAGCAGAGTATTTGTAATTTTGACCTGATGTGGAAAAAGCAGATTTGGAGACTGCCACAGGGTCATCTAAAAATGCCCTCATGTTTTTTTAATTATTATTATTATTATTGTTGCTGTTGTTGTTATTATTATTATTATTATCATTTTTATTATTATCATTTTTATTATTATTATTATCTTAGTCTTAAGACTATGTCCTCAGAGATAAAAGTAAAATATTTCTCAAATCAATAACTTCCAAACAAGCACTCATTTAAAACAATCACTTCTCAATCTCTCAGCTGTGTATCTGAATGACAGCTAAGTTCAAAGAAACCCCATGGAAAGTTCCACTACCTGTTGGTGAGCAGTCTGTCCTTTATGTTACGTTTCTGTCTGTGCTGCTGCCAGCTCGATCCCTTTGAACTGCATGTAAAGCCTTCCTTTTCCATTAATGTTGTTCATAATGTGCAGCTGAAACTGTATGATGTATGGTTCACAGATGCAGATGTAACGGTGCAGTAATGTTGCCTGTTATTGACTGTTAGATCCATCTCTCTTTGATGCACACTTTTAAGTATGGATAAGCACTACTACAATATTTATAATTACTGTGATCATAACCCACTACATCACAATAAGATTTTCTAAGCATATTGCAGACATGATCAGTACATAAAGAACGCTGATCAAGTGTCCTTTAATTTATTCATTTATAATTTGACCTCATTTCAAAATGTGGCATCACTGGATCTTTTTTGTTCATTCCAGTTGAAAAAAAAAAAACAGTAACAAAAGAAACATTGTGATATTTGTCATATTTTGTACAGACCTTGTGTGATAATATGATTCTAAAAGACAATAACTTCTACAGGCAACAGACATAAATATGCCAATTTCTGATTTTTGTTTTTTTTCTGAGTTTAACATCTTTTGTGTCATGCCCTGTTTTGTTCCATGTGTCGTGTATTTTAATTTTAATCCTCCTCGTCACATCCTGCCTTTGTTTCCCTGCTCTACATGGTTTATTGTTTTTCATCCTTGGCTCTATCGCAAAATTCCCCCCTTTTTAGTGTTTGCACCTGTCTGTTTGTAGCCCAGCCTTATCTCAGCTGTTCCCTGTTTACCCCTGCATATACCGTATGTACCCATGTCTTTGTGTCTGTCTTTTTTGTCCACCGTGGCCTCTGCTGTGTTTTCCGGCATTTCCTTCTCTGCGGTTCTCATCATGTTTGCCCCTTGACATTTCTCCCCATGATCCCGTGTCACGATGACCACACATACACAAACAAACACACACATCCAAAACGCCACGGTAGTTATGTGCAATATTATGCGTGCAATTTTTCTGATGGAACATGTGCGTTTTTTTTCTTGGGTGGAAGCATCACTACTGGGCAAAATGCGGAATTCAAAACGTTACTGTCAATGCCTTTCACTCCACTGTGTACCTGTATGTATACATATTCTCATTGTGTACAGACATATTACTTAGTCTACTGTTGTTTACTTATAGTCTACAAATATATTTATGTAAATATTTTACAACGCAGATGTCCATATTCTGTATCTCTAGATTTTATATTGCACTGTTAGTATAGTATTTTATTTTTATTCTATTTAATTCTATTTATTCTGGTGTTTCTTCATTTTTGACTTTGTACTGTCCACTTTCTACCATGGCAAAACTAATTTCCCACTTGTGGGACTAATAAAGGTTTATATAATCCTGTCTTATTTATCTCTCCTATCCTATCATATCCTATCATTTCCAGCTTTTCTATATCCACTACTTTTAAACAGGCTGGTTTGTTATTTTAGCTTTAAGACTGAGATATGTAAATGACCTCTGTTCCGACTCGCTGCCCTGCACTGTGCCACATGCAAACAGCTTCAGGGTTAAGGTAGGAATAAACTGCTTACTTTTTTCCAGTCTGTTAAATTCAGTGCATTAAGGGCAATTGTGCATTAGAATGTGCACCTGTGCGTTCTTACTAGAACTGTACAAAACATATCAGCATCAGCATGTCAGGTGCATATGCATGTGTGTTTCTGTGTGATTTGAAATCGTATATGATATAATGTTACTTCACAGGACAAACTGTAATTTTAACGATGATGCCCTATTTTTTACAATGATGTTAATAAAGTGGGAACAACATTGTCTAATTTATGATATATGAGGCTCTCAGTGCTGTCATAGGGAAAATGCCATTTGAACTAATAGTGTACCTATTTCTGCCTTAATGGCTTCATTTAGTGCATTCATTTACATTCATGTGCATATTTACATATTCTCCGTCTGCTTGTTTTGGTATCAAAGCTGTATCTAAACAGCTGATTGTTTTTGAACAAAGACTCATTTGAACAAAGACTCATGAATCATCATACTGTCTGACCTTTTAAACTGCTTGGAGCAGCTGCCGCCTGATTTGAAGAAACTTGTGGTAAAAAAAAATACAGTTTATCCACAAAACTTGCGAAACAGTTCAGCTCAGTGCAGCACTTTATTGCCAAGTGTTCTGCACCATCCAAACATGCCGAGAACCTCGGCATGTAACTAATTAAACTCTGCTGAGCCGAAGGAGATTTTGAGCAGTATTCATCTATAAACACTATTCATCAACCCGCTCCATGAAAAGATGTACCTTTTTACAAAAAACAGTTGGCATAAAAGTAGACAGTTATGCAAGCCTGTTAAATTTAGAAAAAATACATTCACATGGAACACATCTACAGTATGTAAATACATATGACATAGCTTCCCCAGCCATGACTAATGTCTCTGGCTATGTAAACACAGGCTAAATACCCATTCAACATAACGCCTCAGAATGACTTCAGATGTAAGAGGATAAATAAAGAAAAATGACTTAGGCTACTCAAACTCATTTAGTAAGTTCAAACCATCTGGAACATCAGGGGGGATTCAATACATGCTTACATGATTTGGAAAACTGGTAGAAAAATGTAAGACAGGAGAACAGTTAGACTGTGTAAATGTTTAGACTGTCAGAGCAGCTTCTCACATCGAATAGTTAAACAGATCTCTAAAGACAGTACTGCAAATGAATTACATATCCATGAAATCCTGATTTACACAGTTCACCTGGTGATGGAGCTCATGTAGGGGCAACTTTGGCCTAATTTAACCCCTAAAAATCTATAATGATTTTAAAATATTGCATGGTCCCTGACAAAAGCATTTCAATCCATTAAGTCAGACCATAACATTTGGGAAACAAAACTTCTAAAACTGATAAATCTAGCAAACATTAATATTGATCCCACCAGAATATGAATTGAGTTTTGGAGCATTCAGTCAGAATTTGAGACACAGGGATAGGGAAAGGGATTCCATGCCCGTCTCGATGTCGTTCCAGGGATAGGGTGCTGCTGCTGATGGATTCCGCACCCGTCGGGGGCCCTCTCACCTACGTGCTTCGAGGGGGGGGGGGGGTATTGGTTATTGGTATTCAGTCTTTAGCTTTCTGTCTTTGAAATCAAATATTTCAAAGTAATATTAATGACTGATAATAAAAACAGTCGCAGCTCAATCTTTAATCCTCTGAAGCGTCAAGCTGAACTTGACACTTCGAGATCAAAAGCTTGAGGAATATTTACTGTTCAGAAATGGAATTATGGTAGCTCATGAAACTATGCTCCCTCATAAAACTATTTTCATTGGCAATGAACTGACATTTCACCAAATACTGACATTCCGTTAAATCTATAATGTATTCATTTTCCCCTAAAGCGGTTATATTGCCAGCTGAATGCAGACAGAGAGTGAGTGTTGTGAGGCCTTGGCACATCTAGCCTGTTTTTCGCTGTCTATCCTGTGTTGATTGGGGGCAAAAATAGAAACCATTACACACCTGACACTGGGGGAAATTGAATTCTGTCACTGACTAACTTGCGGCAGCTTACATGGCTGACCCTTAATGGATCTAATCTGTTGCCATGATGTTAGAAAGAGGAACCTGTTCCATGGCTCCAAGTTCTTTAACACAACCTGAGGGCTATTTGATTTGATGTATGCCAGAAGAGCACACGCTTGGAGTCTGAATCCGTGCCACAGTCACAGAGTAGGGGCTGAGAAATATGCAAATGAGCCTAGATTACACACACTCACTCACACAATGGCAATACGTTTGTAACCCGAGTTGCATGCAAACAGCAGCTAACACTTTCTAATTACAGCTGCGCATATGTGAGAGCAAGGCTATTCGGTACAATGAGTAAGTGTTCTCGATTTGTAGCACAGCTCTAGCCATCTGAATGAATCTGCCATATGTGGTCCGCCAGCTATTCTTCAGCTCTGTATTAACACAGATTAAATGCAACCCACAAAGCAAATACCTGTAAACAGGTTGCTTGTACATGGTTTATCTTTTAAAGCAAGATGCAGCTTAGTCTTAAGTCTATTTATAGTAACCCGTTAACCTCTAAGGTTATGAATATTCATCCTCACTTAAATTCAGTTTCTTAACTGCATGATTGCTGTATACACCAGCTACAATATTAAAACCACTGACAGGTGAAGTGTATAGCATTGATCATCTCTATTTCAAAGTGAGGAGGTAGATAGAAATTAATTGAATAGTCAATTGTTGAAGTCGATGTGTTGGAAACAGGAAAAAGGAGCAAGTATAAGGACTCTGACAGGGGCCAAATTGTCATGGCTGGACAGCTGGGCAGAGCATCTCCAAAACGTCAGGTCTCATGGAGTGTTCCAGGTATGCAGAGGTTAGTGCCTGCCAAAAGCGGTCTAAGGAAAGAAGTGGTCTAAGGAACTGGTGAACCACAGACAGGGTCATGAGTGCCCAAAGCTCACTGATGCACATGGGAAGTGAAGGCTAGCCCATCTGGTCCAATCCCACAAAAGATACTGTAGCACAAACTGCTGACAAGGCAATTACCCTAGGCATGCGAGCATAAGAACTGAACCATGGAGAAATAGAGGAAGGTGGTTTGGTATGATGAATCGCATTCTCTTTAACATCATGTGGACAGTCAGGTATGTGTGTATGCTTTACCTGGGGCAGAGGTGTATTATGGGAAAAGGCAGCTTGGTGAAGCTGCACTAAGCAAAGCTTTCTGCTGGGAAATCTCGGGTCCTGGTATTCGTGTGGATGTTATTTGATATGGACCACCTAACTAAACATTGTTGCAGACCAAGTACATCCCTTCATGGAAACAGTATTCCCTAATGGGAGTGGACTCTTGCAGCACGATAATGTGCCCTGTGACAATGCCAAACGTAACCAGGAATGGTTTGAGAAACCTTACACACTGTTTAAGGTGTTGACTTGTCCTCCATATTATTCAGTTGTCAGTTGTCAGCATGATCGAGCATGTGATGTACTTGACAAATGAGTCCATTTCATAGAGGCACCATCTAGCAAATTATAGGACCTCTTGCGAAAGTGCCAGATACAGCACAGAGATCTTGTGGAATCCATTCCAAAAAAGTCAGAGCTGTTTTGGCAGTATGAGTGGCACCTACACACCATTAGGCAGGTGGTTTTAATGTTACAGCCGATTTTAAGTGTTTTAAGTTTATTAGAGTTGAATATAAGTGACCAATTATAGTCCTTGATCCATAATATCCATAATATCATGCAATATTGAACAAATATTAGTCAGACAATTCCTTCTGTAATAACCTTAAAAAGGGTTTAAGCAATACACTTGCAAAATTCATGAGAGTGTTCTAACAATTTGCATATTTGTTTCAGAATGCAGAGCAAAGTTGGTTTAAAGAAGAAATGTTAAAAAATCAGCCTTAAAATCTGTGTTCCTCGTGAGATTTTGGAAAATCATTTGTGGGAATGTCGCCATTTCTCATCAGTGATGTCTGACATAAGTCTGTCCAAACTGTAGCAAAGCCCAGGCTTCACGAAAGCTTTTAGACAATTACATTTTAGATGCAGGATGACACAATTTGACACTGAAATCCACATATTTATGTTTATGATAGTTTAAGTTTATATATGTCATGAATGCAAGCGATCCAAATCAATCATAAAGTTTCTCTGATTATAAGGATTTTTTTCCATCATTAAGAAAAAGCCAAAAACCCCCAAAAACAAATACGTGTTTTAAATATTGGAATTTTGTTTCACCAAGAAACAAACAAACCAACAAAAAAGCAACTGATGTATGGAACTGGATCAAAAGGGTTACTGAATGCACTGATTATTTTTGAATGACCGCACTGGTTATGATTCTGTGTTATTATGCTAGAGATTGTTGCTTTACTTCCATCCTAATTGCCCCTGTATTAGAATACAGACATGCTCATGATGAGAAGGCCTGTAACAGAAGTCATGATTTGTGTCCTACCTTTGTTTGTGGCTGAGCTCCAGAATCCTCTGCACATCCTTTTTGGGCACAGTGTCATCATTCTTCAGTGACTGGAGAGAGAAACGACTCTGTGAAATATGCTTTATGACTGAGGACATTTGTATGTTTGCTGTACATTTTTGGTCATGGCTGACAGATGCTGATAACACATTCAGATTTGATGTTAAAAGTCTGACTCCCATTTCTAAAGCTGACTGATTCTACGAAACCACTGAAAAATGTTGCCTCCTGGGTAGGACAAAAGCATAAGTTACTCCCTCTCTGTCATTTATCAAAAAAAGAATAAAAACAAGTGATTCATTGTCTCTCTTAGTCATCTGAAAGAAAGCGATGAAACCAGTGATGAATTCAACATTAAGTCTGAAACTGGGTGATAAAAGCAGCTTATGGAGTGTGAATCTTTGCATTTTATTACATTTTCTATTCATCTTATTAATAACCTCATAATCTTACTAAACCATCTGGTGGTATTTAATCCTACATGAACACATGAAAACCATGTGAGAAAAGCCAATATAAAACACTGTCATGCCAATCATAATTGGCTAATTAAGTGACTCGGTGTGTATTTTTGCATAAATAACATAAATTAATGCTCAGCTTTAAAGGATCCTACATTTTTTTGTATTTTCTCAATAAAATTCACTGTTGATATTTGTGTGGGTGGTTCTAGCTAAACATGAGCCCATTTAATGAATTATAACATGATAATTTTTCAACCAAATAAACACATATATATACATTTTTTTTGTAGAGTTGGATTTACTGACATCATAAAATCAATACAAACAAATCTTGTTGCTTAGCCTCCTTATATGGACTAAGGAGTAAATAGTATGTATTTATACACATTAGTATATCATTCATTCTTTTACATTCACTGCATTTAGCAGACACGTTTATTCAAAGTGACTTCCGTTCCCTAACTACAGGGGACATTCTCCCAGGAGCAAGGGAGAGGTGGTATTCTAAAGGTAAGAATCGAACCCATGACCTCTTAGTCCAGAGGCAAGAATCCTATCTACTAGGATTCCTATCCACCACCCCAGCTCTTTAAATTAAAAAGATGTAAGATCCAAAAGTGATGCTTTAACTTCACATTGTTACATAATTCACTAACACTATGGTTTTTGTTCATTAAACCCTGTAACAAATATAGAAGCTTTAAAGTTTTGCAGTGTCCCAAAGAAGAAAAAACAGATTGGCTCAGCAGACAAATGCGGCGCTGCCCTGCTGCCTTAGCCTTCCTTATCAATCAGTCTCAGCCTCGAAGAGCTGACCCTGCTGTGTGTGTGGAGAAACAGCAACGGAGCTTTGTCACTACTGGACCATCTGTGAGGTTGTTGAGCAGGATTGAGACTGGCATGCCAGTGTCCGTTCAAGGCAAGCTGGCAGGAGTCCGCCGCTCTGAACCTTCACTGCTCGACCCCACGCCCACCCTTGCCAAGATTACTGGCAAAGTTTAATAATGATGAGCTCAACTCAGGGGAGATCTCGTTATAAAAATAAACAGCATAGACTCCAAAGCTGCTCCAAAAAGGTCACATATACATAATTGATCAGTATAAAAAGGTTACTGTTGATTGTGGTTTTACAGCAAATCCACTGCTAAGGGGATTCTGAAGCATGGACTCAGGGGGCACGGAAGTTTGGCAGGGGTCCCAGGAGTAAAGGCATCACACCCTGCCTTAGAACTAACACCCAGCACCGTGCCACCAGAGACCCTATCACACAAGGAACAGCCCAAGCATCATATCATAACACAATCAGCAGACAGGACATTTCCATGCAGACTCATACAAACACACGTTCACAGTGTCGGCGGTTAACTGCACACCTGCAGACAAAATGTGTATTAAAATGTGTTTGATTCAAAAGATTATATTTGCTATGCTATTCTGTAGCTCTTCCCTACATGCTGTTGTTTTGGAGGTTTTTTGTGCTTTCATATATTCAGAGCTATTATTTACATTTAGAGTGACGTTTGGCAGTGAATCGTGAATCAAAGTCAGAGAAAGGTCACTAAGTGAGTAATGGGAATGACTGACAGGCCATGCTTTCACAGCGCTTCAATGGTAAAGCATTTGTGACCTGGACAAAAAGTGCTTCCATCTCAGTGAAGCACTGAAAAGGTCACTGGCACTTTGCCTCCCCATTACTACAAAACAAAGACAAAATTAGGCCTGCACTCCCAGTGACAGGGAAAACATTTGAGACAAGCATTATAGGGTGATTATATTAGTAACTGAGCAATCTGGAAATTATTTGGACAATTAATTCAGTAATAAGTTTCAAGGCCAAACAATAAAACATCTCAGACTTATTTATAGGAAAGAAATAAATAAGAAGTACATAAATAAGTCTATGATGTCTAGTTTATTGTTTGGTCTTAAAACGTATTACTCAGTTAATTGTCCAAATAATTGCCAAATCGCTCAGTTACTCACAGATTGTGGCAATTATATGGACAATTAATGGTGTTCTAGGTTTTAAGACCAAACAATAAAACATATAGAAGACATATCTTAGACTTAGATATGGATACACAAGAAATACATAAATAAGATATGTTTATTTTATTGTTTGGTTTGACAACTTATTAACTGTCTTTTATGAACACCTTTTCAATAGGAAAGGAAAATATGCAAAATCATACAAAATATGCATAAACATTCTAATAATTAAGATATATTAATCATTATTTAAGCTTTAAAAAAGACAAAATAATCAAAATCGAAACCAAATAAAAGCTTCCTGGTGGGCACATCTCTAACGGCCTCACCTGGAATCTCAACACTACCTGCCAAGGGAAGAAAGCCCGGCAGCATCTTCACTTCCTGCAGAACAGAGAGCAAACCTCCCCCTTCCAGAGAGCGACAGCAGAGGGCGGCTTGGTCAGGTGTCTCACTGCCGTTTCAGACTGCAAGATAGTGAGGAGCCACCTCCAACATAGTCTCAGCCTCAGACGTCACGCCCACAGAACGTTGGCTAAACGTCTGATGCATATGGTACACTTAACTGGAA
>JBBPDC010000019.1:8524939-8544532 GCA_037974485.1 Hemigrammopetersius urotaenia
CCACGCCCCGAAACGTGACGCTGAATGAAACGAACTGTGATTGGTTGTTTGACATGTCAGTCAAACGGCCTTATGGGCAGGCCTTGGCCAAAGAAAGTGGCTATGAATTCCAGACCTTCAGCCATCAGTCTGAAGGTCTGGCTATGCGAGACTACCTTCAAGACATCCTACCACAAGCACTGTATTTGTGAGGCCACCAACAGTATGAACAACCCCTTCCTTATCTTACATGGACCTCATTCAGCCTCTTGCCTTGTGGCAAATTGTCCCAGAGAATCCATTCCAGCAAAATCATATTCAGATTTTATTTGTCACATACACCATTATACATGGTACAATATGCAGTGAAATGCTTTTTGCAACGCCCGACCTTAAAAACAGTATGACGGTAATGGATAAGGTGCAGGTGCTTCACCAACAAGCACTGAAAAGTTCACTGGCACTCTCCCCAATCACTACAAAACAAAGACAAAATTAGGCCTGCAGCCCAGATACAGGGAAAACATTTTAGACCAGCATTATAGGGTGACTCTGAGAGACCTTCTTCTCCGAGTCAGATTACTGAACCCACCGCTGGACTCACTCCCACATACCTGGACTCATCTAGACACCTTCCTATGTTCCACCCATTATAGACTGATCGCACACCCAGTAACCACCATTGCACACTGGCCCTTTAAATTCTACATTCTGCCATTAGACTTCAAGCCTCTTGTATAAGCTGCAATTGACACTTACTTGAACACTTTCTTTTACGGCTGTTTTGACATTTGTTTTGATGCCCACCCATATATTGTTTTGCTGTTGTGCATTTACTGGCCTGTGAATTTATTGTACATATTTTCTGTATTCTGCACTTGTTTTAGACTGTATTGTGTCTGCACTTTGTACCCTGAGAAATTTGCTGCGTGGCACCATGGGCCTGAAGAATGACTTTTCATTCCAATGTATTAATTTGAACAATTTCCTCCAGGATAAATAAAGTTTTCTGATTCTGATTAAAGCACTATTGAGGAATGACCGTTATATTGTCATGTGACTAAACTGTTTCAAACTCCAGCTGCCCATTACAATATGAATGATGAGTGAACCAACAAAAATGTCCCGTTAATACATCACGCAATTACTCCAGAGTTTTATTGTTATCTTACAAGATTAGAAGAATTGGACAATGTGTGTGACAATATAATTGCACAAACTGCCAACTAATCAATCCACATTCACAGATGATTGTAAATGAAACCCTGAAAAGTATCACAAGAATAACAGAATAATTTTGGTTTTTGTTGCCTTGATAGATGAAAGATGTATCTGCACTATGATGGATTACTGTGGTAACGGGGCAGAACACAAATGTGACTATGGAGATGTTTTGGATATGCCCTGCCATCCCTGTGGACCCTCACATGAATTCTTACCTGCAGGTTGCCCTTTATGCTGTCCAGCTCCTTTGATGTTTTCGAGAGTTGTCGCAGAATCCCTGTCCTCTCTGTGAACACCTCCTTCAGCTTCTTTTCCAGCACTTCATAGCTATAGGAAGAGAAAGGATACAGAAAGATTACTTCTTTTAAGTCTGTGGTCTCTTCGGCAAATCAATTTGCTATGTCAGGTTATGGGTTTGCTGCCTGGAGATGCTGCAGCCATGGACGGACAGAATGAGCTGTTCTCTAAGTCAAGCTGTACTCCTGTAGAATATTTTGTAAGGGTTTGGTCATTCAGGGCTTGACTGAAGTGCAGAGTGAAACACTCAATGCATTTTTAAAAGGATTTTTTTGTTATTATTGTTTTTAACCTGATAGTCTTGAGGCATGTACTGCTCATCTCAAACAGGCATTTGTGCTGTGAAGTTCTTCATTTTATATAGATGTCTACAGTCATATGCATAAGTCTGAACATCCCCAAATAGGGAAGAGTATAGAGAACTGGCATTCAATTGGTTCCTGACATCGATAAACTGAAATATCAATGAGTTCCTGGACAAACGCATCAATGCATTCTCACATAGCTCATTTTTGTTGACCAGACAATTGCAGGGTTTGCTCGTCCCTGATTAAATATGCACTCAGGAACTCAGGAAACTATTTAGCTCCATGTTTCTCCAAAAAGTAATAATACAACTGTTGAGTCGGTTCACATCATTTCATGTGATTCACATCCACCAAATATGTCATTTTTCTGCAATCGTTAGCACATAATTTATCTTTACATGCTAAATGTAACATAAAAATAAAACATCAAATACATTATTCTTTCACGCCATTAAATTTGCGCAGTCCACATTTTACTTTTTCTCCACTGCTAAGTTCAGCCAGTAGACAGTAATCGTGTGTTAAATTTGGAAATGTGTGTTCTCTGTTGAGGATGAAGAGAAGGACTCGGTTTTACAATAGCGGGGATACCCAAACTTCTGCACCTAAACTGTTGGGGGTTTTTTTTACAGTCGCATGATTTTGTGCACAAATATAGGCTGTAATGACAGTTTCCAGAACTATTGCAGGAAACTTTTTAAAAAAAAAAAAAAAAAAACAAGAGAAGAAAATAAACAACACACAGACGCACACATTCACATACGCATCCACACAGACGCACACACTCATATGATGTCAGAACATCAAGCCTGTGTTCTTTGTGAAAAAGGCAGAGCAAAGACAGTCGGCCAGAACTCCGTGGAGTATAAAAACAATCAAGCACCCCTTGCTTTCCCATTGTCACCGTCCTGAATACAAATCATAAATAAGTTATGAAGGATTCCGTCAAGCAGTCAACGATGGGCTCGGTTCCAATTCGTCCTCCTC
Source organism: Hemigrammopetersius urotaenia (assembly GCA_037974485.1). NCBI lineage: Eukaryota > Metazoa > Chordata > Actinopteri > Characiformes > Alestidae > Hemigrammopetersius > Hemigrammopetersius urotaenia. The sequence continues at coordinate 8,527,735 of JBBPDC010000019.1, forward strand.
TGCTTTTTTCCAGCCAAGCTTTGTGGCGGGGACTGCATCAGCCGCGACAACCGTGGCACATACAGTAAATCAGTGATGGAAAGGCAACACCTGGGAGATAAATAAATCATACTGTATGCGTCAGGCTCGTAAACTTCATACGGCATTGGCAGCAGCAAAGCTGATCAAATGTACCCAGAAGGGAAGGGGTATCATACACCATATACTTAACACATTCATTATCTATAACAGAGGACCCCCATCTAGAGCAGAGATAACAGGAGCCTGCATATTGACTCCAGCCAACATATAAACAGCTCTATCACTGGGTTACAGACAGCCCATAGAACCTGCTATGTTGCACATAAATTGGTCATTACTGTCGCCGGTGTATAATTGTGTTGTGACCTCTCGTGACACGTCTGCTCCGGCTGCTCCGACAGGCTCTCAGCCAGGGCAGGGGAGGATCACTGAAAAGTGTTTTAATGAGAAGCATGCTGTCATACAAACAGGCTTATGATCACATTCTGCCCGGCGTGCTCCTTTGTTGCTGTGGATGGCATAATTCTGATTACAGCTGGATTGTCTGAAGACCATTAGGGCACTACAGTGTCTCAGTCATGAGGCCTCTCTGATGAACCGAGTTGACTCCAAGAGATGGGTTAAATTGTGGAACCGCCTTCTCTGTAATGGCACAAACACACCAAAAATTTTCTTCACCACCCGCCTCCTAACTCACACACACACACTGCAAAGATGCTCATGGTTTACAGTCGAAAATTAGAAACCCATCTGATTGAATGCTTTTCATCATGTTAAAAGCATTTTCAGCTAAAGACAGATGTTTGAACCTCTGAAATTTGTTTGTAAGACTGAATTAATTGCCGTGTAATCCCTGTCATTTTGAAAACTGAATAGAGTGCTGACTGCAAGCTAACAAGATGCTTTTCTCTTTGCTATATTGTTGACTGCAATTACGTGGCATGAATTCTGTTGTACTCTCATGTATATAATAGTGAAATGTAATGCCATGGCTCCTTTATTCCATTTTGTTGAGATAACCAACGCTGCCTAATTGTGTTTAAACTACCTAAACTGAATCTGTGTATACTAGACATTTTCTACTAATCAAAAATCAGCAAAGTAATTGACTAGTAGGTCACAGAAATCAGTGGCAGATTTGCTGTTTATTGGCATATACGGTTGGATATTGAGAGCCAACACCAATTTATTCTTGTACAGGTCAGTACCAAAAGCTCCTGAACAACTGGTGCTGCTATCAGAATGTATTTAACAAGTCTGGATCAGTAGGAGTGATGCACATCACCAACACACTTTTTTTTACCATTTACTCATCACTTTTTATATACAGTATACATGGAAAACAGAAAACAATTCATGTCACCAAATTTCATACAAAAATGTAATAATAAAATCACTGTTTAATCCTTTCATGTCTTTTCATAATTTCTTGCACCAATTTATAGAGAGAGGTATCAATAAGATCATTACCACTATATCAGTATCAGTAAAATCCTTATGACACCTCTCCCTTGAGCTAGCTTGAGGTAGCAGCAACCTGTCATTTTCTTCTGTGCTAATGTTATTTCACACAGGTCACTTTTCTTCCAACAAGCTTAGCTGGCTTAGCGGTACAATCCAGTTAAAGCTTCACCATAAGCTCTTGTGCTGCTCAACAAAGCGCATCAGCTAGTTAAGTACACATTATATCAGATAAATCATTTTATACAAGGCAAGTATTTATTGCATTCAGAATTTTAATGGGAATTCAGGGAATTAGCAGTTCGAATCACTACTAGCATTCATGCTACCAGAAACTGGCCAGCATGGTAGACATGATTTCTTGTCATGGTTCGCATTAATCAGCTCATTAATAACTACCTGAAAAATACGAGGTATCCTTCATTCCAGAAATCACTGGCATGTTCCATTGGTGACTTGCATCTGCAGGTTGCACAATAAATGCCACTTCATGTCTTAATATAACATCTGTGGAATGCTGTTACCACCACCCTGAGGAAAGGACCACAGCCTATTTGATCAATGTTTTGGTGTCACATAAAAAATCTCATTAAGAACAAAAATGTCCATATGTCTTTTATTTTAGGTCTTAAAAACATTTGGATACAGCCCAAGTCATTGGACCCAGTAGAATATTCAGGATAAGACATAAAACTACACCAAATTTATAAGTGGACCTCAGAGAAACAGCACATACTTTGCTTTTTTTAACACTTCTTTTGTCTCTCCATAACTCCATGAGTGTTATGTTTTGCTGTATTCGTTGGTTATTCTAAACTGTAAAATAGTCAAAACAGTATTCAGTGGTATCCAAACATTGGGCCTGCACTCTGTAAGAAACCGCTCCTCACTAAAAGGCCAAAAGTGCTGAGCTCTGGTCTTAAATTACAAACTGCTGAGCTTTATAAGCCTAGCACTGCAACAGAGCCACAGCTCAATACAGATGGACGTGGCTGAAGCAAAAGATCAAATCATGTGTGACTGAGCTTTAGCCAACAAGGTAATGCCAATGACTTCTCATCTGGAGCTCCATTACAGCCCTTTTTAGTCTTAGCTGACAGTGTAATGCTGTTTTAAGGGCTACAAAGAGACTCAAACATATATTTTGCCCTGTTACCACACTTCTACTACAAATCCAAAGAAATAAAGAAAATCTAGATAAAGAAACAAACATATAAATAAATAAATATAAACTCCACTGCCAAGCGTAATTCTCAGAGCTCATCATAACATAATCCCTTTGTGTGTTTTCTTAATGTGGGCTATTCACTGACTTTATAGAAATGGAATACGCTTTGCTTTCTTTCACTAAATTCATAACACACAGGACGCCTTTTATAATATTCTTTGTGTTCCAAACTAGAAAGGAGATGGTGAAAGACATAAAGGAATTTGTTTAATATGAACAGGGTCCTGTTATGAAAAATAAATGCATCCTCCGTCTGAGTGTGAGCACTAAGCATCTGCAAGCACACCACACCATATCTTCTAATTGCTTGGAACAGTATGCCTTCACTGCTGAAGAAAAAAAAAGCCCAGGTGATGTCAATCATCAGTTAACTGTGGGCAATAAAGAGAGAAGGGGAAGGGAAAGGGGAGGACGAAGCACAGTGCTTGATGAAAACTCCAATATTTCTCTACTTCTGCAAATAAAAGCTCCATGAGGCTAGTGGAGGGTCTGGATTCTGCTGGCGGCTCAGTGCGTGCTTCTCACCGCTGTGTGTTATGAGCAGAGCAGCATGTGGTCTTGTTTACATCAAGCCCTCGTATCCAGGCTTTCCTCAGGACTGATAGATTTTTCAGCAGGGAGTTGGCAGCTCGCTAGCATCCAGCCCTTCTTCTCATGGCCAACGTGACAAACAAATGACTCTCATATCGCTAATGAAAACAAATTGTGGTGCAACCTACGCTTATCAACCACAATCCATAAAACCGAGGATATTCATCTACTCAAGCCCCGCCCTCCCCCTTAACCAATTACACAAAGGTTTTGGCATGTAACCTTGGGGTTTTCCTTTGTGGCTGTAGTTCACTGTAGATAACTCATAACACAGCTACAGTCTCGAGCATGGCATCATTCTAACACCCCACCTTCCGTTTCAACGTACTTTACCATTCAAACAGCAGGAGAGTGGCTGCAGGATAATGATATTCTGGATGCACAATGCTTGATCCAATTCAGTTATTATGCCTGCTTTCAAGAGGCTGTTTTGGCATGGTCATTTACATGCAAAACGCTACCATTTCAAATGTTTAAATTGGACTTGTTGAAAGGGAGTCTGCATCGTCTTGCCAAAAGCAAAAAAAAGGCTTTCAATCAATACATTAACAAATATATAAACACATATTGAGTAAGGTTCTGCTTTATCTTTAGTGTGCAGATAATTTGCTTATAGATCATTTAGTTCCCTACAATCTGAACTTAGTGCAATTTCATGTTGAGAAGAATTAGGATAGCTGCTTTATTACTATCATCATGTAGTCAAAAAAATGCTCCTGGCACCATTAGACAGCTAGCTTTCCAACACACTGGAGCACAAAAAGAAAAGATGAGCAACACCAGCACTGCCCATTATGGACTGCATTGTCTTTCTGGGTAGGATTTGAAAGTGCCACTCAAAAGCTCATTATATGTTCTGTCCAGCTAGACTGTACAATGCAACGATGAAACGTTTAGTGTAGTCCATTCCTAGAAAATTCATCTCACTACTCATCACTTTACTTGACTAAACTGCTCGGCATAACAAATACATATCTGTTTCAACAGGAAAGTGCAAGAAAAAAAAATCTCATATAATATAATAAAAATCAATGAATCTCTTTCTATACAGACACACAGATATGTATGTATATATAATAATTTTAATAATGAGCAATTGCTATACCATCCCACGTCCATCAATTTTATGCACAGCACTGTGCCGAAGTCTTACACGACCTGAGAAAATGATATGTAAAGCCATTTATCTGGGCAGTAAGCGCTGATTCGTTTGAAGGAAAATAAATAAATAAAAAAGCAAATTATTGCGAGTTTGTGTATGTGTGTGCCATTTCAGAAATTACCATCCGATATCTATTACACCAAGGCAGGAGTGCACTGAGAAGCCAGGAACCAAGTCTGTGTTCTTATTCCCTCTGTTTAACACTATTTGTATCTCTTTTAATTTGATTCATTTTAGAGGCAAAAACACACTTACTGCTGAGATGGCCTAAGACTTCTAAGACTTGTACTTATAGTTTTGTATTCTCTCTCTCTCTCTCTCTCTTTCTCTCTCTCTCTCTCTCTCTCTCTCTCTCTTTTCTACATAAATATATATATATTTTTTTTAATTTATTTTTTTTATTATTTCTTACTTATTTATTTATTTATTTATTTATTTAGTCCCACCTTTATTTGCAACCATTTCCCCACACCTAGCTTGAGGGGGTGCTGAAAAAATCAAATATTGATAGCTGTATTGATGTTCCCAGTTTGAGAAAGGTCATAAAACACAAAGGATTCTGTTACAAGATGTACAGACATTAGAAGTTGCTACAGTGCAGTCCAAGTTGCTGGCAATTTGAAGTGGCTGCAGAAAACATGTTGCCTTCGGGGAATGGCAGGGTGAGCTAATGTAGTTACGTTACAATGGTAAGTACTGCTCTCCTGATCATGAACTTGTAGCCCAAGCTCAACAGTAGACATTTATTGTATATCGTTTATATATTACTTTTACCACCAAACATGCCGAATAGAAGCAGAACCCACAGCATTACCCAGTAAAACAATACTGCTGTTAAATCTCCGGCAAATAAAACATTTCCAGGGCAATTTCTAGGGCAGTAAATGTGAAATTTAAGGCTGCGAATGTGCAGCGGCTGACAACCTGATCTTCCCTCTGCCATGCATGCATTTTGGCCTTGTTTCAATGCAGACATGTGACACTATCCTTCCAGCTGAGGTCTTGTGTGATGATGGTTTATTAATAAAGCCAGGAGTGGCTAGACTTGCCAGCATTAAAATACGAACGTAGTGACTCTGGCTGAAAGGAATTGTCTTCTTAGACTAATTTAATGCTCGGAATATATTTGATCTCCCTCCACATGCCATCTAATAAACATGGCCTGGTCGGTACAGGGCTGGTTAGCTTTTGTATCCTGATACGTAGCTGATAAATGATGCTCTTCAGCTTTAGACAGCCATTCAGTGATTCATGCTTTATCACACTTTTAATATTCTAACATTCTGCCTAAGGTTGGACTGGAAAGAAATTAGAGTCTAAATGTAAGATTACAGAGTTTGGCAAAGTCAGTCATCTTGTATATGGAGACTGGACTCTTCTTTGTCTTATGAATCAACCTCTTGATTTAATCGTGCTTAATTATTTTTTTTATTTTTTTTTCTATTTTTTCTTCAGAAAACTTTATTGATCCAAGAGAGAATTGTTTGTGTTATGTCTGCAGACACACAGAAACACAGAGACAGGAACATAATATAAAATATAAAATTTTAAATTGTGGCGCATCATGAATGAGTGTATGGTTACACCCTACCAAAAAGTGGAAACGGTTATGAACTAGCCACTAAAAATGCCCCCACCCAAACACCCTGAAAGCAGTTACACTGCCAAGCCTCCTCGACATGCAGCTAGTGCTGAGGGTCCGTATTAATGGGATAGAGTTATTACTAAAGCTTCTTCCATCCCTTTCTGCGTTTTGTAAATATTAACCACAGCAAATTCCAAATAATCTGCTTATGACTATCACACTGAGACTTAAACATGGGAAGTGGGAGTAAATACAGGCTTTAAATATTCTAATCCTTTGAAACTGCACCCTATTGCTACGAAGCAGTGAGATCAGAAATCCAGGGCCAACAAGCAGTGTTTACAGATTTGCAGCAAGGTAATCAATCAGTGAGAAAAATAGGTAGAATGACGTTTAGAAATTACCCTTCACAGTGGAAAGCCAAGTGCAGCACTCGGCTCAAGCTAATGTCTTGAAACAAATCATGGCTCAATATGATCAGTGATCAGAGATCAGCTAAATGACATGCTAGAACACATTTCTTTCCCTTTTTAATGCTGTAATGCTGGCTGATTCCAACAGCTTTTAATCAAGAAAGATATAGAATCATCTTGAATTGCAGCTTTAATTTCTGCTACACTGAACAAATCGCCACACTGACTGATTCCCAGACTACTTTTAATTATGTCACATGGATTCCCAATATGGTGAGAGGAGTCTTTGTTTCATTCCAAAGGGCAGGAAAACATTAAAAATCAATCCCATTCCATTACACAGAGATACCTGTATTGACTGGAGCTTGCCTCTGCACTGATAAAACATATGAGAAAGGACAGCAATCTGACAGACCCCGCCAGACAAAAGAATGACCTTTTGGGCTCGGCAGTGTGAGGAAGGGTAAAGAGTCGCAGTGGGATGGTGTGGGGCACCTCAGCTCCAAAGGCAATTTTCAGGAATGCTGGGAAACACTTGCGTCCATTGGAGCGTTCATGGGGCACAGGCCCAACAGACTGGCCCCCTCATGCTAATCATTCCAGCCTTCCTCCTCATTAAAGTGAGAGAAAAGGCATTTATAAATGTCAGCCTCCCTCATGCCAAACGATTGCACTTTACAAAGCTGATTGCTGTTTAATGTTATAGAGCAAATATGTGACAAATTCGAGGCAAGAGCCCTTTAAAAATCACCATAAAATATAAACAGAAGTCTCTTTAAGAAAATGCAGTCGCGTTTGAGTATATATTGCCCTAACAGATGTAATATTTGATTTCGTTCATGTGGCAAAGGCACAAAATGCTTTTTTCACAGATAAATGAAGAAATGAAAGTAGAACCAAACTCAATTCATATCCCAGTGTGACACCTACACCAGAGCTCTTTTTTTTTTCATTTTTGAGCTCTATTTGTATCTCCAGGAGACCCAATATAAGCAAGCCTTCAGTCTAATAAACACATATTAGATTTAAATGAAAGTGATGAGGTGATCCTATATTGTCGATGCAGTTACGGAATGTCTGTGAGGATTTGTGTATTTAATACTCCATCTAATGAAGTATCCTCACCTTACATTCCGAACACTACCGTACTGTAGTAGGTTTTCATTACCAGCACAGATGATACTTGCAGGCTCCATAATAAAACTCTCAGACGTTAATAAATATGCATCGCTCTCCAGAGTTATACACCTTTTTTACAGACCAAATAATATGAGCTGATTTTCCAGCCAATGAGCAAAGCTCTTTATGACTTGTCCTTTCTTTACAGTAAGTTAATGCAAACTGATTTACACAGTTTATGACATAAATTTAGAGTGTTTATATTGGTCTGTTAGATCACATAATGTAAAGCACTGCTGCTGTTTTCATAGTGAAAAATGAAGATAAAAATATCAAAAACAAAGAAACAATGTGGAATCCCAAGTGGCACAAATGTTGGATCTACTATCAGATTTACAGATGGCTCCAAAACTTTGGCCGCGGACTGAATCTGTATGAATCTGTATGTACAAATGCGATTAATTACCATTGACAAAATTATCACTTGCATCTTCCTGAAAAGCGGACACGTTGACATGAATAAATGTTGACAAATGTATCCTTTCCAAATCACAAACACACTACTGACAACAAGGGCAACTCTTCAGCTGTAAGAATGAAAGCTGCCAGAGACAGACCCCGCTGACTGAACTGCATAAGGCTGCTCGGGCACTGGTCCTGAGGGTTACGCTCCTTGCCATCGAGCGCTGCCAAATGTATCTTCAGCCAGTGCTGGCAATCACTGTCATCTTTTGCAGAACGAAACCATTCCAAATGTTCAGTCCATTCCTATCATGTAGCGATTTAAAAGCATCTCTGAAGCTTGATACGCTTCAGCGAGAGTGTGGTGTGTGAATACTCTTTAAAATATAAAGGCCAAAAAGGGCTCTTTGAACCAAAGCTTCGAGGCATCCACTGATGGTTCCCTAAAGAACCGTTCATTGGTTTTTTGTTTGGAGATGTGAGAGTGTGAAGACCCTTTAGAAGATTTTCACCAGATTATCTCAATGCCAAGAAGCACTGTGAAGGTCTTCTAAAACACCTTTGTAGAAGACCTTCACAAGAATTAAAGAGAAAAGAATCCTCACCAGCATAACGTTGGCAAAATTTCCATTGAATCTCATGAGTTTGATGCTGAGATTCCAGTTTAAAATAGAAGTTTTCAATTTATGTTTAGGAGGTTTAAGCGAACTTGACAACCGAAAAAGCAACTGATAGAAGAATCAAGGTGAATGAAGCACCGTGTGCTATTATTAATCGAGTGTGAAATATGATTAGAAGAACATCTGATGAAGTGAGCAGATGCACCATGTTGCACTACAAGTATTACATGACATGATTTGATATTACTGCATATATTACATTGTACAGCAGAAGTTAAAAAGTTAAAAGGCTAATCATTAATGACTTTACATTATCCTAGTTAAGTAAATTGTTTAATGTAGTATTGGGGATAGAGAACAGTGCCTGTCTCTTTCTGGCACTGTCAAAACAGGAAAGGAAGACAAAAGAGTGGCTCAATGTGTGATCTAGTATTACAAGCTTCCATTTACATCTCCCTATCCAGTCAACAGCTGTTCAGCCCTATCCATTCACACTGGAGGTGTGTTTCAGCCTGGATATTTTTGAATGAAGCACAATACAGGACATCCGATCAGAACATGTACATGTATAAACCTTACAGGCAAAGAAACAAAAAATCTATTTAATTCTAAGGGGTCTTTATAGCAGATTTTGGCATAGATAGGTACCCTTTATTCAATCTGCTGTAATATAACAATGTCTTAATTTGACATTCAACATGATATATCATCCTCAAGTTAATGCAATAGCCGCAAGCTATCATGTTAGTCGCGACACAACACTAAGTACGAATGAGTATTAAAAACTGATAAAAAAATTTGTTCCAGTACCTGAGAGGCCAATGCTGAAATATCAAGCTCCTGGACAAGCAATGCTGCCATCTGTATTTATTCCGTGTAAATGCTTTCTAACATAGCTGACAATTTTGAATTGTTGATGCTTGACTAGATCACTGGGAGGCATGAAAATGATGGGGCAGAAAACAACCCTTTTTATGCAAAGTTTATGCCACAGGTCCTTTTCTCCCTTTAAGCATGTCTGTATCATAGTCATACAAATCTCAGTGGTCTTTCTGGCTTGATATGGATTTTTTGAAAAAAATTATACCAACCGATAAGCAATTGAAATTAGATGGTGGTTTTCACCAGGACATGTGAGAGTTATAGTAACGTTCCAAATCCAAGTCTTTCATGCAACCTGTCGCTAAAGTCGCTAATTTTCTGGACCAGTGGTCTCAACTTCAGTCACCACAACTCCACCATGCATTTTTCTCCCTGCTCTACTCCAACCCGGGGAAAAAAACCTGTTAATTAGTTGATTAGTTGTATCAAGTGTGTTGGGAGCACTGAAAGCACTAAAATATTCAAAGCAGGGAGGGCCTCCAGGACCACAGTTGGGAAATTCACTAATAGCCTGCACGCTACCTGACAAAACAACTACTGAAGGATGAGCTTTACAAGCCTAAAACATTCTAAAAATTACTTACAGTAGAGTTTACCACTGTAAGATAGCAAAACACCATCTGTGAATTTCTACTGAACCATAAAATGCAGTGTAATCCAACCAGACTGCATGAACTTGCAGGCGTATTTAGTAATGATCTTGTTGAAATGGTTGGCAGTACAGTGGTAGTTCGATCAAAGTGCCCTTGACTCAGCCCAAAACTTCAAAAGGCTGTTATTTGCAGAGCATCTCTTCTGAAGCCCAGTGAAGTGCCCACCTAGGTGTCAGGAGCAGGATACCGGAGGAAGAGGAGCTAATGGTTTCACTAATCTCGTGCTAGACATCCCATTACGGGAACAGGGACAAACTGTCAAAAGAAACAATCAATGGCCACTTTGGCGCAGCAGAGCACCATGCCATAGCTCTTTCACATGTAGAAATTAGAATATCTCCTCAGGTAATCCAGAGGTGTCAGTGCGACAAGGCTGCTGTCAGATTAGTTATCAACCACAATACTGGAACCTCTGCATCCGGCAAGGCACTGCCGGACATTCCTGGCATTGCAGAGGAAATTGCTTCTGCTACTTTATCTATGATTGTGTTGCCCTTTATAAGACAGGGTGATTTCTATCAAGTTAGGAAAAAAATATCAAAACAACTCAGGGATAAAAAAATCTCATTGGCTTTCAAAACACAGTTTCTCCAGAAAGTGATCAGATGCTTTCTGGTAAGGTAAATTTCATTACCGGAAAAGTCTAGGAGCATAACAGTGTGCCTGGAGATTCTGAAATGTACAGCCTAATTTAATACATACACAGAAAGGATGATTGCTTCTGCCTACTCCTTTTCAAACACAAGAATGAAATGATAATTTGTAAATATGATGAATGCACATGTCTGCTTGAAATAAAAATTTACTAAACTAAACTAAATTACGTGTGATTATGACACAGCTACAAATAGGGGTAAAGATATTAATTAATTCATATCTTTACCCCTATTTGTAGCTGTTATAGATTTTGTCCATAAATATGGATTAAATATGGATTCCAGACTCACACATTTGAAGTGGCTTCTCTCTGTACATTATAGTAAACTCTGACCAACCAAGAACAGAACAGTAAGAACAGCAACGTTTTCTAACCTACTATTCACCAATGCTGAGTTTACATTCATGGTATTTACCAAATGTTTTTATTCAAGGTGACTTCCATTCCCTAACTACAGGGGACAGTCTCTCTGGAGCAACTTGGTGTTAAGGGTCTTGCTCAGGAACCCAGTGGTGGTTTACTGAAAGTAAGATTCAAATCCATGACCTCTTGGTCCAGAGGCAAGTATACCAACTAGGCCACCACCACTTTTGACCAACAGTGCTACTGCAGTGTGAGTTTATAAATGCATCCCAGAAAACAAAATTCTGTATCTCTGAAACTGTCACTTCCTAGAGGAAACAATGTCCGTACTCTTAAATGTAATGTGGCAAACTACCATTTTTTCCCATGTTTATTCAATTTCAATTGACACACTGATTCAAAGTGCAGATTTTGGGTTAACACAGATATTTGATATTGGTCATGTACATATCTACTGATGCCAATACTATGAAAACATATAAAACATAAAAACTGGGTCGACATTTACTTAGATTAGAATTACATAGTGATGGGCCTCATCAGCAACGATGACAAGTCAGGGAGATGGAGTAGCTTTCATACTGGTGCAGAGACCACAATGTATCCTCAAGAAAAAGAGATTACTGTTGACTTCAAGAGGAATTTTCATGATAATCCTGTACTGTACATCAACAGAAAAAGCCAAAATATACAAGTTCTTTGGTGCACATATCACTGATGACCCCACTTCGACCCCTATCACCATCTGCTTAGCCAACAAACCCTGCAGCAACTTCACTTCCTGCAGAATATGAAGAGAGCAAATCTCCCCCTTTCATCCTCATTGCTTTCTACAGGGTGACAGTAAAGAGTGTTCTAACCAGTCATCTCACTGTCTGATCTGGAATCTGTACTGTTTCTGAACACAATATACTATTTTGGATTTTTGGAACAGATGAAAAGATCACAATGTCAGCAAGGCCACCAGAATTGTGGACGACCTCCCACAACCCCATACATGGACCCTTTATCCTCCTGCCATCTGGCAAAATCTACAACAGCATCAATTCTACAACCACAAAGACTTTGCAACAGCTCCCCTGCCAGAAATACCGAACCAACTGCTGCCCCCTCATATCCATCTGGACTCATCTAGACCCCTTGGCAAAAGGTTGTACCCACCAAAGACCCACTCATCACCTGTGAATGCACATCTGTACTTTAAATGCTGTCGTGGGACCAAAGATAGCCTACAGCTGACAATTGTTTGCACGTCCTCTATTCATTTGTTGCTTTGACACCCATTCATATATTTGATGTCCACCCAAATTTTGTGTTATATCTGACTGCAGTATCTTAGTTAAATAGTTGACATGAATTTAAGCTGTTTTTCAGGTAAGAAACAGCTGTGGAATTCTTAAGCACTGATGTACGTTGCTCTGGATAAGAGCGTAGGCTAAATGCCGCAAATGTGTTATATTTACTGTCCTTTGTACTTATTTTATGTGTTTACTGTTCTTTATTAGTGTATTCCATTCCATTTTGCACTCGTTGTACACTGCTGTATACAGGGGGTTGTAACCCAGGGACCACCTGCATATTAATACACATAATATTGAAGAATGACAGAAAGTACCCCTTCATTTAACCTAGCGTGAATAAAATGCAGACCTTTTTGTGTAGTAATGGTAGTAAAGTTTCTAGTCAAACGATCAGTCTGAAGACAAGCTAGCATCGAATCAACCATCTGACTTGCTGATTGCAAACTACACAGATCTTATTATTTTCATTTTGTTGATGTACCAGTCCACTGCGGATGAGTCCGCTGTAGGGCTATATCTGATTAGAACATGGTGGTGCACAAGGCTCGATCATTGATTGAACAACAGTGTGTGTGTGTGTGGGCTGAGACATTAGGGAGGCACTGATCCGCATGAAGAAAATCAAGGCAAAAGCTGAAGAACACTTCATTGTCATAATCACATTCAATATGCTCCAACACCTCACTGCAATAAGAAGGAAAGATCAATACGATAGATCTGTGGATATTCAGAATACTTCAGCATCAGCACATTCATGAGGACGTTTAGAATGTGATTTGGCAAAAAAAAAAGACCATCTAACCAAATCATAACAAATTCTCTTTAAAGTGAAGCCTGTAGTCTATTTAAATCCTGCATATTAAGACCCCTTAGAGGGAGAGATAAAAGCAGCTGTAGGTTGGTGGGAAGGGTTTGTTGTGTCTGGAGGGCGAGGTGGGGGATGACATTGCTTACTATTTTCTTCAAAAATCTGTTTACCATGGACTCAGGAGTTGTTTTCTAAGGATGGTAATTGGATTTTTTTCCTCAACTCTATGGAGGAAAAAACTGGGCAATTTCCTCTTTGAAATGCCCTTTTGTTGCATTAAACCTATAGGATTCTTATGAGTGTTCACGAGAAACTCTAACACGGTTCTAAAGTTTCAGTGCTAGCAAACTTTCAGGGCCAGCTGTGTTTGGATTCCTTAATATTAATTGTGGCTCAGGGCACAGCTCAATGCATTTTGGTGCCCTTCAGTGTTTACAAGTAACCGTCCTGTCCCTTGAACACACGACAAAGGATTCACTCCTTTGGAGGGTGTATTTATTAGGATTTTTCAGGCTTCTGTTCTGCTTCTTTATTTCAATTGGTCCAAAAATATTCTGCCAAAGTAGCTACTTACCATAAGCTGTGCATGGGGACTGCAGGACTTGGCCTGCAAATAGACCACACAGACTTACCCCCTTATCCACCAAAGCGAGTGTGAGCTCCCCACAGAGCCATCCAGTTGTTTTGGGACTGGGAACTACGCGCGTGCGTCAGTAGTGACTTAAAACTAGCTCCTCTTATTAGATTAGACAGCAACTGGTTTAAAGTCATGCTAGCTTAGGTGCTGGAGTGACACATTTGTCTCCTTGCATTATGTTCAGCTGGATTCTTTAGTTTGCAGCTAAAGGCTTGCTTGCCCTCCTTTGACAATGTAAGGATAAGGCACTTCCTGCATTTGGCTGTCTCAAAGGGTGGAAATCAAAGTCTGAAGCCGATGTGTGCGCGCACACACACACACAGAGGCCTGTGCATAGACATTTTGGGGGCAGGGGCTCAAGGACAAAAAAGGGCAACATGAATGTGAATTAAACTGAATTTGATTTACAGAATGGGTTGCCCTTAAACTCACCTACATATGAATCTGGGTGCGAGCATTTTTGAAGCAGGTCACCTCCAGAAAGCTGAATTTATGTTTTTATACGAGACTTATTACCCCCCTAGACTTTATCTTTGGTTGTTCGAAGGTCTATATGAGACATTTCCAGTGCTGTTGTTTTGCATGCAAGTCAGTTTAACTAAAGTGAAATCTTGAGTGCATAGTATTGTACCAGAGGGGTCAACCAAGAACAATGAAGCTAGTAGAACCTAAACCGTCCTGCCAGCACTGTTCATTTTGCTGAGCTTCTTTCAGTGAAATGGATCTTGAATAGGGACGCATACAAAATACAGTCATTATACTTGCCAAACAGGAGGGCACTCATTCAGTCCGAGAGCAAAAATACCATCTGTGCCTGCACACACAAAGTGGATAAATGAAGTTTATTACCCCACCAAAACATTCTACAGGGGTCTAATTCTCCTACAGATTAAAAAGTGGGATAAAAGCGGAAAACAAAAAGCGTCATCTCAGAAATGTAACAGAAGCTGGACAGTGTTATTTCGAAGGTAACTATTCTTACAGCACATGTCTGAGACTCATTTTGGACACCATGACTGCGGCTACTGTTAAAGGGGGGGTGGGGGGGTGTACCATGTATAATTCAGTAGTTAAGATGTAAATCAAGTCCTTCTGACTAGTTGATGCAAAATTATGTACTGCAAAGTAATTAGGCTGAAGATGCAATCAGCCACTGCCCACTTTCTGTCATATACATTATGTTTTATTTATTTAATAAGTTATTTATTTATTTATTTACTTACTTAATTACTTATTTACTTACTTACTTACTCATTTATATTTTTTCCATGACTGAAAAACTGTTTGCTAATGCTTATGCACCAGTTTCATACATAACACGCAGGTAAAATGAATCCAATTTGTGCCTAAACAGCCGCAAAAAGCTTACTACCTCTGCCCATTCTTCATCCCCTCGACACACACACATGCAGGCACTCTCTCTCTCCCTCTCTCCATTAAGTCTAGCTAGATTAGAATGATCTTTCCAGCTTTCAGTCTGAAGTACTGCACAAAACAAAGCCCACACTGTCCCAAATTTCTCCAATGCGTGGTTTTAATCATAACTTCATGACATTTACAAGATCATCAAGGTTGAATCATGGAAGGTGGGTTTAATGAACTGACTGGAATTGGGTGTGAGAACGGCCATCAGAGACAAAAGACAACAGCAAAAAAAAACCAAAAAAAACATTTCCATTAAGAGTTTTCTCTGGATGCTGAATTAGCATCTCCATACTGAGGAGATATTTTGAAGTCTTGTAATTATGTGTCATGATTACCCACTGCTTTAAAGGAAATTTCCTGTCAGTGGGTGCATAGAGGGAGGATGAGAAAGAGGAGCATTGAAAATGAAGGCTTTTGCTTTTTGCATCATGCTGTTAGCAAACAAAGAATGATGCTTGGACCGAACCAGGATGTGTAAAGCCCATTCAGCATTAAAGGCAACGATGAGCTGGGCGTGTCGCTCAAATCTGGAAAATAGATGCAAGGACACAGCGGCGATGGTGCCCTTCTAAATGCAAAAGCTTGTGGCATGAATAAATGTCTTGGTGAAAGTCTAGTCTTGAGGGCTGCTGAGTGACAAGACGGCTCCTTATGGCTGCATCAGGATCACTCTGCATTCGCACCACCCTCCGGTCACTGACTCTGAGCTAAGCTCATTATGTAAAACACAGCACAGCGCGCTCGCCACGTCCTGCTGTCTAAACTCACATTGACGATGCACTTCATGCTTTGAAAAGCCTATTTTAAGCTGACTGCGTCTGCTGTCCTCCACTGAGGACAGACGGGTACAGAAATCTCCACTGACATTGAGTCACTCCTTCTCCACTTTGTGTGTGTGTGCATGTGTGTGCGTGGGTGTGTGTGTGACACTGCTCAGCAAAGGTAGAGCACCAGTCACTAACTATCCCTACTGGGACAAGACAGACAAGGATATACAGATGAAGCCGGGACCCGTAAATAAAAGATGTTTTATTCAATAGCTCAGATGTTAATTATGGATCTAGGTTTATATGCACAAACAGCCTCTCCCAATGCCATTCTTTTAAAGCCCCAATCAGGAATTGCTGAAACGGAAACAGCGCAGCAGCTTTATTTAAATATATGTTTAAAATATACAATGCACATCACTAATAACCTATTTCCTCACACACACCTGTGCATATGCTGAGTTGTTTTTCATACTTTTTAGTGAATGCAGGTGCATTAATTGGAGCTTGTACTTGCATAAAATAGGGTGCAAATGAATAACAAGAATGTGTGCTGTGGACATTTCTGTCACACGCACCCAATCACGTGGCGTCACGAGGTCTAGGAGATGACGTCACGGACAGGATATAAACAGGAAGTAG
>JBBPDC010000019.1:8564679-8578047 GCA_037974485.1 Hemigrammopetersius urotaenia
GATGCTCCCCCTCCAAGGCTTCTGATTGGTCACCAATGCTATATGGTTTAAGGTTATATCGCCACCTGCTGCCTTGGTATGCTCTTGACAGAGTTTTTTGCGGTTGCGTGTGGACAGAGATATTTTTGAAAATGTGCTTGTGTGGACGCGATTTTTTTTGGACATGGCCTTAGGCTCTCAAGTTGATGCTCTCAACCTAAAAGGATACCTTAGAATATTTAAATTGCAATTATTAAATGGCATTTTTATGTTTCCTTACACAGATTCCTAAAAACCTGTCTTGTGTTTTTGATAACATGTATTTTTTTGGATATTTTTGTACTGTGTTGGATATAAGAGGAAGATAAATAGGCATCAGGGTGTCATGGCTGACATTTGCCTGAATTTACATGTTGGGTTCAGTGCACTATATGGTTAAGTCAGTAGTTATACTACTGGTTGAACAGACTAATAAAACAGTTTGAAATAACTGTTGCATTTAAGCATATTTGAATAAAAAGTTTTCAAAGGTATCAGTTTTTGCTGCAACAATGACTATATATAAGCCTCCAACTAAATATAATAGTTAATAATATAATAATCCATATTATTAAATGAACTAAATGCCTTCCAGGAAGATGATCAGTGTGTTGCTGCTTGTATTTAATCTGAAATTATGCAGAATTAGAATAATACACCCAGTAAATCGAGCCTGAGTGCAAGCCGAGCCCACTTTACTCTGATGGGCTACACAGATGTCTAGTTTTAATCAGTGACAGTGGCTTCCAGAGAAGGCAGCAAATAAGAAAGATGTGTCGAAGAAGCCAAGGCCTGCACTGATAATACAGTTTTAAATATGCTGTTTCAAATGTCTATTTTTTCACTCTGGAAACAAATATAATTGTGTCTGGCCTTGATGGAAGGAGACATATGCCTGCACTGCCAGTGGCACTAAACCCCCCCCACCCCCGACCCCCCGCAGACTGCAGCACATATCCGAGCTGATTGTGGCTCTCGGTGTTTCCTGATTACTCTCCCATTGGCTGTCAGTGGCACGGCATTTCCTGCAGCGGCCTCCTTTTTGTGGGCAGCACCTGAGAAGTTTCTCCCGCTGAGGCAGAAACTGGCGTGCATCAACCTTTCCGCATCCCCGCCAAGGAACACATATGTCTGCCTGTTTATTCTCCAGCCAGAGCTAAGGGCGACGGCCTAGGTAGCAGCATGGTGTTGGCGTTTTGGATCTGCCTTTTTCCATCATAAGCATACTTACATCAACCACTGGCCCATATAACTCGCAGTGTAGTGTGTCACACATGGTGTGGGGCCTCATCCGTCCACATGGAGCACCGTCAGCCTACAGTCATACACATCCTAAAGAATGATAATTATGGAATCCAGTTGCATCTGGAATGAATGACCAAGGCTGTGTAAGGTTCAGCTGTTTCACATGTCATCCCTGCACTATACGGGAAAGCCTACATAGACAAATTAAAGGTGATATTGCACATATACAACCACACTTATTAACATTGACTATATAGAATGCAACTGAGCCCATCAATAAATCAGCGTCTTTCTTCAGGTTAACCTAGCACACGAGTGGCAATGATAACATGAAACCCTTTCAAAATGTCATTGGAACATGCTGCAGATAAGATAAAACGAAGGCTATCTCTGATGTTGCACAGCCTGTGAGATATGTAATACTCCTACCTTCATAAACAGTCCAGCTAACCCTTCATGAGATATTCAGAGGCTGTAATAGACTCCCTGCACACACATAAAGCCCACAGCTATGGTGCCTTATATCTTATAAATGAAATGCTGCCGTAAAATACATGTCACCCCATGCAGGAAAGTGTACCTGGGGCCTGCAGATAGCTAGCAAAGTAGTCGCCCAGCGGACTCTTGACATTCCACGTCTCCAGGGGCAAAAGCTTGCAGCTCGTTTCTGAGCCCAGGTATGGTTAGCAGAGGGCTATTTCGCACGGTGGAGCACTGAGGCTAGGTCATTGCTTCCCCGTTGTTATTGCAATAAGGTGTAACTTATGGACCAATTAGAACCTGGAGAGGCCACAGTGCAACAGTAAACATGCAGCAAATCTGTGCCACTGACTGCAAGACATCCACTTCCCACATGGTTTGTGTCTGGAAGGCTCTGTGGCATCAGTGTAAACAAGCTCTTAGGAGCACATCATTTCCTTTTAATCTTTAATGACATGCTTAATGTTTTCTCCAGCCACACAATGGTGGGATGGGAAATAAAGTCGCTTAAAGAGTTTTGCTGCGCGTGGCACTACCTTGGACAGGCAGTTGGGCAAATCCTTGCAAATGCACAATCGTTGCTAATCTGGTCTACAAGGAGGTAATGCTTTATTATTAGAGTGATCCATTAGGTTAATGGGATTCAGGTTGTCCTGTTAGCAGGCTTTACACGGAGCGCCTGATGTCTGCCCTCAGAGGTATTCGTGGGGTGATGTAGGTTGTATAATGTGTTACACAAGTTCTCTTTCACTTAATGAAATAACAGCTTCTGGATACAGACACCCACCGCAATGCTCTGAAAGTTCATTTAATTAAGAAAAAATGAAAACAGATTTCAAGATTACCTCATTTAGAGCTGCGCATGAGACTTGATTAAATATAATTAGAGTGAGACAATGAACGCACTGAATGTGTGTGTGTTATCCAGCTGTTTCCAGGGAGGATTTTGACCTTTGACTCCAAATCACTGGGAATGTACGCACCTGCAGGTGTGTGAGCATTTGTGTAAGTTTGTGAGTTGCCCAGCAATCTGGCTGTGAAATCATACCATACCTCCAAAAAGGATATTTAAGCCATTTTTTTACCAGATATTTCCATTATAATTTTTGTCTTAAATTAAGCATGGAGCAGCAGATCCAGTCAAAACTAATTCATATATCACAAGAGAAGCTCGCATTAAGTGCTTACCTGGGTGAAATATCCAAGAAGCTAGAGTCAGCAATTTGTTGGTTGGGTATAATAAAATTTACAGTGTCTGAGAATATTTTAAAAAGACAGCATTAAGTTTCTCCAAAAGGCCAGGATTTGGTAGCGGCTGCATTATTGCTGCTCAAAGAGCAAGCAGCTTCCATAATGGCCTTATTTTGCTACTATTTGTTACATAAAACTAGACGGATTTTTTAGCAAGGAATGGAATAACAAAAAGGCTAAATTAAGGAGTTGCCATATGGTAATATGTTAATGCTTCCATGTTCAGTTTATTGAGTATTCGACATTATAAAAGTGCCATTTTATATAATAATGTCTTGTGAGATATGTTGGCCATGAGCTAATATACAGTATGAGGAGTGGGCTTATCCTCTGGGTCGGATCTCGTTGTGAACTTTATTGTTTAATTACTGATTATACTTTGTGTGTAAAGTGACCATTTATCATAGCACACAGTGTGAACATCACAAATTCCTCTCTGCATTTAACCCTTTCACCAAGTAAAACAGTGGGCAGCCAGGAACACAGCACCAGGGGAGCAGTGGACCATACCTTGCTCAACCCCACGGCCTTAGGGCCAACTCACTAACCACTAGGCCACCAATGGTAGCATAATCCGTACTAATATAGGCACCTTATATGTTTCAGGTATATGTGATTGATAATTGAGGGGCTTACACCGAACGACACAATGTGATACACTGTATTGTTATGCTCCTGGAATAAATATAGATCCTAAAACTGTCTTGTTTAAAATTTACTGTGGCATTTAGCTGTTACCATAAAAGTTGTAACATATCACTGTTGTGTTGTATTAATCACAATTAAATAAATCATACAAGTAAAAGTCATTTTTTAAATAATACTGTCAGTTCTGCACTACATAGCAGACCCTCTGCACCCCTTTTCAGTTCACCTTCACTCTCGACATGTAGTTTACATGCTATTCTCCATTTATTTGAATTGTTGCTTTAAAAAAGGTTTGTGGGCCACTTTGCCCTTTTCAGAAAATACTACTTGTTCCTGCCGTCTCTGCAGTAAATTATATCCCTGCAGCCCGTCACTCGCGTAAGGCAGTCCTGTACTCGTGTTCTGTAAATCAGTGGAAGACCCACTCAGAGTGGCAACAATGAAAAGTGACACTTCACCAGATAACACCTTGCACGAGGCCTAATTTAATTTTATTACATTTCTCTCTGACAGAGGTATCTTTCAATTTTAATCAGAAAGCCCGATTGTCTGAATCAAAAGAATCTCATTTTGGGCGGCGGTGAGATTATATAGGGGCCCGCAGCCATCCTGCCTTTCTATCAGCACTGGAAAAAAGTAACAGAGGAGTGGTGGCGGAAATAGTCCTTCATTGCACACTCCTTTGCTCGGTCATCAGCCCTTCCAAACTGTAATTTCGCTTTCAAAGCGTTAAAGTCCCCAAGTTTGCATGCATTTTAATTACCTTCTTTCTCCACTCCTCGTTTCCTGTCACCAGCAATGAAGAGAAATTATGCTGACTTTAATGCAGTTGAAATCCATTTGTTCCCCAACGGAGGGACCAGTGAAACAAATATGCAGCTTTCCCTTTACAACCATCTACACAGCTATTACCACAACAAAAGAGAGGTGGGGAGACTCTGAATGCTGAATGTTGCGTGTTCATGTTTGCCCAGCATTGCTTTTTCTGGAGATTAAATAAATAAACCCAAACAAGCTTTATCTCAATATGCCAATTAGTCTGAGTGACAGAAGTGCATATGTATCAATGTGATAATTAAGCCTCCCGATGTCATTATATACACTTGTGTTCTTCTCTGCTGCTCTTCTGCTCTTTGCATTGTGTGGACATTTCAAGATGAATGAATCAACATGTATGTTCCAAAGCTTCCTTTCATTACACTAACTTGCACTATTTCTCTTTTAGAAATGTTTTTCTTCCTTCTACTGTAAAGTTACCATTTCTGAGTTGTGTTACAGCACTGACTTTACAGCTGTATGAACAAGTTTAACCCTCACCTCCCAGAACCCCATTGGTATGTATGTGTATATATACATGTATATATGTGTGTATGAGTGTGTGTGGGTGTGTACGGGTGTGTCAGTCTGTGTGTGTTTATACATAGGCATATATATACACACACACACACACACACATATACATATATATAAACATGTCATTTCAGGTGCTGAAACTTTTGCACACAGCTGTATATTAAGTAGGACGGTGTGCTACAATAAATGAGAAGCAGAGATGAAGAATATGGCAAGCAGGGGTTGTTGTGGTGCTCCAACAGGTAAGCAAGTTTTACTTCGCTTTAAGAATACTTTACCTGCAACTCAGGGTTTTCTCCTTTTTAGCTGGTAAGAAAGCATGAAAGAGCTTTTACTCGCCTTGTCACTTGTCATTCAAATGGTTTAAAGCCCGCAGTTGGTTACGTGGGTGGTATGTGTCATCTCTCTCCATATACAAAGGGAGACTGTACAAAAGAAATGGAGCTATAACGTTGTTCTAGTGAAATGACAGGCACTGCTTAAGCCTCCATGCTGCGCTTTGTTTGATGTGCTTCATTCCTACACATTGAATATTAATGAGAAAAGAAATCCTTAAACAAACTTACGAGCTGCTGGCCCAAACTTTTTTCCCTGCTGTTTCTAATAGTGATAACAGCATTACAGCTCTCTGGAAGGGCATATGTAAATGCTGTGAAGAAGAGTTGAAGTGATATGTCAGATTTATTTTAGATACATTGACAGTTCATGACCAAGTCCCATAAAGTGATTTATTTAAATGCAAAGCTTCCTCTGTTCATGCCAGGCTCTACCAGCCCCCCTGGGAAGATGCCCTTGTACCCAATGACAGTTTAAATGGTGGGACACTTGTCTGATCATCTAAGGGTTAGATAAGACCAGCAAGGTCGCAGCCGCCACATCTGTTGTGCCATTCACCTTTGCACCAGCAATCGAAAGGTCTCTGTGTCTTCAGGGCTAACTCATGTAGAGGACTAATCCATTTTGGTTGTAATTCAAAACAGAGGGCAAAGCAACAATCTCAGCTTTGCGGCATCAAAGAAAAAACAGAAAAGCAGAAAGATAATGACACCAAGGCGTGCTTTTGCAGCTCAATAATAACCCGGTTTGTCACAGAGCTACCCACACAGCAGGCCTTGGGACACTGCGAAATAAACAAATGCCACACAAGATACTTATCAAAAACGTTTAATTAGCCCATTTATTTCAAGAAGGACTTACTCTTCCTTCCAACCAACATATATCTGCTCAAATGATGACTGATTAAACATTTCCAAGGGGGTTTGAATATATTACAAGCAAAAATAACTTTTTAGGCCTTGGAGCCCTCTGAAAAACGAAACTTTATCCACTCGTTCAGTGAACAGCTGCATAAAAGCTTCACTGTTTAAAGTCTACCTCAAATCAAATGGATTTTATTTTACCTTGCTCACATGCTTGATCATATTAAGCATAGTTCATTGTACCAAATCGCGTAATCACTTTCTTTAACCACTTAATCCTGCTAAGGGTTGTGGGTACCCACTGCACCACCATGGGACCCTTGAATCAGAAGAAATGTTTGACCCATGACTATGTTAGCTTATACATGGGGCAGGGAAAAGTCACATTAACCAATAATATTACAGCATCTCTCAACATCCCCACCATCTCCCCACCACCAATCTTCAAGAAAACTGTCAGTTGGTTGTTCTCAGCTGTATGCACACAGATCTCACCTGCACATACACTACATTGCCAAGCATTGCCAACTCTAGGGTCGCGCGTCCCAATACTTTTTTCTCCCCTCCCTATCGTACAGGAAATAAAGTCTCATCTCGTTTTAGTCAATGAAAATGAAGGGATATTTTAGCATTTTAAATGTGTAAACCACATTTTGTCTCGCTCTTATTCGTCAACAATATTACATGATATATTTTATTATAATTATCATCACATGCCCAGCATTTACGTTGCGTCTCGTGTTGTTTTTGTCATGTGATAAATGTTTGTTTACGACGATATTTAGTCATAATTGTCGTCGATGAAAGCAACACTAGTGACAATTACTCAAGTATAAGTGATTACTTGATTCAAAAAATAAATCAGACTTAGTTCATTTGTTCTGGTCCTATAACCACTCCGGACCACTAAGTAAGTTCCTAACAAAAAGTTATTTTGGTGGGCAAATATAAATCTTGCTCTGTATCAATGGCTTGATACTGATGCCATTATCAATTGTGCAGACTAGTCCTATTCTTTATTGATTTTCTTAACGATCTCTTATCAATTTTATGTGTGGAATAAAGGCCCGTCCAGGTTTTCAGCTGTTTTATTGTGCCTGAATCTGAACACAGTGTAGAAGGTCTGCCTAATATCTTTGCAACATGTTCAGATAAACGACAATGCTTCTTTTGAAAACAAATATAAATCCGACTGAAAAACAGACATATATATACCCAGCAGCATTTGAATAGATTCCAACACTGCTTTTCAAAAAGGACTAAGCTTGAGCCAAATATAAAACTGGTACGTAAAATTAACAATTCAGAACGTGAGAGAATAATTGCACTGCATTTCTTTTCATTAGGTTTTCTGAGTCGAATGAAATGTCAGCTAACCCTGCCTGAATGGTGCTAATGTTATTATAACACTGGATATTTACCTTGGTGAACAGATCTGCTAAACATGCTGCTCCATTGTAAGCACTGGTACTTGAGTATCAAGTGTGATAAACATGGCATTCCTGGAATTGTTGTTGTATTAAAGAGATGTTTTAATAAATTGCTGTTTTTTCCACCTTTACTTTCTATTGATGGTTATGCAGGCACTGCAAGTAGCACTGTGTTTGTATTTCTTCATGACATGAAGCCACACTTTGCACTTGCCTCTCCCACCATGACTCATTTTTCCTTGAAAGTTTCCAGCAGCACAGACCCATGGTTTAGTGTCATGACGCATGAGTTTTCGCAGCGTGCAACTGTCAGAAAAACATGCCACATCGATAACTCTGGAGGCATGCGATTCTGATGGAGTGGACAATTTGGCATCAGTTCTTAAATGGAACTGGTTCTTGATTCCCCTTCCTAGTTAATAGTGGACACTTGGCCACTGTAAACGCTAAAAATGATTGAATTGAAATCAGATGGGCTCTAAAGGGTAAAACAAAACAAATAAATTGCTTGACAGGTCATCAAAATAATCATGAGATTTCTCAGTTACCAAGTAATCAATAGTGCCTTGATCAGATGTTTCAGTTTGTTTGTACTGCAGTCACTGCAACCCAAGTGAGGTAGTGTGAGGGTGGGCACTGGACTGTTTTTGAACTGATTTCAAAAGTATTCTACCATGCTGTTATGAGAGAGATGCAGGCACACACACAGACACACACACTCAGACACACACACAGTCTTGCCTAGCAAGCAACATTTGCCATAAATCTTACTTTTGCCATTAAAGTGTAAGAAAATCTGAAGTAAGACTGATTAGTCTGAAAACTGGCCTTATAAATGTGAAGAAAATTGGATGAAGTTTAAGTTTGACAGAAGATACACAATCAAAATGCGGTCAGATCTAATGGCTTTTAATTTTTTTAGATATTTTATGCTTTTCAATAAAACACCTGCAACATCTGACAGACCTTCTGGCTCTGCTTTGACTTGATTCCCCTTTTGGGATGCCTGTTTTTAACAATCCGCTCAAATCTTCATGAATTAAATCACATCCTGCACACAAGTATTTCCGCTCTGAAATGTGTCACATTAAGAAAGAAAACAGTGTTCGGATCTCCGATTCAGGTTGACTTCAAAGTGTGGAATGAACAGTCACATTCAGATGCAAGCTTTCTGAAAGAGAACTCAAGTGAGAAAAGCTCGGTGCAACGTTTCCACCTCACCACCACCACCATCGCAGAGTACTGCTCAGTGTAATTGTGTCTGGTAAGTAGGAAAGACTATAAAAACAGAGGCACTGACAGTACATCACTGACACTCTGCGTGTGCTCGAGGGAAACAACCTATATTCGGTTTGTGTGAGGGAACGTCACGATATTGTGGTGCGACATCCCAAGGCTTCTGTTCTTTGTTTTTTTTTTTTTTTGTTTTGTTTTTTGGAGGTTTTTTTCAGCCCTTTGCATTTTTGTGATTGCCTGTTCAAATGGCTCAGCCGAGCTCTTTAGAGATGAGCGTGCTGGAACTTCCACACAGCACAAATAAAACAACACCACAAGAGAGGAGGACTTCAGATATCACAGGGGTCAATACTGAGCAAATATGTTATACATAATGAGCCCACAGATCTGCAGGGACTAAACACAGCAGACTGGAAATCAGGCCCATTTCTGAGAGAGCTGATTTCGTATTCCTCATTTAAATCTGCATTTTTGTGGGCAAATTACTTCATCAAGGCTGATTAATCTATCGTAAATTAATGACTTGAACGGTGTCAGATCTGCAATCAGCTTCTAAAATGCACTGTTTTTTGGACTTTTAAGACTTTCTGCACCAATCAGGCAGTACATTGTCGCTCAAGTCTTTACAGATGAGTTTTTGAGCAGTTCATGATTACTTGCCTTATCGGGTCCTTATTTCTTTGGAAATCCACACAATTGGTCTCATATGCATATGGATATTTGGTGGTGGAATTTAGACTAGCTCTTTAATTTTGAGTGGGTTTTTTATATATTTCAGGAACTGAAGCCTGAGAGGCTGAGGCACATTTGTGTGTGTGCATAATTTGAGAGTATTTTCAACTGAGCCTATTTGTAGCTTAGCTGTGTTGAGACACCTTGGTGCTTCCGCTTAAACAGCAATGTGAAGTCCTATTCACAGGAAATCATCACTGACGTGGATAATTATTACCGACATCGCCGTTCCATGTAGATGAGATTATTGCCTTGGTAAAAATTCGCTGGGCTTGAATGACTCTATGATGCAAGTGTCACTGCCGCTGCCTGTTAATGTAGCATAACATCCATTTATAGAGCTATATGTGCATCGTTTAGAGCTTAATAAACATCACATGTCAGTAAAAATTAGACAGGTTGCTTTCACTCCGTTGGTAAATTGAGAAATAACCTACTTTTAGCTCAGTGATATTTATCAAAGACAACCGAAAAAGCCACTGAAATGTTCACAGGACTAACAACTTACACTGACCACAGACCACAGTAAGGGCTGCAGTTTTAGACCCACAGGGAAAGTCTTTAAGCAGTTCCTTTTGTTAATGGGTATGAATTCCCAGGTAGTAGAAAGAACAAGACTTGGAATGATCCATTTGTAATTATTAAGCCATGACTAAAGAGTGTTCCTTGGACTGATGCCACAGAAGAACCACTTGTGGTGCCTTAACATTTTCATGACGGTTCTTTAAAGAAACTGTTCTGCACAGGTTATATTTGAGTGTGAGGAAATGTTTTGAAATACAAAGAACCATATAATGACACATTCTAGTGGAACTTAAAGGCCCCATCATGAAAAACATACCATTCGCTGTCCAGGCAAAATATGTAAATTAAGCTGCAGAAACAGCCACACAGCATTCACTGAAACCAGCAACCACAGCAATTAAGCTCCACCCACCTACATGGAAGGTTTACTACAGTTTAGGTGTTTTTTTTTAAAAAGGCCCAATGCAGAGCAGCCAATCAGTACAGAAGCCATTTACATATATCAGTCTAAAAAGCACAACAATAATATCATCCTGTTTAATTCTAATTACATTTTTGAAAAATGAATTAGGACTGTGTTTGGTACCTAAATCCACACGAACATGAAAAAAAATTTTTTTTAAGATACAGGCTCTTTAAAGTTTCACTCCTAGAACAAAACAGCTGTTACGGTCTGGTCAGCGGCCGGTAGAGGCCACTGCTTTTCTGGTTTTTTTTCGCTGTTTCTGTTCTTGTTTTTGGGGACTTTTATTTTGATTTCCTGTTCAGTTCATGTGTCACACGTTTTTTGGGTTGTCACCTGTTTTGTGTTCATGCACTGATTATGTTCCGTATTTAAGTCCTGTTTGTGTTTGAGCACGTTATCTGTCCATCACCTCATTATCGCCTCTTTACCCTAGTCTGTATCCTGTTTGATAGCAAGAAAATATCTTTCTGCAGAACTCCTAGAGGCATGAAACACATGCTGGTATCGACATGAGGGGAGAATGCTATTAAAAGTCCTGCGGATGGAACTGCGGAAACAGTTTAAACTTGAGTAGCAATAAAAGAGTCATAACCAACTTACATAAACCAGTAGTTTCCCTTTACCATATGATACTTTTAATTACTTTTGGAGCCTTTTGAGCATCCAGAAGCCTAAACCTTAGATGATTTTGCATGTTTGTTCAGTATTCACACACACTGTTTATCCTACTATTTGTTAGGCTTGCCGAAAGTACACAAAGCAGGCTACAAGAGTCAGTCTATTGCTTGGCAACCATCTGTTCTTTCTCAGGCATGATGGTCATACGTGGGAGTTCTGGTCATAAATGGTGTAAGTTCCATAGTGGGACTGCAGGGGTACTGTGGGATAGAAATAATAATAATAAAACTGAATCGTTTTAATAAGCCATCTGCTCTGTCTGTATCTATATATGCAGCGTACAATGTGTTACGCATACGTGATATTTGCACACCTTAGAGATTATGGTCTGCATGTAATAGTCTCATATATAGCCTGCATTCTGAGATGTCGACACTCATTAAATGCTTTATGAATAGAGCTTCTGTTACTCTTGTGAGAAGGGCTCTCCTCAATAGAAACACCTATAAATAGCAGGACAAAGAAAGAATGCTGTTAACTACATGATTCCAAGCCTGAGTAAATCAAGGCACCTCTAAGCACAGAGTACCTTCATAGGACCGCTTAATAAATGCACGTGCTAAGAGTGAGTAACTGATGAAGGAAAGAACGATTGAACGAATGCATAACCTTGTATTCAAATTCCACTCAGCTTTTTATGGCACTCCTCACTTGTGCCGCCGAAACAGGCACATGAACATCTGGCGCTCTGCTCCTGTGCATGTAAATCACACTTCCGTCACGGTTAATCATGATCTTAACACTTTACTCTCAGCATCCTGCACACTGGCAGTTATTCCATGAAACTGTGCATTAAGAGCAGGGTAATAATAATATGTGATTTATTATGATATCATGTAGGGGTTCATTTCCCTTTAATTATCTGCTTTTCCACAAGAAAGGCACCTGGATCTTTGAAGACAAGTTCATATAAGCACATGTAAAAACGTGGGTGAAATGACAAGTTTACTACTTAAAGACATTTTCAAGTTACAGAACATGTATTTCATTTGTCTGCAACAAGCTGGGCAAGATATCCCAGCAAAAACAGAGGCTATTAACTATTTCAATTTTAAATTCAGCCTTTGTAAAACAATTTAAGAAGGTTGTGGGAGAAAAGAATCAAACAATTATGAATGAATTTAATTGCAGAATGGGCTGTTCTATTTATACAGTGACTTGGCGGCCGTTCTTTTTACAGGCCCTCTATGATCTCTACAGTCTACTTCATGAAACAAAGTTGTTCAATGTTGTAAACGTATTCACAACACAATAACGATCTAATATTATCACATCGCCCAACCCTAGCCCACAGGTCCTGAGCTTTTAGTGAACCACAAAGGCAGTGTCATGTCGGCTGTATTAGGACATTACACAGCTGCTGTGGCCTTCAGGTATCCTGCCACAGGCCACAATCTGCACTTGGGGAAAAGCTATTGAAATCTACCAGAGCAGAGCAAGGCACTCTACAGTTTACTGCAAGCAAGAGCACCAGAGTGAAATAGATGAAGTGAAATAGCCCTCTGTAGAGAGAGAGAGAGGGAAAGAGACGGAGAGAGAGAGGCACAAATTGAAAGAAGAGACGGAGTTGGAGGAAGAAGTAGCAGGCATACAGAAATAAAGAAGAAGAGAGAGTGAAAGAGTGAGGAGGGAGGGGGCATAGAGAAAAGAGAGAGAGAGAGAGAGAGAGAGAGAGAGAGAGAAGGGACAAAAGGGGGACAAAAGGAGATATAAGAAAAAGGAAGAGAAAGATAGAGATCTTACCATCAAACTATGCAGATATATCAAATTACTAGAAATGCATTCTAATCAGTCTAAAGACCAAATAAAGGACTGGGATTGAGAGAAAATACGATTGAGAGATAATTCTGGACATAGAGAGATAATGAGAAATTAGTGTTCACTGCAAAGAGAGATGTCATCCACTCCAATACAGAGAATAAACATCCAAAACAAACACGCACACACACACATACACAAGCATGCATGCACACATAATTATGTTCATCTTAACACAATTTAATCTTTCCTTTTTAGTATCTATACATGCATGTGCTTGTGTGTGTGTGTGTGTGTGTGTGTGTGTGTGTGTGTGTGTGTGTGTGTGTGTGTGTGTGTGTGTGTGTGT
>JBBPDC010000019.1:8584724-8616062 GCA_037974485.1 Hemigrammopetersius urotaenia
TGTGTGTGTGTGTGTGTGTGTGTGTGTGTGTGTGTGTGTGTGTGTGTGTGTGTGTGTGTGTGTGTTTGTGTGAGTGTATTTAGATGAGATTTTTAATTATGCTTTGCAATCATTTTCAGATTCCGCAATATTGTTGTTTATTTTTTATTCTGGGAGATTTAACACTCGCTGGCTGCTATTTAATGTGGCTTTTTTCAAAATGAAGCTTATACAGGATTCTGCTTTTAGTGAACACATAAAACACTCCAGCACATTTCCAGCGGTTCATTGTGCACCCCTAGTGTCCTCACCATGAAAATGAAGTAATTACCCCTTAAACTTGGACTCCTAGATCCTCAGGCTTATTGTTAAGTGAGTACATGGAAAACAAAGTACAGTGATTGAGTTACATTAAGTAACTAAGCGATGTTGAGGTATGAAGTTATACATCACTCAGATTATGGCCTCTGGGAGCCATTTCACAGGCTGTGGCAGAGCACTGAAATAAAAAAAGCCTCCTTCACCATAAACAGCACCACATTAGTTGTAAATGCATGTTTCTGCACAAGCAGAATGTGAAGTGTTATTTCTGAGAAGGTTGCAGGGTTTCCAGAAGTTTTTTGTAAGCTCCAAAACCCAGGACAAGAAATTCTTTGACGGTTCAATTTGCTTGTGGGGGCTGACAGGATCCCGGAGCCATGAAGCACGTTTTAAACATCATGCCTCAATGGCTGAGTAACATAAATACCGCACACCTCTTGATCTCTCCCTTTTTACACTGCGCCGTCTCTGGGAGCATTAACTTAAAGCTAAGCCTTGAGTGAACAGCCCTACATTTAAGGACCCGTCCCTCTCTCGCTTGCCCGCTCTCTGTCTCTCCCTCCGGAAGCTCATTTGATGTGGAGCTCCAGAAGTTCCAAAGCCGAGAAGGCAAATCTCCTTCTGCCACAAATCCCCCGTGTCCCTACCCTTGTGCTCCTTTTCAGAAGTACTCCCTGTGGGCTATTTATTTATATTTTCCTTGAAATCCTATTAGAGTCTTTATTATACAGAGCAGCAAACAGAACACAATCCCGCACTATAATGTATATTGATCTGGCTTTATGGCTCCAGCTATAAATACGAACAGCGTTTCTGCATAGCGCTCATTCATATTTCAGCGGAGTCGCACACTCGGTCGACATTATCAGTGTGGGCCAAGTGAAAAATGAGAGTGGCACAGTGTGTGAACTGCACTCCATCTCCGATGGCACGACAAAAGTTCACTGCAGTCGTCAATGAGCGCCGCGCTCTCCTGCTCGACAAAAGTTTAATTAATTAAAATGACCAGCGGAAATATTGACATTTCCTTCAGATGGCACTGCATTAGCAGAACCCAGGCTGTTATTGTCATCACAGACCGGCCGGCCCTTTAATTAGTTTCATATTTGTCGTGGCAAACTCAAGGTTCTGTTTGTTGTTAATTCACTACGTGACTGCGCAGCGGTCAGCGGTGTTGCCATGGTTCTCTAATTACAGCGCGCCCTTCGAATTTCAATTATCGCTCACAATCGGCCCATGTGGGTCGGGTAACACCATCTTCCCCCACTGAGTCCAAACCAAACCTTGCTTTCATGCCCCGATGATTATACTTGTGATTTCATTAAGTACCTGATTGTACAACTTACATCAAAGTCAGGATCCTAGCAAAGGGTCCCGGATTCTATATTACACGTAGAATCCCTTATTATTTATTAATGTCTCATCTGTAGGCCAATCTAAATGAATTCCCCTTTTTCTCCACTTACCAGAAATTAATTCAAGCGAGTCATACTGTAATATTAAATATTCGGATTGATTTATGCTCAACATTAATATAAAATGCATGGCATTTACACTGCTTGTTAATATATATGAATTGAATTAACCTACAAAATCACTTGTTAGGTCAAACTCTATATCTAGTTAATAAAAAAAGCTCATTTAAAGCCACCCATAGTGTTTCTCTTTGCCCAGTTTGCACAGCTGTGGTGCAAGATGAGAGAAAACAGCATAAAGTGAATAACGCTGGCCCTGGTTCCCTCGTAACCCACCATGCCAAGAATTCAGGGTGAGTCCATGCATGGGCACCTCTGGATCTGCCTGCGGCTCACATCCATTTTCTCTGTGTCTGCACGGCCCAACATCCAGTTGAGATATAACCATGGCAGTCCCACACGCTCTGATTCTATTTGTAACACACTGCTCGAAGCTGTCAGTTGAAAAAAAGAAGACGTTTTGAGGACAGTTTAAGATTTTAGTGATTTAACCCCCAGGACGCAGCTGAGCTAGGATGGGAAAAAATACTTTTCTGGAATCTGCCACAATAACATCACATATACAAGTTGCTATAAAAACACTCACTGTGACTTCTGGGTAGAGAACAGTCCACCAGTGGACCTCTGGTTAGAAACTGACTACTAATGACAGGCAGGTGACTGACAAACACTAACTGTGCATGGAGCCACTGGTTTCTAGTGGTTTCTAAGAGGGAGTGGTGGAAAGGTCAAGGTTTTTTAAGAATGGGGGGGGGGGGCAGCTGGTAGCCTAGTGGTTAGGGCATTCACCCTGCGATCAGAAAGTCCAGGTTCGATTTCCAAGACCGCTAGGCACCGTTGAGGTACCCTGAGTACTGAGTACCCACACACTGCTCCCCGGGCGTCATGTTCCTGCCTGCCCCCTGCTTCACTTGGTGAATGGGTTAAATGCAGAGGCTGCATTTCAGGCTGTGGTGTGTTCACGTAAGACAGAATGGTCACTTTCACTTTTTATTTTACTTGGGGAATCCAGGTTCCGTCTTTTGGCGTGGATAAATGCCTGTTTCTGGTGCATATGCTTTAAAATGCACCTTCCCCATTCCATAACCAATCAATAAGATGTGCACTGGACATTTCAAGAAAGCTTGACTGTTTTTTTCTTAGAAGCTTCACTTCACATGACCTTGTGAGTCTCCACACTCCATAAAACACTCAAATACGGTTTCTATGTTCACTTAATAAGAATTAGCTTTGAATGAGCACCAGAAACTCCTCCCATACATGCTTTAAACCTAGATTTTTTTAAGAAAGAATGTCATTTCAACAGGAAGTAGGAAAATTAATTAAATTAGTTAAATTATTGTGGACATTAAAAACTTAGCCCAACCCCCTGACACACATATCAAAATGATATCAATTATATTGAAACTTTTACTCCTGTAAGAGTTCCAGGGTCTTTTCAGCTCAAGGCATATCAACAAGATAATTGGGTGGCCAGTAAAAGTGAAAAAACTCAAATTATGGAACAGTTCTGTCACTGATATGCTCATACTGCCACAACACACTAACACGCCACTAATGTTCTGGTGTCACTGCAGTGCTGAGAATGATCTAGCACTCAAACAATAGAAAGATAGATAAATAGATACTTTATTGTCATTTGTCAGTACAATGAGATGGCGTTAGGGGCTATAAAAATTAAAAATATAAAAATTACAGAAGTCTTTAGAATAGACTTAAATACAACTAAAGAAACAGCATGTACATACTTATATACAGCACAGATAAGGGTTGCAACATGAGTGCTATAATAGTATACAAGGGGAATATTGCACTGGACTATAGATATAAAAATCTACTTATATATTCCACATATTGCACAGGAGCTATATATATATAAATATGTAAATATGTTATTAGCAGTAAACCTAGCATGGCCCAACCACAGATGCATGGCTAATGAACTGTGTAGCAACAAACAGACTACAGTCAGTCATTTTAAACATGCAAGGTGCATCCTTACGATGGGTGAACCCGATAAAATAGTCAGCTTGTGTAGATACAAGCTGTGCATACATAATAAATTGAAAACTCAGTGTATGATAGAGTATTATAATGACCCTTTCAGTTTATCAGTAAAGGGGTTAGTCCTCCTGCCAGCATCCAGGTCCAAACCCTAGTCATGTGTTTCCTTGAATGTGTGACTAGAATAGGAAAGGTGGCAGAAATACTCCAACCATCATCGCGAAGCAATGCATCAGCCAATCAGAAATTTGCATGAAGGTGGCAGAACAGAGTGTTTGGAGGTCGCTGCTGAGTACAGTGCTGTATGACTACTGTAGTTCAAAAACGATTCACATCAGCACATCAGCCTCTGCCGGGCACCTGAGGTAGAAAGGACCTACTACATTACTAGCTGATCTCTAATCTCTATGCAGCTCGATAAAGCTTCTAAAAGCGAGTCTCTTTTATCGTGTACTGGAAAACACCTCGGCAGCCCCATCACTGCACTGCTCAGAAACGCTTCTTTTTAAAACATTCACTGGAGAAAGCTACACAAAAGGTAAAGGCAAAATATCAGTTTTTCTCACAATTGATGTAAAACCTTCACCATTTTAGACTAAGCATTGAAACTGGCCCTGCAAGGATGAACAAAAAAGGTAGGCAAAAGACATGATGAGAGGGGCCCAATCACTCTTCATGCAGAGCACTACAGAGTTTTCTAATATGGGAAATGTGTAGTTTCCCAACAAGCATTTAGTGAGCAAATTTCCAAGTGATCATGCAGTCTAGGAGCTACTCAATCAAGTTTGTCTCAGTCTATTGATGTTTCATTTCCTGAATGTTTATGGGAACAATGTACTAAGGCACTATATGAATAGCACAGTAGCAGTAGCAGAGTTCTAGGACCTCTTAGGAGTTCTACTTAAATCTGTCACATTTTGTCTGAGCAACATGGTCATTTTTAAAGGGCAAAAACATATTAAAGGACAGAAACAAATACATTTAAGGGCCCAGTACCTTATTAAGCGAATATCCCGAAATGTAATGTCTGCAATTTACATCAGGACTCCAGAGCCCCTGAGGGACCATTCATACCAAACTGTGCAGACTAGTGATCAAACAAAGCATCTGTGTCTTCAAATGCATGTCATCCGAAAGCCATATTTCATTCATACAGGGAGCCATTGATCTTTGTTTTTTTTTTCTTTGAATAGTAATTGCATTTTAGACTTCAGAGTCCCTTTCAAGCACAAGACTTTGTTGCAAACTAGAGGAACTGCCTAAGACTTTAAAGTCTGTTTGCCAGAAACTCTAAATTGGCTCTCGAGACCAGTGGAGAATATGGGTTTTGTAGAACCATCTCACTGTAATCCTGTCAGCTGACAAACTTTTCAATGTCAAACTTGCTGTGTACCAAAGAAATTTCAGGAACTTTAATAGTTCGTCCATTTTGTTTTTCTTTCTTTGACAATCTACATGAAAATCAACAACACATTGTTTCTGTTTTCATTTTTGCAACAAGTTGTTAACATTTTACAGTCCCATGGAACGCACCAATAGATATTTACATTTATTTCTGGATAACAAGGTCGATGTCACGACCAAGTGTCATAAACAGTACTGGCAGCTGCACACTGCAACATATGACAATGTGTTAGCTGAGCTGGAAAATGGCAATACCCACACAAAGCAGGATCTGACAGGTTGGCCTGGCAGATATGGTGGCATCCAATAAGAGTCTTGAAGTGCTTAAAGATTATGTTGGAAAATCATTCTGTTAGTTAGAGTAACGATGCATTAAAGTCTTGTGACACTGCAATGCAAACATCTGAAAATATTCATCACATAGAATAAGCATATCTACTAATTATGATACTTGATGTATCATGCAGTTTCAATCAGTGCCAATCAACAACTCAGTCCAGCACCTTTACGTCATCCATCAACCCCACCCCCACCCGCTCTCCAGCTCAAGTTTCGTTAGTAAATACCGTCTTCCTGTTTTCTTTCAAAATTTTGCGATCATACTGTATTGTTTGCATTCTTACTTTGTTGAATTAATTGTGAGTGTATTAAACTGAATCATCTAACAAACCAAATCAAGCTGTATCATTACTCCTCTAAAGTTGATTTTCTGTCTACTACTTTGTAAAAAAAAAAAAAAAGTAGTGTAGTCCTGGATTTGACTGTTTAATTTTGGTTGAAAAAGAAAAAATACATTTACACACCGAAGGCCAAACTGAGAGTGGACTCTTTTATGAGAAAAAACATAGATAGACTTTCTGTAAGTCATAGATACATTGCACCGATTGTGTATATAAACTTAACACAGCTCTATGCCATGGCCCTATACTGAAGAAGTCACAGTAAACTTTCTCTTCGACTCTCATTTGTCTTGCTTCTGTGTTTAGAAGGTTGTGTATACACTCGTTAAATTGGTCTTTTTTGTCACATAAATACTTTAAAATGAGAAAAAACGTACACTGTGAAAAAGCTTCAAAATAAATTGAAAAAGTGTGGTGTTCAAAATGAATCCTTAAAAGAGCTCCAGAGAGAGATCTAGCCAGGTCTTAACGATAATGGAGATCCTCAAAAGTCGCATGCCTGAACTGGCTGGCACGCACATTGCAAACTGAGTACAGTAGCCTCCCTGATAAAAGTCATTCCAATCAAGAGAATAAATGCAGTTGCCATGACAACGATAAAGCATTGCTCCAAGGTCATTATTCATCCATATTCAGAACTGAACATCTTATCATGTTCCAGAGGCCTTAGTGCATATGTATTATTGTCAGTGTCAAAGCTATTAAGATGGGAGATTTACTATTAATCGCTGGGGCCATAAAGCTCCAGCCTGTGAGAAGAATGACCTGCTCTACTGACCACAGACGCATCGATCACGGCAGCAATGACTGTCATACCTGTCAATTTCTAACTCAACCATATTGCCTCAGGGATATATTGTACAAACACACATGTATTGTCCTGTTTGAAGAAATAAGTTGAATCTGTCTGATGACCTTATACTTGACCCATCTTTAATACAGTATTTATTCAGATACATTATTCACAGGGGGGTCATAAAGACCCTGCCCACAGATGGTTCTGAGAACCTTTTCAAATTGTTAAGAACATACACATTATCATTCTACATGCAGGCCAAAAACCATTTAAGAATCCTGATTTTAAGTAGATAGGTGCTGGTTTTTGGTACTTCAGTATTCTGCACTATTATACACGCACAGTAATGTTATCATGCACACTGAAATTCTGCCACTGTCTCTGAAACAAGCTGCAGTTTTGCCAGAGATGCAGAGCAGCTCTGCTTTTACAAGCTTCTGATACGCTTCCTCACTCTGACGCGATGCGGCCCCCTCTCTGAGTGGAGACTGTAAACAGTCGCTGCACGTACAGTGAGGAGGAGCAGACAGAGGACTTTATCCCTAAGAAAGGTGTAAACTCATGTGTTACCTGGCATAGAGAATAAAGAAGATGCTC
This sequence comes from Hemigrammopetersius urotaenia, assembly GCA_037974485.1. Classification (NCBI taxonomy): domain Eukaryota; kingdom Metazoa; phylum Chordata; class Actinopteri; order Characiformes; family Alestidae; genus Hemigrammopetersius; species Hemigrammopetersius urotaenia. The sequence goes on from JBBPDC010000019.1 coordinate 8,591,981, forward strand.
AGTCTCCCAGATATATGTAAGCTTGCTGGCACAAATTTTGTATGCATGCAGTAAAAATCTCAAAAACACATCAACCACAACTTTAACTAGTAACTCGGAAGCCATACATGGACAGGTTAATCCAGTGACATTTAGAGTTGATATGTTTTGGTTAGTAAATAATGGAAATATACAGTATATCCCCCCTATATACATCTCTCTCTCTCTCTCTCTCTCTCTCTCTCACTGTGTAGGCTTTATCTCATATTCCCACTAGCAGACATCAGCATTACAGTATTCATTATTGCCGTGGGTGTTTTGATGCATGAAGGATACTAATAAAGTAAAGGTTATCCATACCATTCAACAATGGTATATGAAGCATGGATGTGACAGTATGGGAAATGTCATTTTTATGCTGGTACAGTAGCGTGTTCCATGCTGTATGTTTTTGCAGGAGTTAGCGCTCTGTGGCAGGGTTATCTGCAAAGAGTACTATATGACTGTAGTGGTGACTAAAATGATAAAAAATATCATGATACATCATGAACTTTCCCATAATACATATTTTGGGATTTATTCATTGATTAAAGTTGGAACAGACACAACAAGAAGTTTTAATGTTTAAGTTATTAAACCAAATAATGTTCTGCTTGAAATGAAACTCGCAGTCAATCTGCGTTCTTTATGTCTCCACAATTTTCTCAGAACAGCCTATTCTGGCAAAATGTACATTTATAACAATAAAACTATATCAATCTGCAATAACATTTATAACAATAACAGTCATCTTATTGCCCAGCTCTACATGACAGGGATAAACAGAGACCACATTATGTGACAGATTTTATTTAAATGATTATTCTATGGCAAATATTGCATGTGTATACTGCAAATGAAAACATGAAAACATTTACTTTTAAATTGTTTTCAGAACATCCTAAAATGAAACACTTAAGAAATTTTCACGGTTGTTTTTTCTGCACATGCTCATTTTGAACCGTGCATGCACCAGTGTCTCATGCACATCTTTCTACTTTGCAGACATCTATATGCCTTCAGATTCTTTTCTGACAGTTGCTCCAGTGAAGGTGGGCTTGCCAGAGGAGGCTGTCATGCCTTCCCTACATCAAAGCAGGAGCCATCAGAGAGAGTTTGGGATCCCATGGGAGACGGTGTGCGCGTGCAAGTGGAAATGAAAAGGAGTGACAGTTGTAGCGATGAACTGAAGCCACTTGAGCTAAAGGCCGCCGTCTCGAACCTGAGCTCTAAATATATGAAAAGATATATTTGCCACCTGAAATAAGGCATTTGTGAGGTTCTTTATGTGGGTCATGGAGCCGGTGCCTCATCAAGATGCACAGCTAAACAAAGGTTTTGAAGTTTTCTGCATGTACATTAGCATCTTCGATTCAAAGGCGGTCGATACATATAAGGAATGCGCACTGCTTATGCAGGTATGAAATACATGACCTTTGGTGAAAGCTCATTCATATGAACAATGACCTGACGCTACGCGGTCTGGGTCAGCCAGCGGTTACCTATGTAAATGACGGGCCAATAAGAGATTTCATGTCTACGGTTGGTTTATGGGGTCAAGGACTGCATTTAAAATGCAGTTGCCTATTAACACCAGAGCTAGGTATCAAACATTATCTTGCTAAGCAAATGCATAGCTCATTCATCATGCAGTCCACTACATGTGCTGGGACCTGCATTATTCTCACTAACCAGCATGCTTTGCCATCCCCAATCCATTACCTCGCAATGCAAAGAATAAAATTAATTGAATTTCACATATTTACATCCAGACGAGACCATCCAAACGTTCAACAGATAAACATAATTAAGCAAAATGTGAATCATGGCATCTTCCCAACAGCCTCCAAAAATAGTTTTGAGTTAAATGACAGTTTAAAAGAGCAGAGAGACTTTTTTTGTTGCAGAGCTGACTATAATCAGCTTAAATACAGCTCTGACATATGTCCATGCACAAAACAACCACTATGCAGTTTTGTTTCAAGTATGTAATGGAAAAAGGTGGTTTGCTGTCCTTCCATTCAGCTATTTCTTTAGTTTGACTTGCATAGTGCAACAGCAATTAAGTGTTATAGGATGAGAATACTGCTACTGTTATTTTAACCACTCTGTATTTTTAATGTGATGAAACCGACTTGGTTTGGTTCAAGGAAAGAAAGAGAACCAAGCTCAATTAGTGTGAGATACGAAGCTCACTGTTAACCGCTGTATGCGTCTGTGCATGCACTGGAAAAAAAAGCTCTTCTTTGACCCTCCCTTGACTAAATCACTAGGCACAATTCATTAGAGAAGATTTTTTTTAACTGGTATAGAAGCTTTTTTTTTTAGATGTATCTAAAAAAGGTGGATGAAGGATATTCCCTGAAGATGAGTGCAGAGAAGTCAGTGTTAAACTCCTCTTAGCTGTCTAATTAGTGACCCTTCCTTGTGAAATGGCATCTTCCTCCACCGAGGGAGCAGCCTGTGCCATATGAGAGAGGAAGACAAGGCTTGATTTTTATCAATGGTTTAATTAATCATTAATCCCAGTAAATCCCCTCCCCTATGCAAGACTCCTCCCTCTATACCCTCTTCCCAGTTCTCTCGCTCTCTGACGCTTTGTCCTCTTTCTCCCTCTCTCTCTCTCATCTCTCTTTTTATCTCTCTCTCTCTCTCTCTCTCTCTTACTATCTCTCTTCTCTCTTGTTATCTTTCTCTCTCTCTCTCACTCTCTCTCTCTCCTCTCTGTTTACTCTCTCTTGCTTTCTCCTCACTCTCCTCTCTTTTTATCTCTCTCTCCTTTTAATCTCTCCATCTCTCTCTGTTCTTTCTTCTGTTCTCTCTTTCTCGCCTCTCTCTCCTTCTTCTTGCTTTCTCTCTTCCTCTTAATTTATTTTCTCCATCTCTTTTCTTTCTGTCTTTCTGTCCTCTTTTCTTTGTCTCTCTCTTTCTTTCTTTCTCTCTTTCTCTCTCTCTCTCCCTCTCTCTCATCTTTTCCATTTCTTCTGCTCTTCTCTGCATCTTCAATACAGATACAGACACACACACACACACATCCTCTGACTGGCACTGCAACACACACACACACACAGAAAGAAATGCCGGTTGCTCCAGCAGAGAGGAAACTCTTGCTCCCTTTCCAGACATGCTGCAGTTTATCCCGCGAGCCAAGCATCGCAGCCACATTTCAATCAATCAGAGCAACTGAAAGAAGAAGGGGGAGTAGAAGGGGGGGAATAGAGGGAGGGAGATGGGTAGAATCGTGTCTCTCCTCTCCTGCCTCTGGCGTGAGACACAGCCCCTTAGAGCAGGGCTGTAGAAAAGTTGAGCTGATAAGCCTCATTCACCTCTTCCTCTGGGTCTCTCTCTCTCTCTGTCTCTTACTCTCTCATTCTCTCTCTCTCTCTCTCTCTCTCTGTCCTTTCACCGAACCGCATGGCCAGAACACACACATAGAGAACAGCACATACACACTCCGTCTCGGCACTGCTGGTCTCCACTGATTAATCTCAACACGCATTAGGCATTGCGCCCAGAGAAGAAAGAGGGCAGACGAAAGAAAGGAGGAAGAGGAAGGAGAAGAATAAAACAGGGAGAAGAAGGAGGAGAAGCTGTTTCTCTTACCTGCTGTTGAAGCTCAGTGCGGGCAGAAGGAGGAGGATGTACGCGGCGCCCAGGAATTTCATCTCTTTCGGTCTCCCAAACACTCTCTTCTCTCCTTCTCTCTCTCTCTTCTCTCCCTCTCTCTCTGTCTCCCTCTCTCCTCTTCTCTCCTCTTCTCTGCTCTATCTCTCCTCCTCTGGCGCACACGCGCGGTAAACGCGAGAAACACACAGACACAGGAGCGCGCGCCAGGCAGACGCAGCTGGGAACGCTCGCGCGCGCGCGTGTGTCTTTGCTTGTGTGTATGTGTGTGTATAAGAGAGAGAGAGCGAGAGAAAGTGCAAGAGCGAGGGGTGCTCCTTTGGCTTTAAATAACAGAAGACGGGGAGATGGACAGATTTATTAATGGTTGGGAACAGGTGGGGGGGAGGGCTTTCTGGGAGTTGGGGGTGGGGTGGTTGGGGGGTGCATAAGGATGATTTGAGGTGGCGAAGTGATGTCAGCACTAACACAGCCAGTGGCCTCGCGAGCTTTCCCCCTCTTTTCTCATACGAATTCCTGGTGATGCCTCCCTTTTTTCTTTTTTCTTCTTCTGTATGTCTCTCTCTCTCTCTCTCTCTCTCTCTCTCTCTCTCTCTGTCTGTCTGTCTGTCTGTCTTCTCTTCCTCTCTCTTTATCTCTGTCTATGCCCCCCCTCTCTCTCCCGCGATATCAATCTGGCTGCGGCATTCCCCCCAACCCAACTCAACCTCCCGACAACCCCCCACCCCCCCACAGGGAGAGGCCAGTGCGATTATCTGGGCCCGAGCCACTCTGGGGTCACTCCACAAACACTAAATCAATCAGTGCTCGCTCTGATGGGAGGTTCATTTGTTTGACATTTTATTTTCTGTTGCCCATCCAGAGGTAATTGATGGGACACTTCTCTGTGCCCTTGCTCTTATTGTGCGATTAGGCAGAGGAAACAGATGATGATGAATTTAATAGTCATCACTTCTGCTCACTTCATCCTTCCGCTTTTAACTGATATGTATATGAACACACCTGTTCTCAAGAGCCCTGCTTTCATATGGTTATAATCTTTAGTATGCGAAGGGGGAAATGGTTTGTCTGCTTTCAACTCCCCCTGTGCTCCTCCTCCCTTTCAAGGGCACAGCCTGTTGCTCTAGACTAGAGACTCTCAAACTACTGCTCACTCAGACTCAGACAAAAACTACTTCTATTGACTCCTAACTATCTGTCCAACAGTGATTAAGTCTGTATATGAAAGCCTTCTATTGGTAGTTTTCCCAATACAGACCAGAGGAGGACGGGTTCCCTTTTGAGTCTTGGTTCCTCCCGAGGTTTCTTCAGCTTTAGGGAGTTTTTCCTCATCTCTATCGCCCTTGACTTGCTCACTAAGCACGTGATCCTGGATTCTGTAAAGCTGCTTTGTGACAACATTGTTTGTGAATAAATAAAACTGAATTGAATAATGATGAAATACATTTGATCGTATACATGGATGATGAGAAAGTGTTTTACTTTGACTTTATGATACACAATTGGACAATTTTTGGAGCTTTAAGAATACGGTTTCGTTGTTTACACCTTGGGAGACCATTAGCATTGTTTAAAGTAAAAAAGGGTTCTTATCTAGAGAGAGTTCCTGTTTTCCTGATGCCATTTTTGGTTCCCTTGAAGAACTTGTCAATGGTTCCTTCGCATAATGCAAAAGGTTTTTGGAGGAACGCTTGTATTGGTAAAGAATTGGTGAAGATTCTTTATGTCTTGAAAAGTCTTGAAAAGTTCTTCACAGTCACAAATCTCATTTGCAGAAATGGTCGAGATGGAAATAAAATGATTCTTCTCTGGCATCACTCAAAAAAACATCCGTGGCACTTTTTATTTTAAAGAAGGGACTCATAGACAGGTGTGGACAGGTATTAAATGAGTTTTATAGATAGACCTTTATTGTGAGCAGGGTGCATATTTGTATCTTTCAAGAACTAAGCCAGTGCAGGATTGTTTGTAGTTAAAAGTTCTGAACAAGGTTCTTTGACAGATTCTGCTCCAGCTTCCCTACCCTGATAGGTACAGTTTAGTACGTTTTGTTGGGAGTTACTAGAAATAAAAATGTAAACTGTAATTACAGTGATGATTCTCTATTCGAAATTATTTGAAGTATAGGCTTAAGATCAACCTGGATCTGTGAAACCAACCCTACTGGTGTTTGTAAAGCTATAGGGGCTCGGGTCAGTTTCAGTCGAGTCATATGTGGCTCGAGTTTCTTTAGACTCATCCTTAACTGATTTGACTTGACTTAACTCAAGACTGAAGGCTCATTCTACATGAGAAAAAACATGAAAGAACATTTTAAAAAGATCTTATACAACACCATTCAGCCAATGATATCATTATTTAAAACTTGATACAGTTTCAAATAATAAGAACTTTGCTACTAAATACACTGTCTGATGTGCAGTAGCTGAATTTTAATTAAACTGCAGATCACAAACCTTTCAAACTTATTTACTTCAGTCGACTAACTATTACATAACCTTGCTAGCGAGCCAGCCATTCAGGCTACAGACTAACCAGCCAATTCAATTTGTGCCACTTTCTTTTAAGCACGGCATTTATTGTGCGGAGTGCTTGAGTCCTGTCAGACTTTTAAAGAATGAAGGACTGTTCTATAATGAAAAGCTCATTATTTGAAGCTGTGTTGAACCTGACAGGATTACTTTTGTACAACACAATGCCTGCAGCTAATAGGACTGAAACAAAAAAAACCCTCCAGCTCCTCTCACACTCGCACTCCAGAAGCTCAAGACTGGACTCAGATTTTTCACCCCAGAGACCGGAGATTCGACTTGCAGACATCTATGATTCGGTGCACTTTTGTCATTTCAAGGTTTATTGCGGTTTGATCGGAGACAAAAGGGAAAGATAATTTCATTTTAAACCTTGTGAAACAATACACTGAACATTAGAAGCCACAAAATGCATCAAATCATGATTGGCCTGGGACACATACAGTAAATTAGCACAAAAGCAAATTTTCAACAAAGCATTTCCCATTGATTTTGTCACCCGGCATCCATCTTCAGCTTTTTAAGAGCAATTTTCTGTTAGTGCTCTCCCGGCTGTTGTAGAAAATGTCTGTTTCGAGAACACTTACGCATTGTTAATAATGTTGCAAGGTTTTTATTATGCCCCCCCAACACACACTTTTCTTTTTTCCCTGGGGACATTGTTCAAACCCAGAGTCAATAGATTAACAGATGCCTAAACATAGTAGAAGGCCATTTTTCTGAACATTCATTCATTTCCTCCTGACTCTCACCCACTCCTATCCTCTACAAAGGGAATAAAAGATCTAGAGGGGGAAGTGAGTTCTTTCTGACATGGTAAGCTCACTGCCATATGATCAGTACAGTGAAAATGGAGGACGAATGTGTGAAGGGGGACTGGTGTAATAAAAGCATGATAAATGCTTTCCATTAGGCCATTAACAGAGTTTGGAGTCCATTGTCTCACTGCTCTGCTCCTGAGCCCACGGGACCCTTGGCCTTTCTATTTTTAAGTCAGATACCGGAGCGCATGGGTGCTTTGGGTGTGGTCAGTGCTGAGACCTGTTCCGGCGCATGGTGAGTGACCTCTGCAGCCTGGCCTAATCTGTCACAATCAAACTTCAAACCAGCCAGTGAACAGTGTACCTTACTAAAGGCCATAGAGGACCAGAAACCGTCATGAATCAGCAGAGCTGAAATACACAGTACCTATACTTTTAAAAAATAAAGATGTCAAACAAGTTGGACTGTTGCCAAAGAGTGATGGCTCCCAATTTTGGTGCTTTTTAGAGTTTGCCATGCTCATAACATGGTAAACTCTATCATGGTCCAACAAATGAACAAATTTAAAAGCCCTTCCTGAGGTGACCTAGATGTGTTAAAGCAGGGAAAATGGTGCATTACAGACCACAATATGCACTCACACTTTCCTCAGCTTCTCATGCACATATTCCCACTCACTAAGTGCATGTTAATCTAAAAGACAGACAAAACCGAAAATGAAAGTTCAGTAATGAAAAGGCAGAGGTGTTGACAGATGAAGTTTTTCCCCATCAACACATTCTTCATGGGTGTAAATCTATATACCGAGGGTTTGGAGCACAAGGGGCACAAGTGACATCTTCTGAAAATGTAATTTACGCTCCTTGTGCTCCAAACCCTCAATATGTCAGTTTTATTACAATATTTTAGAAAAATTTTATTTCATTTTCCTCATTTGATTTTTACCTTCTGAAAAAGTTCATGGTATTGCTTTTAATGCTGTTTAAGTCCACACGATAAAGCTAATAAACCCATACTTTCTGGAAATAAAAATGTTTTACAAATCCATTTTAATTGGACTGTTTTGTTCTGTTTTCGCAAAAATTACTTCAAATTACTTCTTTAGTGTATTTGTATCGGCAGTGGTGATATCATTATTTTATGCAATACAATATATGTATGAATATTATTAAAAGTATCTTTAAATATAATAAAAACTAAAAGTCAATCTTGTTTTACCAATATCACAATATGAACTGATGATATATCAGCCAGCACTGTAGGAATATAAACCTATAACACTGTCAGGATTCTTTAGGCAGATCTGTGGAGCCTTTTCATTACACACAGGATGTCAGCGCTGGACACTCAGATGGAATTGCTCTAAAGCTAAAATGCTTCAGCATGCTTTGGTAGCCCAAACCATGTCAACAAGGAAGCAACCAATGATGAGGAATCTGTGAAACGCAAAATTGCTTTCTGATTTATTCATGGTGCTTTGTGTTTGTTTCCAGAGATGCTTCATTTGCTCATCAGCTTTTGCCTTATGACCACTTCCTGAGAGGACAACAAGGCTACAGTAAGACACAGCTGTTTGTCATCTCCTCCTAAACATCTAAAATAATGCAATAGGACACAGCTGGGTATGGAAATTAAAGAATAAAATGTTTTTGTAGTTTATATCCATAATAATTGAGATTATTGGATTGTGTATAAAAAAAAAACCCCATAAACTGACATATGACATTTTATTTTTTTAAATGTTCTATTAAAATGTCTTTAAATTTTCTTTACAGCTAAATACAATGGGCCCAGTCCATGGCCATGGTCACTTCACCACCCAAAATGGACTGGACTATGGAGCAATAAAAGAAGGAGGCCTGGTCTGATGAATAAAATTTTTGAAACATCACATGGACATTGTGTGTGTCACTGGAGAAGAGATTTCACCAGAATGCACTATGTACAGAAGGCAAGCCAGTGGAGGCAGTGTGATGCTCTGGGAAATGTTCTGCTGTGAAACCTTGGGTCCTACATTCATGTGGATGTTGCTTTAACACATCCCACCTACTTAAATACTGTTGGAAACCAAGAATGCCCCTTCATGCCAACGGCATGGCAGTGGACTCTATCATGAAGGATAATGCACGCTGCTACTCTGCAAAACAGTTGTAAAAAAAAAGCCGTAAACTATGCTGAATAAATGAATGGGAAAAAAATGCACTGGTTTTTGTGACATGACAAAATAATTTTAAAAAGGGCAGTTTTTTTACAACATAGTTTGTAATATTCAGGAAATGCAGATAAAAAATTAATAGTAAATAGTGGAAATTTCTTAGATAAATTACTAAATTGTTTTCATACATTTTTTTCAATAGCATCCATAAAAAGTAAATAATTACTAGTAAGCTTAGCGAGTGGGTCCATTTTTAGTGCAATGTCCTTTAAGGAACCAAAAATATGTTTTATGGGATCAACAATGATATTAGGAATGTCAAACCCTACTCTGAGTTTTATTCAAACACAACATTTATTTTCAGCTGATTCTGGTAGGTTTTAAAGATACCCAATAATTGAATTCAGGCTTGTGTGAGAGAGCGTGTGCTACTTTGCAGTAGTTCTCTAGTTGAGATATTTTCAAGTCATCCTTGATGAGAGATTTACACAGCCAGCACAAAATCTGCAAAAGACGAGGCTGTATGATATCTCCACCCCCCCTCCTCCTGCTGCTCTGACGTTCTAAGTATCGGCAGGAGAATACAATCAACCCAAGGCTGTATGTGACAGAACACTTACACTGCGCTTTTTGACACTAAAAGCTCCTGTGTCAAAAGTTCCTTTGACCTCTCTCTGTTCACGCTCCACCTCCCAGCCTCAAAGTGTCAGAATTCATCTGACATGGGCAGGATTTGCAGGCACTCACGGCAACAAAAAACTGACGTCCAAAAATTGGACGCGTCCGGAGGGCAGAGAGCTCCGCATGAGAAACGGACGATCGAAAAGACCCTTCAGAGAGACGAAAACAGCTTGGGCAAGCAAAAGTGCGAATGCTGTCAAACAAGGCAACAGAACAAAAACAGCAGTGTGAACAGAAGTTTTGAAACATCAGTCAGCATCAAAGTGAGTGAATAAGTAAAATAAGTAAAAAATAAGTAAAATAAAAAAGTAACTACAAGACGATAACGGAAAAGATAACTACTCAAGTGTTCCACGTGTCCATAATATTAATTACACAAAACAAGCACCAATTACAGACCAATTACTCTTCTTACTGCTCGATGTAGAATCACATTTTTATTGCTTGCTATTGGGTTGTAAAACCCTCTGTCCGACGGAAGATTAATAATTCATTACAAAGGAAAAAAATTAATGACCCATGCAGGTGGAATGCAAATGAAATGATTATCGTCACTACGGCTACGAGACACATTAGGCTACTACCCTTTATTGATAATTTCTTCGTTGGACTCATGAGAATCGTTGATCCGGCAAGTGCAGTCAAATCACAATAAAACAGTAACGGGACACTGAAAAGAAGTGGTTTCTAACAACGTGTGCCTTGCATTTTAGAAGTTTGGTATCATGGCCCCACTCTCTAATATAGATTGCTTGAATCTACAATAAGCTCCAGGCTGCAGGTCGAACCAACAGCATCGCTCTTGCTATAGCGTTCGCTCGAGAGAGGGCAGCTTCTTCTCTCTACAATTACTCATACTCCCCTCACAACCCTCAGAGGCAGCTGGCCGACAGCAACCATTCATTCTGGCGGCAGAAAACAAGAAGTGTGCACTTTTTGCCATGTGCAGATGCTGTGCATCGCAGCTCTTTGCTGGCTACTGTATGAGCCAGAGTCCTGAATACACACAATAATGCAAGCACATTATGTTAAACGTGCCATTATGAGAGGCAGGCCAATAAAAGAAGCCTAGTTAATGTTTACTCTCCCAGATACTCATCCACAGTCTGAGAAGGCGTAGCAGATAAAAAGGACTCATCATTACAGAAGATTAAAACCGCTTTGAGAACAGAGATTTGTATCGCTCCGCAGCCAGAAAATAATAATAATAAACGCGCATAGACACACACACACAGACACACACACACACACACATACACACTGCATGCAGTACAAAAGAAACAAACACGAAAATGTCAGAGGTGCAAGATGTCGAAAGTGCTCTATTGTCTCTTTAAGTGGGCCTTGTTCTCCACCGAGTTTGAAAAGGAGGAATTGGCCTGTAACCTTGAATATAAATTTCAAGTCTTCCTAATAGCATATGCCTATGCCCTTTTCATTCTGCCGCTAACTTGCTGCAGCAACATGACAGAGCAGCCAGAAATAACCTCCTTCTTTGTGTGACGCAGGGCTCAGCATGCCCGACATGATTAAAGCAAGTGAGTCATTAGTGCAATAACAATGAGCCTCGCATTAAAAAAACATGCAGATTAATTATGGATTTAATGTCGACTAAAGGGGCATTTGAGTATTGCTCCGTGTTTCTTCTCCCTATCACGTTAAAGCTGGGGTTACATTTCCCAACTTCAGTATCTATTAAAACCACAATGGTTACAATCGCATGATCTAGTTGTGAGACTTCATTCATTTGTTTATTTTGTTTGTTTTTTTGCCTTTTCCACTGCCAACAGTTCTCATACACTACTGTGCAGCGTCATCAGAGTAACAGTCAATAATGAGGTCTGCTACCTGTTTATATTGCACCTCCTACTGTTTATTGGTCATTTGCATGCTGACAGTTAAACAATCTACCAAATCCACTCCTCTAAGGAACAATGTCTTGCTCTGCCATCCCTACACACAAGGCAAACCCAGTCCAGGCTCTTACATTTACATTTACGACCTTTAGCTGACGCTCTTACCCAGAGAGACATACATCAGTGCTCAAGTAGTCCACATCTGTTTCTTAAACCTGTAAAGCTAAACTTAAATCAACATCCATTATTGAAGTTACTGTATACTAGGTACACCTAAACGACACTTGTCAAAGTGGTTCCTTAGAATGAGTCAACCAGAGCAGCAGAATCCCTCTCCATCTTCAAAAACCTCCTAAAGACTCATCTGTTCAGAGAGTGTCTCTTCCCTTCTCCCTCTATCTTCTTGCACTACTCCTACATGAAGATTTTAGCACTTAGAACTCTCCTCTGGTTCTCTCACTGTCCTGAGACTTGAGTGTGTCATCATTTTGTAAGTCACTTTGGATAAAAGCTTCTGACAATGAATGTAATGTAATGTAATGTAATAATAGCATAGTGCCAGGGATGGTAATGTCTAATTGTGCATGGCTAAACCCTTTCTCTCTTTCAAAGAACAAAAGGCATAAAAATGACATTTTATTTTTGGATTCCAAATGATTCTACATGCTGTTAAGAAATGAGTAGCTTGATTATTTTGGTTTTCAGACCTACAAACTACAGCACCACCAACACATGGGAAAAACATGATTTGGTTAAAAATGCGGCTGATTTACCGCAAGCCCCAGCTGTAAATTCTGATGTAAGTTTTGTAAGTTTTGATTACACTGAAATGCCCCCCAGATCGGTCTACACTGGGGCAAACCTTTTAAGGCCAGCTCCACTTTTTTGAGGCCTGCTGTAAGTACAGCTGTAAGTAAGGTCAAGTTGTTCAATGCAGACTGCCCATCCAGTCAATCACAGCCAATCACAGCCAATCCATCAGAGTCAGAGAAGAGAGAACAAATTTAAAGTCTGCTCATGTAACTAACATTACGTGTGTTAGAAAAGAGCTGTCAAGAAATTTGAGGTATATAATGATACGACATTAGGCTGCGTATAGAGTAGAGTGGAATTTAGAATCATTCACTTCCATTCACTTTTTAGTTTGTATTTTGCTGGTTTTCTTTAGTAATGACTGCTGTGGTGCTACAGTAGCCCTATAACCATCTGTCATTATATAGCACCCCAGGTAAATCTCTTCAAAATGCTCATCATTTCATGTCTTTAAAATCAGGCTCATGCAAAACGGCAGGACAGAGTACATTTACACACACATGGAAAAAAAATTCTGATCTCATAAGACAATCCTTGGACAAATTCTACTAGACTTAGGCATATGTGCAGGTCAGCCTTCCACTCAGTTTTGCCCGACTCCTTGATCAGAGCTGTGCACTCATGAAACTTTTGGTGCCCTAAAGATTAGTGTATGATTCTTTGAAGAAACTTCTTTGTAAATGAGATGTGAATGGGAAGAACCTTTTTGAAGTTTAATAGAACCTTCTGTATGTAAATGTAAAATTTCTATTCCAGTTCCCATTTAAACTGACAGCCAGTTAGGAGGCCTTATTTTTAAGACTGGATTCTGGAGATTTAGAGAAAGTCAGAGTGGACAGACGGCTCAAAAAATCCAGAAATGTGCGAGGGGCTCAAATATCAGACCTCTTGATTTAGTTTTATGCGAGGAGTATAACCAATGTCAAATTGACACAAATCATCATATCATAATTTTGGACAAAATCAAGATGGGATGTTGTAGTGTTTGTTGGTCAGTGACTGAATGGCTTTCAGTGACAGTCACTAAAAAGTGAGAGTGCCAAAAAGGCTGTTCTGTTGTTTCCTTGACTGGTAACAGGAGAGGATGTTGCTGTGCAAATTTGTTCAGTTCAGTTCAGGTTACAAATTGGGTAGTGAGAGATAAAATTGCGAGGTACGCAGTCTTTTCATAAACCGTGGGCCTACATTAAGCCTGTATGCTTAAAGTTCTTCACTTTCCAAACTCTCATCTCTTGCATTTACTTTTATAGAGGTTACTGAATAATTTATGACACCTACTGAAGAAATGTTTTATGGGGGAATTCCTGATTTGTCAAAACTGCTGCACATTTCAACTGTTGAGATAAACTTTGTCATATTGTTTTGATGTGCAGTTATGCACTGTAAACACACTAACTCAGATATTTTTTTCCAGGTGGAAGTGATAAGCCAGGGGTTGTGAATGTGTGCAGTGAAAACATAGCCATTTTAATTTCCAAAGCTAAATAGACTATGTTTTCTTCTTGACACATTTCATACTGCCATGTGTAAATCCTATCTCAGAGCTACTGTAAAACAATGTTTCAAGCATGAGGCAAAGTATTCATATCCATTGCATGTGCTGACATTTCTGTTATGCAGATTTGAGACTTAATGTTTCATTTTTTGTTTCAAGTTTATTGTCATATACGGTACATCATTACCTGTAATGAAATGAAATGGTCAATTGTGCACATAGAATAAAATAAGAGTAGTAAAAGAGTAAGGAAATTCTTGTAGTAAAACAAAGGCTGACTTTCCCATCATTATTACTGTGAGAAATTGTGACTTGATATGTTTCGCTAGTATGTCTTTTTAGTATTTCAACCACTTGAAATGACTTTATTTACATTTTAACTATTGAAATGCCCTAGCATCTTGACATTTGAATGGAATTTCCTGTCAAGACAAAGAATGGAAAGACTTGAGTCTAGGGAGCCTATGTCATCTGTTTGAAACACCTCAGTGAATCTCTGTAAAGTTATGAGGTAAACAGTGTTCCTCCAGATTGCACACACCATCTTCCCAAAGTCTTGACCTTTTACAGAGCAGTCTAAGAATGCAGCAGTTCACCAGGGGCCATGGAGTCACCTGAAGAGTCGTCACTCTGGCTGGTCAGAGCTCAGTCCCTCACTGCTTTAGCCATCTGCCACTTGGGAAGGAGGTCTTGAAGAGTGTCCTCAAACAAGGTCACTCGGCCCAGAATGTGAGTAAAAGCCATCAGTATTTTTTCCCCCTTCCCTTGGGAACACTTGTGCTTGTTCCTTAAAAAGAGGAACAGTGGATGTTTTCTATCCTTCGGTAAAAAGTAACTTGTCGTGGAAGTGCTGTGAGATGGATTGTGATGGTTTATGTCACGTCGTATCCATTTCAAGTAAATGGCTTTATCAGGAGGATGAATGCACATACTTTTGAGTGCTAAAGTGCTGCCTTGTTGTATCTTTCCTATTTGTGCAGTCAGCTGCCACTGACTGATACGGCAGCACGCAGTGGATTACGTCCCAACACATATATCAATGCAACCACACAGTTCTACCCAGACACTCATATAAATGAAAACAATCCATTCCATACAAACGGGCTTCAGCTGCAGTCAAAGGGAGATGTCATCCGTGCCCGGGTGGGATTTGAAACATCGTCCTCGTCAGGCCTCTTTCACATTACAGTGGCGGGGGATTGTACCACCGCTCTGCCACGATACAAGCCCAAAGAAAAAGAAGAGGCAAATTACCACTAATTATTGGGTCGCAAAATGTGTGATGTTGTCGGGTGGTGATTTTCTACCGCAAATCCTCTGCGTGAAAGCCTTTTAAAAGCAACATTGGCAGCTCAAAACAGGCAGCTTATAGGCACCCCCTGCCGAGTTGGGAACACCTTTTCATGGGCAGGGAGAAAGCTGTGAGAAAGAGGGAGAGCAGTGGTTTCCAAGCAGCGAAGCCCACAGTGGAAGACATTTAGCTATAGATTGCACAGGAGCTATTAAACAGTGTTAAATGACAGGTCTGTTTCACACCAATTCATTTCATCAGAGCAGAAACAGATTAGTCGCATGAAAGAGAAGAAGAATGTTTGATAAAGTCCTTTTCATGTGGAATGGAATTCAGCTTTCATCAAACTCCGGAATATTCATATTGATGTTCCTTATGCCGTTGCCCAGAGTTGCAGACTGCTCAAGTCAATAAACAGCTCCATTCTATTGGGCTGCTTAGAAAGATCATGAAAAAAAGGGTTGGTGTTTATGAACGGCACTGTAAAATTAAAACGAGGCCTAGTTTATGGAGCTTGTATGGAAAGCAGGCAAAGTGGTTCGAATGTTATATTTAAACCAGCTCTTATGCACCAGTGTACATTTTTCATATCTAGCTAGAGGAGAAAAATGGGATCCCCTGATGTTACTATATACCTGAATGTGATGAGAGCCATGATACGTCATGACGGATTTCTATACTGTGAATCTAGGCACGGATCTGAAATTGCTCAGATGTTATTTTAGCACTGGGGATGTAAGAGGCTGAAAAATGTATAGCCTTGTGGGTAAAGCTAAGATCTCACTGGTCCTACTGAACATCTTAATGCAGTGTCAGGATGCAGGAGCACAATCTTTCCCCGCTTTAAGAGCTCTGGCATGTGCAATAAGCACTACTTAAAGGAAAGTACTTCTTAAGGAGGGACCGCACACTAAGTCAGTTGCTATATGCACCTACTTCATATCTACATTTACTGGACATTTTATCAGAAATATCATCCATACATGTGGATCATGTGGGTTTACAGTTAGACGCTTTATGCCAAACTCCGCTCTCTATACTGTCCATTATTCAAAAAAGCGGTGACACTGTAACAGAACTCTGCCAATAATTCAGCCCAAAAATAAATGTGGTGCATGATCCCAGGAGCACCATAGCCATAGTAAAACACAGAGTTGGTAGCAACGTGATATGGGACTGCTTTCTGCACACAATAAATGGTATGTTTGGACAATTATAATTTTATCTCCTCAGTTAAGAAAAGGGAAAAAATTTAAATGAATGTTTTACCAAGACAACCACATCAAACCTACAAGCAAAATAACTCTGAGCTGGTTTCTAAACAAGTGTAAGTTTTTGTGTTGCCCAGCCAATCTCCTGGCAGTCCCACTGAAAATTTTGGCGGATTTTGAAATTATGAGTCCATCATAGAGACTGCCGTAGCCTTGGGGAATTAAAGACAGTTTGCCAAGGAGAATGCCAAAACTGAGGCATAATGCTGCAAAAAACTAATTACTTCTTCTTACTGTAGAAGTCTCGGAGCTGCAATTGCCAGCAGAAACTTTGCAACAAAGTACTAGTGCTATTTTTTTGTATTTATCCTGTTTGCTTCTTTCGTTTTCCAGAAATGTTTATGCTTGTGAACACATACTTTTTTGTTCATATTTAGAAGAACATCTTAGGTTTGTACATTTTGAATGGATCTGACAGTACATTCAATTACAAAAACAAAGGTGTCTCATTTATTCCTCACTGCAGATGAACTTCACAGTTACTGATTGTAGCCCATCTGTTCCTACATAATTTAGTGGCCCCCCTCTTTTTCATCTATCAGTGCAATGAGACCACCACAGACCCCGATATTATTCTCAGCGCAGCTGTGATAGCAACATGGCAGTGGTATGTGTGTGGCGCTTGTAGAAGTGAATCAAGTGCAACAGTATTGTTGGATTTTTAAGTAGCGTTTTTTCCAGTAGAATGAACAATATGGATAAATATTGTTTATGTGTTACAGTAGGTGTACATTATAAACTGACAGCTGTATGGCAGTGCGCATTAGAGACCAGACCCAGTATATCTAGGAGAAGGTTCCTGCTCTAAGAGCAGCGTGGACAATAGCATATGGACATCAGCAGGCACCTAATGTCTCCAACCTTTAATTTACACAATGATGACTAATGAATCATTAAGCAAATCTGTCACCTTGCAGAACAGGCATATTTTTTTCTTCATTTTTTTTCTCCCCACTAAACAAGAAAGTAATGTCATTGGCTCCCTGTTCAGAGAGCGCAGAGGCAGCAGAATGCTAAGTATTCAGACGGGGCAGCTGGTGCAGGCAGAAGAGCACGTCCCTGAGAGAGAGGTGAATGAGGGAGGCCCCCAAACAGCTCGGGCCACACAATGGATGAAGTGCTGTTTCACAATGAAGTAGATGTAAGATATGCTATTTTTCCTCTGGAATAAAAACTCAGACACAAACTATCATAGAAATCTGTGTACTGTTTTGAATTTTTAGGATACAGTTGAAAGAGTATCTTGTCCATTGACCTCCTAAACTCCTAAAAAGAGATCAATTCTCTTTTTCAGTCCACATAAACATTTAGTAGTGCGATGACTGAGTCACTATGGAATCTTTTTCATTCATTCATTCATTCATTCATTTTCTGTAACATCTTAATCCTTACTAGGGTCTCAGGCACTTAGAGGCTATCCTGGGGTCAGCGGGTGCAAGGCAGGGACTCACCAGAAGCAGGGCCCACTGCAGGGCACACACACACCATTCACTGATACACTCACACCTACAGTCAATTTTATATCCCTAATTTATGTCTTTTGTCTATGAGAGAAACCAGAAACCCAGAGGAGAACATGCAAATTCTATATATTTAATATTTTGAGTGTGTTTAGGTTTTAAACCAGTGAATAGCTGAATAAAAACTTAAGGGTTAAATGTGCTGTTTACTGGGTGAACTGAGTGCAGAGTGTCCCATACAGTGTAAAGTTTGTCAGACAGATAGCACCGGGCTGGCGCACTCCATCTGTGCTTCTGTTCCACTCATGCTGATCAGAGCAACAGCTTTCAAGTCATTTGAGCTTTGAAGATAAGGCCTGCTACATACACAGAGTCTCATATATGTCTACTAACTCAAATTCGGTCATTTACATAATGTCTTTGTACATTTGCATAAATGGAATTTATATAAATTTGTTATGGTCACTTGAGGAGGAGATTAAGTGGTCTTATTTGCACTCCAGAGTTGTCTGGTTAGGAAGTAAGGGTGGAATTAGGTCTTTATATTTCGCTCAATATGTCTACAGTAAGAAGCAATTTGCTTTTTGCAGCTTTGTGGTTCATGTTTGGCCCATTCTTCTTGGCAAACCATTTTCAATCGCCTAGGCTATGATAGTCCCACTGTTGGACTCTCAGTTTCAAACTTCTTTATAAAGGGTCAGGAGATTGGCTTGGCTATGTAAGCACCTTCACCTTTTTTAGAAACCAATCTTAAGCCATTCGGACTGCATTTCCTCTAATATGCCCTGGTACATTGCTCCAGTCATGTTTTCTTCAGTGACATGTAATGCCCCGGTACCGCTTACACAATAGCAGCTCCTTTTCAATACTGTGAGGGTGTGTTCTTGGGATCATACCCAGCCTGAAGCTTTTCTTCCTCTAAATATCATGAGGTAAATTGTCTGGCCAGAGTACATTGTTCCAAAACAGCTCATTGCAGAATTTGCTCACTGCAGATGTGCTCTGCACTTCTATGGGATGTAGGAACAGAGATGACTACAGTAGAATGGGATGAAAAGATGTGCTTTCAAGAGGTGGGAACTTTCCAAGTGCATATTATCAAACCAGTTTTACTGACAGGGATGTATGAGGTTTCAATTCATGTGTTGCTCCACCGAATTATCTATAACTTTATGAGGCTCCTTCACCTACATCATGGCTGCTACTTGTGTTTTCAAGCAAGGGAAACATCTTTTGTAGTTTCACCAGGTGTAAACACCTTCCTTTTTTATTTCTGTAGCATTTGCTTTTACATCAGTATTTACAATATTTATAAATGTTTGTATTCTTTTTAATATTTTTGTACACATTTGTTTATGCTTATGATTACTCGCATTTTACAAATGTAAAGAGTCAAAAGGTGTATGTAAGTTTTAAGTGGGTATATGTACTGGAAGCAGATTAAATAGCAATCAAATGAGTATGAATTTTATGAAGTGAATGAGAGCAAATCAGCAACACAACTGACACCATGAACCTTTAACTTATTTCATAACCCAGATTATTTGAGCTACTTTTATTACACTTAAAGCTTTGAATGACAGCTAATTAGGACAGGCCAGCAAAATTAAGTACTTTCCAAGTTAAGCAAAATGTTTGGAGACCTTGCAAAGTGGGCAAGTCTGATATGAAACAGACTGACTGCTGTTTCTTAATGCACTGTGGAGTGGTGCTGTTATAATTATATTAATTACATCATAATTTCAAACGCCATAATTGGTAATCACAAACAGCCCCAATTAATGCATTAGCACATTCTTCACTTTAGTGAACCGACTGTGTCCAAATAAAGCATTTTCTTTTAGAAGCAGGGCTCTTCAGGAAATGTGCACTCTGAGAATTAAAGATGTTATTCGAAAGAGCTGTTTACATCGAGCCTTCTGCGAGAGCTTGCACATCACAGGCTTTCCCATGGCACTACACATCACAGCCTTTCCTCCAAAGTGCCCTATGAAAATGCATCGGTACATGTACAATCTCCGCATCTCTTAATTAATGATCACATCAGTAAAATAATCAGAAGCATCATTGAGATAATCATGCAGTCAGAGTCCGGGTCAAGGTGCTGAGGTATTCTTTCAGGAATGCCAACAAGTTGCATGTATTTCAGCGCAAAGCAAAACGTTACAGGAGTTGACATTAAAATGTCAGTGTTATGCTTATCTCCCACATTTTTTAAGGCTCATACAGAAGCCAATAACCTGCAGGGTAATAAACAATAAGCTGTTATGTGTAGGAGGGCATAGCAGTTTCAACAGCCAGAGAAACGCAGGCAGGAAGGGGTCAGGGAAACAGATGGTCAGTGTTTTGGAGAGTCGAGGAGTAGGAGGAGCAGGAGGAGGCGGCTGCCTCGAGTCTAATGTCACACAGTGGAGAGAGGAGGATCGTCAATGATTTAATGAAGTCCTCTCCTTGCCTCCTCTGGAGAGGCGCTTTAATCTAAAGCTGCTGCTCCACAGCTCCTCTCTGACAAGCGCAGGAAATGCAATCAGCATTGCACGCCACCCCTGAGAGTGTTTCACCAAAGTAAACACATGAATTAAATGCTGCTTCCAGTGTTACCATATAAAGCTTCGCTCTGTCTCTCATAACCAAACAGACACTGCCGTGTTGTCGCAGCAGCCAGAGAGAACATGATGCTCTGATGGTTTATAAAATGAAATTACAGTCTATTATTTCCAGCATTCTGAAAAACTTGAGAGGGTGGAAAGGGGAATTGTGTTTTAGATTCAAATTCTGAAGTGGCCTACAGGCTCTTCGGGACACCTTCCTATCAAAAGCTGTCGGAAAATAGAGCAAGTTTTTGCCTCCTTCAGTAAAGTACTTCACAAAAAGCTATTAAGCCTCAGCAAACACTACATGTTCAAGAAAAAACATGAAACATGACAAACCACTTGGAAATTCATCCTACAATATGTTGAAAGCAAAGTAATGTAGTAATGTTCCACTCTTGTGTTTTTGGAATGCGAGGCTGCCCAAATGTTAGAGAATCACTGAATATTTAAGGTACTTCTTTTTTCTCCTTGAAGTCTACACTCTCAAAAAAAAGGGTTCTATATAGTACACAAACTGTTTTGACTTGTAACAATAGTGGAATAATGTTGCAATGCAGAACCCTGGTTATTTAACCATTTAGCTGAACAACACCTCATATCTCCACATTTTCCCCTTCAAGATTTCATGATGAACAGCCAAACAAAAATAGTCCAATATGACTTAAAATAAAACTGCTTTGCATTAAGCTCCATTTTGAGTTGAGAGTAATTTTAGATCCTACAATGATGATATATAACTGATGCATTTATTAAAGCAACACTTATTTTAGGGGAGTATTTATAGACCATTTCTGTGGTTTAATGTACCAAAAATAGTCTTTGTCTGGCTATTTTGACTATTTTCCTACCTCTCTTTATACTTTCAAATAGAGGCAGGAGTCTTGTGACCGATGTGTAAATGAACAGTACTCTGGAAGCCAGGAACATTTGATTTTCCAGAAAATGGACAAAAGTCTGTATTTGTCCTTTCCTTTATACAAAAATAAAGACTTTCCGCAGCTCCCCTAAAGCAGCATGATTGCAGAGTAGCTGGGAAAGAGTGCAGAAAAAGTGGAGCTGGAGCTGAAAAGCCATTGGCCCACATCCTACCCTCACATAGACGTGCTAAAGCCAGACTTCCACACATGTTCCCCACTGCTTTAAATGCTCTGATATGCGTGAAATCAGGCCCATGTGAAGTCAGGCTTTCTCACGAACCGTATCTATCAAGGCCACCTGAAAGGCAGGCCATTCAATTGAACACTTTCTGGGAGATAAAGAGGGGGATAAAAGATTGTGGAGGTAGAGCACATCTCTACACAATGGCAAGGCTGTTATAAAGTAAGAGGAGCACCCCCTCCCCACCCCCGACCTTTAAAAAAATCACTAACCTGTAATTTATCTAGAAAAGGTGCTTCAGTGGGACTTAATAAACCTTTTTACTTTTTAAATGGCAGTTCCCTCAAGCCTGCTTGGGCTTAGAGAGAGGGAAAAGAAAGACATGCAGCTGCTGTACCCAAGGTTAACCAGCATGCTTCCTGATAACTGCGTCAGTTTTGTCATATATATATATTTCACTTTGTCATCACAGAGAAGGTGAAAGACTTTCTAACTGAACATTTGAATGGAAAGAGGTAGCAAGTAACACAACAGCCTTAATCGTCTGTGTCGGTAAAACTGGTTTGATTATATGTGAACAGAAAATTCATGGAACTAATCATCTCCAGACAGGTGTGCCACTTTATTCTATTTGCATAATAAAGAAGGTACGAGAGAAGCCAACAGTCTTTTAAAAATAGTTGCAGCAGCAAAGAGGTGCACATCTAATATTTGCACATAAGTATTTAGACAAACCAAAACTGTTCTTGAACAGGATACTGTGGTTAAATGAACAACACTATATCCAAAATAAAGTATAGCATAAATTATTCACATGTGCTGGCATTGGCTGGACAATGTCACATTAAAAGTACGACGAATTGTGAAAATGAGTCCACTAGTGGGGAATTTGGTGAACCCCCTATTTATGTTTGTAAATTGAAATGTATATAATAACAAAACCCAAAGTCACTGAATTACTGTTGATGTACACATTTCATGTATGCATGTGAACTTAATTTTAGTTGCAAGTCTGTTTACTCCTATCATTTTTTATTACCCAGTTTGCATTGCCTTTCGTACAGTTTCTGAATAATAAGGCTTAGGATGAAACAAGCCAGGAAATTTAAATGACTGAAGTAACATCACTAAGTAGTAACATCACAGAGTGCTCAGAATATGTCTTTTACCTGTGAGACTATTTCAAATGAATGTATATATTAAATATATTAGGTTGCTATAATCTCATAGGAGAGATTAGCGTTAGTATTAGAGACAAAGTTCGATTTCGAAAGCCACGGAGGCATCATTGGATTTGGGATAGAGTGGATGTAAGTGCCATGTTGTCTTTGAAGTGGAGGATTAATTACACCCCTGATTAATACTAGTGGCACCTGCAACAGTGCTAGGAACAGCAAGTCTGTTTGTAGGTTCTATTGATCATGTTCTACCACAGCAGGAACAAAGAATTTTATTACACACCTTGGAGCAAACCTAAAAGGATGTAAGTTAACCCAACAAATTGTTTGTAAATATGTCTTGGACAGTGGTCCAGTTGGTGGGTTCTTTCACACCATGTAAAAGAACGTACAGGAATGGTGTTTTTATTTATATACAAAAAAAAATGTTTGCAGAGGTGCTTTGGGAAGTGAAATAATCTGACTAACTTCCCCTGATCTCCACCAGTCACCTGGACACTGGTGGGCCAGTTTTATAATATCCGTTACATAATATTTCCTGTGGACAAACACACACATATAGGTGGGAATGTTTCTCACAAGTGAATTTTGAAGCATACCAACCCACTAAAAACTGGTTGTATAATCTGTGAACCATATGTATCTCTTGGCCTTTTGTGAATATCCGAATTTTGCCCGTTTTCTGGGACCTAAATAGAGCCATCAGCTAGTTGTAAGGATGAAGTTATCATATTCTTTTTAAAACAGAGGTTCATCACCTTTACACATTTCAGAAAATTCATTAAAGGAACCATGTTCTTGCAGTTGGACAGCATAGTTTTGCCAACTTAGAGGTTGACGTTGTTATTCACCACCAGTCTCTAACCACACTCTGCTGCTTTGCCCTATTCACACAGTCTCTAGTTCTAAGTTCTCTTTTTCACAATGTCTCTGCTGCCTTCTTTGCATGTGACTATCTAAAACCAGGGTGATGAAAGGCTCCACATATTATATCTTTAATTCTTTCTATAACCGTTATTCATGTTCCTCCATTGTAATGATGCACACAAAAGCTGCTAGAGAGATAATAGCTCTTACTTGCACAGAACCTTTGGCCCACTAAACTTAAGTGAGTGTGACTCACAAGCCAGGCCCTTGAGGTGCACAGAATATAAACACATGCCAAAAACGCTGGACAGTAGAGCTGGGATACTCGGATCCTTTTTCGGATCCGACTCCCTCTGAGTCACTCAGTAAAGTGATCCGGATCTGCGAA
>JBBPDC010000019.1:8637229-8658931 GCA_037974485.1 Hemigrammopetersius urotaenia
AAGACAAAAACGTAGCTTTAAATAACTTGAATTAAAGGACAAAGCCTCTCCCGCCTCTCGCTCCAAACTCCTGCGTCACAAAAACGTGGCGTCGCGCGTCCTGATCCGTGCTCCAGCGCGGTTAGCGCTCACACTACATACAAATCGCGCCCGAGTCCAACTGAACCGTGCTCTGGCTGACCTCTTCTCACTCACACTAGTCAAATGAACCGCGCTTTGGTGGTCAAACGCACTCGGGCACGTTTCAAACTGCCTGTGTGAGTACAACCTTAAAGCGAAATTGTTCATTTAACAACGTGTGTTTATCTTCCATCAATAGCTTGACTCAGCAGCAGCCGAATTTGGACAAGTGAAGTGGCTTCTTCCTCTGGTGTCGCTAGTCGCCGACATAGTGCAATACTGCCCCCACTGATTGTGTGGTACTGCAATGCAGAGGGGCGTTTAATTTTCAAATCGATTTATTTTAAAGCGTTAAAAGAAAATAAATTAACGCAAATAGTTAACGCGTTATTTTTAACAGCACTAATATATATGCATACAGATTTTTTCACTCGAGTCATCCATCAAAAACGTCATCACACACGCAGTGGAGGAAAACAGACGTCCAACACTGAGCAACTTTTAAGTTCCCTTTAACATTAACAGTCAACATGACAATTAAACAAACGCTGATACCTTGAATTTTCTGGTAAATTTAAGTGTACAACAGAAAGTGGGAAACAGCGTCCTCTGGACTGGACAACTCCCTGCAGTGCTAGCGTTAGCCATGTTAGCTTGTGGTGCTGTTTCAGATGCCGTGCAGAACGTCGGTACTGTTTCTGTACTTTAACACCGGCTTGCAGGTTTGTGTCTAGAGTGAAGTATTTCCACACATGTGACGTGTGTCTATCTTCTCTGCTGCCATATGTCTCGTCTTGTTGTGGTCTTGTGTTTATATTCCTCTCTACACGCCAAGGTTACCACCCTTTTTATGCAGGGAATATAATCATTGGTTATGTCAAGGAATGTGTGTCAGCGTGAGCCAATCAAAGGCAGAGACTGCATTGTGTACACAAGCGTGCACAGAGAGAGAGGAACAAAACACAGGACTCTGAAGTCCAGACTTTTCTGTTATTGCCCTAGTATGTATAGATGTATGTATGTATGTATGTATGTATATATGATATATAATGAAAATGACATATACATTGATTTACGAAAATCTGTCCATTTATGGTCCAAATTGTGTCGTTAATAAAATGACATATTTAACGTTTTTTTTAAATAACAGTCTGCAATTAAACATATTGTTTATGGCTTAGAGAGGATGTCTTTTAACCACGGCCTTTAGTGCACTTCAGTCTATCGCTCTGATCCCCTTACACCTGATCTTTAATGGCCACGTTCAGGACAGACACAGGGGAGAGAGTAAGAGTATTAGTGTTTGTCCCTGACCTGCTCTGAAATCGTTTGTGGCCAAAGCTGAACTTTGATGAAGGTATCTGAAATCGTTTTCACACTCTTGACCCTCCTTGGTGGAGAGTGGCTGCTGTGTGCTGTATTTATAACATATCAATAACTGATATAGTAGGAAAAGCCATGAGCATAGTCTCACACACTGCAGGTGACTCCTCTGAATTCTGATTCTTATCAAAGGCCTCTTTGCAATTAATGATTAAAGCACTAAATGTCATCCTGTATCTTATAATACTGTGAACTTTATGAATATAGCATGGTGTATTTTCATATTGAGGTTTTATTAGAATTTTTTGTTTAGATCCATTTAGGCCTTTACATTTCATAATGTTATTGTTTGTGTGTACCTTTAAAATGATTGCATAAGCAATTTCTTTAGGGAGCAATAACATTTTCTGATTCTGATTCAAATTCGTCATTTCAATAAGATATGCAATGAATTAAGAGATAAAATGATGTTGTATTGCAATTAAAATGTTATCATTTTAGAAAATTATCTACATTAACATTTTTAATTTTTATCATTTTTATTTGTAGATGCTAACCTTGTCTAAACCTAATCCTAAAAACCCAAACTTTCTCTCTAACATCGCTGAAAATCAAATAATTTTGAACTTGTTTAAGTTGATATCACAATATTATCTTCATCATCTCCAAATAAACATATCATTTATATCAAACATATAATTACAAGACTGCATTTCTCATTGTGTTGTTGCAGGAGAACATTATAAAAATCATAATAATCATATGGCATGATTATCAAATAGTTTTATTATTATTATTATTATTATTATTATTATTATTATATTTAGATAATTATCTTAATCCTATTTAAATATCATATCATAATTACAATACAGCATTTCTCTGTGTGTTGTCGCAAGAAAACATAATAAAAATAACATATGGCATGATTATGAAATAGAACATATAATTATTTAATTAGTATGAGATGAGTGTACTATTGTAATAATGAGATACTCCCTTATTTCATAATGAAACATTACTGGAGCATGTTTCATTTTATCACGAATACGCTATTGTACAGTGAAGCCCTACACAGTGTGTAAGATGATATAAGTGTAACATCCCTGATCTACTGCCACTAGAGGCCGCACTTTTATAGAAGTGGACTTTTAAGCTGAAGTTTTGTGTGCACTGGGTTTTAGTTTGAAGTTACAGTGGACCGGTTTTTGTGTTTAAGTGAGTTTTTGTTTCTATTGGTTGGTGTGTTTAGTTCATGTGTATTTAAGTTTGTTTGTATGAGAACTTGGTTGTCGGTCCACTGACTTCATTTTAGGTAATAAAAGTCTGACAAGATCATGGAACTCTGTGTCTGCGGCACCCCTCACTGTCTGGAGACAGGCCTGAACCTGACAATAACATAATCATTAGTGAAAGTGACCATTTGTCATACGTGAACACACCACAGCACACAGTGTGAACAGCACGAAATTCTTCCTCTGCATTTAACCCATTCACCAAATAAAGCTGGGGGCAGCCAGGAACACCCGGGGAGCAGTGTGTGGGGATAGTACCTTGCTCAGGGTACCTCAGCGGTGCCTCACTGTCTTGGGAATCGAACCTGGACTTTCTGATCACAGGGCGAATGCCCTAACCACTAGGCTACCAGCTGTCCCACAAGTGGGAAATTTGCAAATCTGCCATTTGAAACAACAGAATAAAAACTATACTAGCAGTACTGTACAAAAAGTGCACTATACAATCTTTAAAAATACATATGAGTGAGGGTATTGAAAAATATAACCGTATTTGTAAACTTATATAAGTAATAGGTATGTACACAGAGTATATGTATGTACATATGTACAGAGTGGATATGTAAATAACACTGTATATATTTCACCCAATAATAATAATAATAATAATAATAATAATAATAATAATAATAATAATAATAATAATAATAATAAAATTCCACTCCAGAGATTGCACAGTAGAACATGGATATGCAATGTTCTGCCAGAAAAAGTAGTAAACTTTTGCACTGTGGTTACAGCCAAGAAGCTGTTTCTCATTTTTTGAGTCCATGTGCTAAGGTATAAAATTAGTAAATTATTGGTTACTTAGCAACCAGCGCTCAGTGAAATGTTACAGCTCTTTTGGGAAAAACAACTGTAATCACGAATAGAACAATTAAAGCATGGGTTAATGAATTACAGAGGACTTTTAAAAATAAAGTGTGACTAATAGTCTCTCTTGTATTCAAATACAGTTTACATTAAAGGAAAGCGGTGGCTGGGCGGGGGGCTGAGTATTGTGCCTCTTTCACTATTCGCACTGAGATACTGATTCTCTTTTTGGGTTTAATTTCACTCTGTTCTGTGGGACCACTTGAACTGCTGATGCTCCCCCAGCGCTCTTTGGAGCTTTATCATTTCATTTTAGACCAAGTGGATCCTAAAAGGAGAAGCCTAATAAACTTCAGGTGGATGTAGGAAGTTCTATAAGTACTGTGTTTTAGACCTGACTCCTTTTCATTTCTTCTGATTAATTAATTAAGCCTAGCACTTTTCAATCCCGTATGTTTTTCTTCTGCATTTACATTTACGGCATTTATCAAATGTTTTATTCCAAAGCGACTTTCATTCGACTACAGGGGCAATGTGGGGTTAACGGTCTTGCTCAGGAAACCAGTGGTGGTATACTGAAGGCAGGATTCAAACCCACAACCTCTTGCTCCAGAGGCAAGTATCCCACCCACTTGACCAACATAAATTGGGAATAATTTTGGTAATTTGGTTCAAATTCAAATTTTTTTTATTTGTTTCCTTCCCATCTTATGTGTAAAGAGCGTGTGTGTGTTCTGGGTGTGTACACACCCATCTGTACCTGTGAGGCAGAGCAGAAATGCCTTTTGCAGGCCTTTAGACATCCATTGGTGGAAATATAGTTCCACCTTGTGGCTGAATGCACAAATTACACGCAGGGTCTGCGGTCAGTGTGGTGAAAAGATGCAATCACCCTTTAGGAAGATATTAATTAAATGTTAATTATGAAAAATCCTGCATTTGCATTGGTTGACTTTATATTATTTTAATTGTAGTGATGATGGAAGGCTCCATGAGGCGCATTAGGTAGCACTGTTGCCACACATCTCCAAGGTTGGGCGTTTGAATCCGGGAACTGACCTTGTGTGTGTGGAGTTTGAACGTTCCCTTCCAAGGTCTCCGGTTTACCCCCACAGTCTAAAGACTTGCGCATCAGGTGAGTGTGTGAGTGAATGGTATAAGCGTGTGTGTGTGTGTGTGTGTGTGTGTGTATGTGTGTGTGTGTGTGTGTTCATTCTGTGGAGTCCCAGCATTACACCCACTGACTTTGGGATAGGTTCCGGGTACATTTACATTTATGGCATTTATCAGACGCTTTTTATCCAAAGCGACTTCCATTCCCTACCTACAGGGGACAGTCTCCCTGGAGCAACTGGCGGTTAAGGGTCTTGTAGTCTTAGCCTCAGACGTCACGCCCACGGAACGTTGGCTAAACGTCTGATGCATTGCACACTTAACTGGAAACACTTCAGGAATCTCGAAGTCGTCATCTGATTGGTTGAATTTTATTGGATTCCTGGGGAACGCGAGTGTCGCGTTTATTTTCGGTCCGCCGGGAAACAAAGCACAGACATGTGATCGCAGACGTGTGATCCTACTGATTTACTTGGTGTTTTGATCAAATGTGGTAATGCAGACGCCATTGTTGTTATACGTGCACGAACAGATCAATGACCTACTGCTTGTTTTCTTCTCCTTTAATTTTCTATGCTGACTGACCTGTTGTACGTCGGTCTGTTTGAAGCGGGAACATTTCCACGCCCCGAAACGTGACGCTGAACGAAACGAACTTTGTTTAGTTTAGGAGATTAATGGACAAGATGCTCTTTCAACTGTATCTTAATGTAAAACAATAGTGACCCTGGTGAGGATTAAGCGGTTACAGAAAGAGGGTAATGATGAACCACAGTGTGTGTCATGGCGTTGACTATGACTGTATTGCCTGCAGCATATTCTAATTATGATTTCCAGAGAACAGCTAATTTTATCAGTCACAGACACAACCACACAAATTGTGTAGCGAGACGCCTTATAATACGAGAAACAAAGAGTAGGCAAGCTGTTTAAACCAATTAGTCATTATCACAGATAAGTTTGGTTTTTGCATCACTAGAGAAATTCAGTATATGCTTACACAGGCAAAATATTAGGAAATATCGTTGGCCTTTTGTTCACAAACCGGGCTTTGTAACTGACCCCAGCTGGTTTTCATGTTCCTGTCCCATGGAAGGCATATGGCAATTGTCTTTGGATTCAGGTTCATTTTGTGCAGCAAAAAATACTATTCTATAATGTTATTAGTATTGTGTGGATTATACAGAAAATAAATCATTAAAATAGCAAATTAAATTAACAAATTGTTATAAAAGCTTGGAAATCTGCAAAAATGACTTTATTAGCAAAACAACTAAACTATTCATGTAGCTCATTTCTTGGCACAGGACTGTACAAGCCACCCAATTTCTAATTTAACACCTGCCTACTCTGCATTAGCAACACATTACGGATCTACTTCTGCTTATGGGTATGAAGGAATGACACATACTTTTATTTTGCTGCCAATAATAAGGTGAAAAAGTCTTTAGCCTACTCTGACCAACACCCCTGCTCACTCATTCACTTTGCCTGCCTTTCTGGAATAGAAAGCTGTATCTATTTATTTGTTTGAGTTTTTATGTATACGTCTGTAGACGATTTTTTTGCCACTCAGTCATTCCCAAACTGTCTATTACATTTAGAAGAACACCAAGTCTCATGTAAGACCATTTCCATCTGTATATAACACCAAAATGCTACAAGAGTTCATATGCCATAATATCAGAGGTGTAAAGAGTACCTGAAAACCATACTTGAGTAAAAGTACAGAAACCTTACTGTAAAAATGACTTCATTACAAGTTACAAGTCACCCATTCCAATAAGACTTGAATAAAAGTCTTAAAGTATCCGAGAAATGTGAATGGGATTTTATTTCCTAATATAGAAATGAAATTGAACACCTCAATATTTCAAAATAGCACATATAAGTAAATAGCATCCAGTACCTTCAGCACCCTGCAGATGGCGATATCGCCTCTTCCGCCCAAGAAATTAGCTATGGCAGATAAATGTAATGAGTAACGGTAAGTGTCCGTTCAGATGTAGTGAAGTAAAGAGTACATATATTCAATCAAAAATGTAGTTGAGTAGAGAGTAAAAGTTGCTTATATTTTTGATACTCAGTACAAGTACAAAGTTACCAAAAAATACTTAAGTACAGTAACGAAGTCCATTTACTCAAAAACTTTACACCACTGAATAATATAAAGAGTTCATTTCAGAGTCTAAAGAAGACACATTTAAATGAAAATCCATAATATGAAATTTTTCAGTTGGTTTACGAGTACATATGATTGTTGACATTAAAATTATAGTATTATGTCACAGCCTATAGCTGGGGTCACTCCTTCTTTTAGAGACTAGAAAAATACAACTGACATGGGAACATGGTCTGGAAACGAGATATTTCCTTTTTTTTTTTCTTTTTTTCTTTTTTTAAAAAGAAGGATGTTATCAGTATAAAAAACACCCAAATAAGCTCCAAGAAGACTGCTAGTGGCACCACCAAGGAACCCCTGAGCAAGGTACTGTCACCCTCACATTGCTCTTTGGGTCCTGCCTTCTGCTTCGCTCTGGTGAACGGGTTAAATGCAGTGGACTCAAGTGATTTCCTCCAGGATCAAATATAGTGTGTAAAATAACCCTAACTAACTAATAAATAAGTAAATAAATAAATAAGTAAATGAAGATTGATAAAGTCCTCCCGGGCTGCAGGGGGCGCAGACAGGCTGCGTTCGGTTTGTTATTCTCACTGTTGGGGCAGCATCCATGGTCGTCTACAGCAGTTAAAGCTAAGGAGAAGTCGAGATTCTTGTTATTTTATTTTAAAAGGTGTTCGTGTATTTAGTCGGTGCACCATGTCGTACAACTACGTGGTGACGGCCCAGAAGCCCACGGCAGTGAACGCCTGCATCACGGGTGAGACAGAGGGGGGCTCCGGACTGGTAGGGTGCTCGTCCCGCCTTCGGGGCTCCAGCACGGCCTGCGGGGGCTCTCACTTTTAACTCAGTTGTACCGCTTTTACACACATCTCTTACTTTCTCACTGTCATCCTCAGCACTCGGGTTGTTTTATAACCTACTGCTGTACTCCAGTTTTCTAAAACTTTCTAATGTGCTGCATTTGGCCACTGTGACTTCATGCTAACGAGTTAGCCTATTTGCTAATAACGAGCGCATGTTTTTGTAAACTTGTAAATGTTTTTACAGTTTTGCTATATAAATGACAGCAGAACCTAACATGCGTGGTTCGGCGCATATTCGAGACGTTTATGTAAAAGTTCTAGATGTAGTTATGGATGTATTTTGGCCTGAAACATGGACATGAATGTCATTTTTATGTGTGAAGGGTAAACTCACTGGAAATCTGCATTATGTCCTGGTCTGTGAAGAAGAAAAATGCATTAGATGTGTGAACGTGTTCACGTCTTACTCTGGTCTGCAGGACTTGCTGAATAAACCCTCTGGCATGTTGCCTAAAAGGTGGCTTAAATAGGTGAAGATGAATGCCTGGTTACCTGGTTGTCTACTTTCACTGCCACCTTGTGGAGTATTCTTAAAAATATATATAAAATAATATATAAAAAGAGTGTAATAATCTGTTTTAAAAAGCTATGTATGCTGCTTGAAACTTGAATTTTTAATTTCTTATAGCTGACAGTTAAATTGTGTAATATTTACTGGATCAATCCTGCTGCTAATTAGAGATGGTGGTTTTCTTTTTAAACTAGACATGATTAGTACAGTATCTTTGGTCATTCTAGGCTTATGCATGCTTTTCTATTTACATTTGAATAATTCTAGTCATGTCAGTTTTGTAATTTGGCCTTGTTAGTGAAACTTATTACTTTGTTCTGCTCTGAGTAACACAAGTCAACGATTTTTTTGCCGAAGTAGTTTGGAAAATGTCTTTAATATTTGTTGTTTGTTTATTTAAGTCTCTTGTTTTCAAATAATTTCTATTGTTTAATATACCGTTTTGTCATGACATTACCATTGTTGTTGATATAGCATTAATTTTGAATTACTACTACTACTGTATCAGGTGTGTTGTGCTTTGATAAGAAAGTGCAAGGAGTGACCTAGATTTATGCAGGTCAGTCCATGTCATAAAGCTGTCTGCAAGAGCCGACATATCAGTAGCTTAGAAGCATGTGAAAACATTAGGAGAGTTAACTTTAGGTGACAATTCATTGTGGATGGAGTCTGCAATTTTCTTATCATGAACCTACAGGACACTTCACCTCAGCAGAGGATCTGAACTTGCTCATAGCAAAGAACACACGACTGGAGATCTATGTGGTCACAGCTGAGGGATTGCGGCCTGTCAAGGAAGTTGGCATGTATGGGAAGATCGCTGTTATGGAGCTTTTCAGGCCCAAAGTAAGTTTGCCTGAGAAAAAACATTCCCCCCCCCCCCCCCCCCCCCTCTTCCCTCTGTCTGAGCACCTCTGTGAGACAGTGTGAAGTAGAATTGAGTTACATATACTAGAAATTGTTTTATTATTCCCTATAGGGAGAGAGTAAGGACCTGCTGTTCATTTTGACTGCTAAATACAACGCATGCATCCTGGAGTACAAGCAGAATGGAGACAGCATTGATATTATCACTCGTGCCCATGGAAATGTCCAGGTAATGAACACTGACCCAGCCATTCAAGCACAGATTTTATGTAAACAGTCTTCAAAATGCACTTTCATTTTGTTTTTTTTATGTTATGTTTTTTTAAACAGGATCGAATTGGTCGTCCATCGGAGACAGGCATTATTGGCATCGTG
Organism: Hemigrammopetersius urotaenia; assembly: GCA_037974485.1. Taxonomy (NCBI): domain Eukaryota; kingdom Metazoa; phylum Chordata; class Actinopteri; order Characiformes; family Alestidae; genus Hemigrammopetersius; species Hemigrammopetersius urotaenia. Next base: position 8,646,635 of record JBBPDC010000019.1, read on the forward strand.
GACCCTGAGTGTCGTATGATTGGCTTGCGGCTCTATGATGGTCTCTTTAAAGTCATTCCTCTGGATCGTGACAACCGTGAACTTAAAGCCTTTAACATTCGACTGGAGGAACTGCAAGTTATAGATGTCCACTTCCTTTATGGCTGTCAGGCTCCCACTGTCTGTTTCATATATCAGGTACATTGTCATTCTGTCAATGACTGATCCGATTTTGCTGTAATTCCTCAGGATTGTAATTTTTTTATTTCTCTAGAATTTAATCAAATTTTATTTAGTGCCATGCTAAGTAACATGTAAGATAAGAGAAATCTTTATTAACCCACAGATGGGATATTTACTAATGTGGTTGCCAAGCAGAGATTTGTATTCCTCCTGTATTCCTTAATGCTTTGCAGCTTTCCTGTAGTCTTAAGCTGTGTCACCCTATTTACATTTTTGGCATTTAGCTGACACTTTTATCCATAGCGATGTAAATTAGTGCTCAAGTAGACCACAGCTGTTTTTTAAACCTGTAAAGCTATACAGTGGGGGTTACGTTCCAAGAGCACCCATGTATAGTGAAAAACCGCATTGTTGAGATGTTAAAACAAATGCCTAAAATTTTTTATAAACGTTGAAGAAAAAAAAAACTCTCCCTACCTACACGTTTAGGCAGTCCACAGCTTACTAATGCTAAATAAACTGAGATAACTTGAAAATTTTGGGTAAAATGTTTAAAACACTAAAATACGAAGGCAAGACCCAGAGCAGTCATGCTGCAACATGCATCAACAAGCAGGCTTGTGTCCGTGCACTACATAACATTCTCGGATTGGCTACTTTCAAAGATCCCGCCTCCAAGTACAGCGAGCATTGGATGCTCCCAATTAGCAGCAAGGAGAAATAAATAACAGTGTTGGCTTTGCTACTTTCAAACCTCAAGACGCGCTATAATTATACTGTTATATTTTATATGGAAATGTGGCTTAAATTTAATTCATTTATGTTACGAAATTAGCAAATTATATTTTTCTTAATAATTTAGTACTAAAATGTTATAAAAATATTTATTCCCACTAAAAGACGGAAGATATTTGCAGTTTACGCATTATTGTGGGGATTTCCGTGTACGTTCTCGTAAAAAAAATCCTGCTGATCCTGCTGTTTTCTTTCTTTTTTTTTTGGTCCAGAGATTTGAAGTTGTGATATGTCATTTGGCATTTGGGCCCCCAGTCTCTTGAAGCAGTTTGTCTCACAATCTCTTACAATCTTTTAATAAGGACCCTCAGGGCCGGCATGTGAAGACATATGAGGTCTCTCTGAAGGAGAAGGAATTTAATAAAGGCCCTTGGAAACAGGAGAACGTGGAGGCTGAGGCATCAATGGTCATCCCAGGTAAACAATGTGGGAGAAAGATCCAATATTGAGACAGACTTGAAGAAACTGATTAAGCAGTTCAAAGATGACTGATTATTACCGTGCAGACTCTCATTTCTGTAATTGTGTTTCAGTTCCTGAACCTTTTGGTGGAGCGATCATCATTGGTCAGGAGTCCATTACTTATCATAATGGAGACAAATACCTGGCAATTGCACCTCCAACGATTAAGGTAATTTGTAACAGAACATTGATAGTTGACTGAAATTGTGTTTGTCTTGTGATTTTGTTTACAGTCTGTCTCTTAAATATACATTTACAGCAAAGCACAATTGTGTGTCATAACCGTGTGGACCCAAATGGCTCACGTTATCTGCTGGGTGACATGGATGGAAGATTGTTTATGTTGCTGCTGGAGAAGGAGGAGCTGATGGATGGGTCCATGGTTCTCAAAGACCTGCGAGTAGAACTTCTGGGAGAGGTGGGGACATTATGAGCTTCATTTGTGCATTTTATTTTTATATATTGTTTGAAAAGTAGAGAAACTTTCCTCTATAACAGTAGCATTTGTAATTCTAGTGGCAGCATCTGCATGTGTGTCACACTGAAGTATAAAGTGATCTGTTTGTCTGTTTATGGGTGCCTGTGTTTTTCAGACTTCCATTGCTGAGTGTCTCACATATTTGGATAATGGGGTAGTGTTTGTTGGTTCCAGGCTTGGTGATTCTCAGCTGGTTAAGGTCAGTCGCTGTTTCTACTTCTGTGACCTGATTCCTTCAGTTTTGCAAGTCTTTAAATTGTGGTAATAGCAGAGTCTCTTTATCTCTTCTCTCTGCCTTTCTGTAGCTGAATGTGGACAGTAATGACCAGGGCTCTTATGTAGCAGTTATGGAAACCTTCACTAACCTGGGCCCCATAGTTGACATGTGTGTGGTAGATCTGGAAAGACAAGGCCAAGGGCAGGTAAGACAATACTTGGAATGCCTTTAAGCTTTATATGATTGAGGATGGATGCCTTGATTGCAGATAATGGCTGATGCCCAAGAGGGCAATTACCATTATTTGTGTGACTGTATATTTTTTTTAATTGCATTTAAACACAGGCTATTTTATTATATAATTCAGAAATGCGCAAGTATATAACGCATAATTTAAAGTGTAAATCAGTATGTTGCTCAGTTTCGTTTTGATTGATCAGTATTAACTAATATAGTTCGTCAACATCAGCAACATTTGCATCATTTTTGGCTGGTGCAAATATGCAAAAAAGACTCTGTAAATGTTCAGCTGTGAACCAGTATGCCACTAGCTATTACAGTGAACAGAGCTGAATAGAAACTGCCTCCACATATTGTATTTCTTGAATGCACTGACTTTTGGAATTGACTAGGTTTTTTGTTACTGTAGCTGGTGACTTGCTCAGGTGCTTTTAAGGAAGGGTCTCTGAGGATCATTCGTAATGGCATAGGAATCCATGAGCATGCCAGTATTGACCTGCCTGGCATCAAAGGTTAGATCCGCATTTCACGCCTTGTTCACTTTCTCACTGCTTTCGCCACATTAATTTGATCCATCTTGTTGCTAGAATTTTAAGTCCTCTTGTCTGGCAGTGGCTACAGTTCCTTGGCATTACACAGAGTACTTCTCTTCTTTGGACGTCATCACTGTCTGAATTCTGACATAAATTGATCAATTTGGCACACTTGAAAACCCTGGTTAAGAACTGACAGTTTAATGTGGGTTACTGAATTATTTAACTATTTAAGAGACATTTTAACTTGATTCTCTCATTCATTTTTTGTGTCTAGGACTATGGCCTCTTCGTTCTGAGGCAGGCAGAGAGACGGATGACATGCTGGTGCTTTCTTTTGTTGGCCAGACCAGGTTAAAATGTTACTAAGACTGTTTTTGCTCAGTGTAGCTATCTAAATCATGTTGATCTTGCTAGTGAGTTACAGGTTTTTGTTTTGTGTAATAAATTTGGGCTTGGTTGTGTTCAGGGTGCTGATGTTGAGTGGAGAGGAGGTGGAGGAAACTGAACTTCCAGGGTTTGTGGATAATCAGCAGACATTCTTCTGTGGAAATGTGGCTCATCAACAGCTCATTCAGGTGCTAAAATCCTGTGTTTGCTCTCTATCCTGTAAATTAGAAAGCTGCATGATTATCATAATTAAAGGTTTGGTATTTGTGTGCAGATCACTTCAGGTTCAGTGCGACTAGTCACTCAAGACAGTAAGGCTTTGGTCAGCGAATGGAAGGAGCCTCAGGGTAGAAACATCAGTGTGGCTGCCTGCAACTCCACCCAGGTGGTTCTGGCTGTGGGTAGAGTTCTGTACTACCTGCAGATTCTCAGCGGAGAGCTCAAACAGATCAGGTATGCAAAGATATGGACAAAGATAGTGGCCTGGTGGGCAGCTGGTTGCCTGGTGGTTAGGGAGTTGCCCCTGCAGTTATATAAATATAAATTTTTGGGCTGATACATCAGAAGAAAAAAAACCCCTGAAAAAGCACACTCACGTTGAGTCATGGCATGATAGCGGTATTTGATTTAAATTAGCAGTGTTTAAGGAGTTAAAGCATGGTAGATTACTTTTGTCAAGTGCTTTGAAGCATGCTTTAAAATTTAAAAAGTATTGTTGACCTCTAGTTACGGTTTCAATATCATTGTTGGAACAGGTATTGTGGTATCTTCAATTAAGTGACCTTATTGAAGGATTAATGATCAGTTAGCATTACAAGGAAATCTCATTGCTTGATCACCAATATAACCAATGGAAGATAACCATAGTGTAATAAAAACCAGCAAAATGCCTGGGTAAACTGTATATACAAATGTATGCAGTGTTAATTGACCCACAGTTCAGTTATTCTGTGTTTTGCATTCAGCAAATTAGTTCCTCTGCGTTTTTGTCTGTATGCAGTTCCACAGAGATGGAACACGAAGTGGCTTGTCTGGACATCACTCCGCTGGGTGAGAACAGTGGAGAGTCCAGCCTGTGTGCTGTAGGCTTGTGGACCGATATCTCAGCCAGAGTGCTCCGACTGCCCTGCTTCAGTCCCCTGCATAAGGAAATGCTGGGAGGAGGTAAGAGCCGAGGAGCTGTGTGCCAGAATGTCTAAAAGAAAGAAATGTATAGGCTAGAAGAGCAGGAGGCTACATGGGTAATTAGAAGAGTGTCCTTATATACACTTTTTTTTTTTTTTAGGGGAATATTAATCAAACCATATTTGCCCTCTTGGCTGCTCGCAGTGGTAAAACTGCTGAGCCTAATTAGAAGTTGGGTGTTTAACCCTTTGATTATTACATGTACATAGGAAGCAAACAGTAGGTTATTTATAAACCTTCGTTTTGTGACTTCTTAGCTGAGCTACATATTTTGTTGATGAATTACCACCATGGATGGTGCACCCAGCTAACAGCAAGAGTGGTATTGATTTCTGTGTAGAATGGAAAAAATGCCAGGAAATTAAAACCAGTCAGAACGAACGGGTATTTGTAGAACTTGTCAAGCACTAAATTGCCTCCCACAAACTGTTGTTCTTTCTCACTCTCCCCAGAGATCATACCACGTTCAATCCTGATGACCACTTTTGAAGGCAGCCACTATTTGCTGTGTGCTCTAGGAGACGGGGCTCTCTTCTACTTCGGACTTGACTTGCAGACAGGTTGGAGAAATATTCCTGTGAATCACACTTCAACTGACAACTTTTTTTTTTTTTTTTTTTTTTTTTTTTTCCTTCACCATGATGTTTTTCTAAAACATGCAAAATGTTTTTAGAATTGATTCAAGATGGTAAGTTTGCTCCTAGATTATTCTGAAGCTAGTAAGATATGGCATAACAAAGCATCAGGAAAAATAGAATGTATGAATTATACCATGTGAGTGAAAAGGGTATGGTGGTGAATAGCTGTTAATTCAGTCAGCCTGACCTGCATATGTGTGTTCATGATGAATGTTTGTTTAAAATGAAGGAATTGCTATTAATTTCATTTAATAGTATAATTTTTGTGCCAGCATTCATCCTGACTGGATTGCAAAAACAATAATACAATTATTTCCAACCAGTGTCCTCTGTGCACTGTTTCATTTTAGTGTTTTAGGAATTGAAATTATAATCCTAAGGCTTAGTTCTACATTCTTGAGTATAAAAACATCAAGTTGTCAGCTGCATTTGAACAGATGGATTTCAGTATGATATTAAACGTGGTATTTACAAAGCACTGTTGAATCTGGCATTGAATCCGTGTGCTCCCCTCCCCTTTCCTTCTGAACAGGCACTGCATATACAAGCAAATCAGTATTGGCTTGCTGTGTGTTTGTGTTTTCTGCAGGTGTGCTCAGTGAACGGAAGAAGGTGACGCTGGGCACTCAGCCCACAGTTCTGCGGACCTTCCGCTCTCTTTCTACCTCTAATGTTTTTGCCTGCTCTGACAGACCCACTGTTATCTACTCCAGCAACCACAAACTTGTCTTTTCAAATGTCAACCTTAAAGAGGTCAACTACATGTGCCCACTCAACTCTGAGGGATACCCTGACAGGTATGTGTGAGTGAGAGAGCAAAAGGTAGAACAGAGCTAAGCATATAAATGCTGGTGTGTTTGCCACAGTATTGTGGGTTGTCTATGGTAGTAAAGACTGAGCAGTATAAACAGGTAGAAAACCAACTGAAAGCGTTTAACATTCAGAGCTGTTCTGATTTTCTGATGTTAATTTGCTCATTGTATTTTCTTCCTCTACCTTGCAGCTTGGCTTTGGCCAATAACAGTACTCTGACCATTGGCACTATTGATGAGATCCAAAAACTCCACATCCGCACTGTACCCCTCTATGAATCGCCTAAGTGAGTCTACAGTTCTAATATTTTGATATTCAATTATTTCCCCTGTTTGTGTGGAAAATTATGATGAATGGACCAATAATTCTTGCAAAGTTGCATTTTATAGAATTACTCTTGATTGATTATACCCTCGTGTTGAAATTATCCCACAATCTTTGTGGCTCCCAGGAGAATCTGCTATCAAGAGGTGTCTCAGTGCTTTGGGGTGCTGTCCAGCAGAGTGGAAATGCAAGATGCCAGTGGCACCACAGCTCCTGTTCGTCCCAGTGCTAGTACTCAGGTACAGCAGAGAACCCCCCCACCCCCACCCTCTTATTTAAAACACCTGGTCTACAAAACCAAACATCCTAGCTGATCTCTCTTCCTGTAGGAAATCTCTGACCTCAAAGATTTAATTTCTTAATCATTTTGTAAATTATTACATGATACAGACTGGCGGAACTGTTTGCATAGTAATATATAAAAACAAAAAAATAATCTTGACGTTTTTATTTTTGTTAAAAAGCCAAATTATAATTAATTTTAACTTGCAGTTGAACGAGCGTTTTAATTTTTTTACTGCTTTGGGTTTATTTACACACAGTACTCTGATACGAGTTTTTCTTTCCCTCTCTCTCTTCTCAGGCTCTCTCCAGCAGTGTGAGCTCTAGTAAGCTGTTCCCCAGCAGCACCTCTCCCCATGAGACGTCCTTTGGAGAAGAGGTGGAGGTGCACAGTCTGCTCGTGGTCGATCAGCACACTTTTGAAGGTGTTATTTTTGTTTTCACACTTGCCCACACTCATTCTCACACTGTGATCTCACTTGCTCATTTCTTCTCATTCTTGAGAGAAGACACGTCCGGGCAGGCTTTTCGAAGAACTAGCTGTTTAATCATTTATTTTCCCCCCTCCAGTGCTTCATGCCCATCAGTTTTTGCCCAGTGAATATGCTCTCAGCCTGGTGTCTTGTAAGCTGGGCAAAGACCCTGCAGTCTATTTCATTGTGGGAACTGCCATGGTCTACCCTGAGGAGGCTGAGCCTAAGCAAGGCCGCATCATTGTCTTCCACTACACAGATGGTAAATGCGGTCTATTTATACTTCATTTAACACACACCCCACTACTCATCTGCTGTATTTGAAGAAACATGGTAGAATTGTGATTTTTTTTTATTTTCGCCATGCAGGTAAACTGCAGACAGTAGCGGAAAAAGAGGTGAAAGGAGCTGTGTATTCCATGGTGGAGTTCAATGGCAAATTACTGGCTAGCATCAACAGCACTGTGAGTGACCTTTGCTTGATTGTTTGGGAATCTTTAAAAAATCAGACCATTTCTAATAAATACTGTTTGTGTTCCTCTCATCTTTGATGGATGGGTTTGTTTGTAGGTGCGCCTGTATGAGTGGACTGCAGAAAAAGAGCTAAGGACTGAGTGTAATCACTACAATAACATCATGGCTCTGTATCTGAAGACCAAAGGAGACTTCATACTGGTGGGAGATTTGATGAGGTCTGTGCTTTTGCTGGCATACAAACCCATGGAGGGCAACTTTGAAGAGGTGAGTTATTCTGTATACAGCATGGGATTTCTTTTTAGCTCAGAGCACATTTGAGAAAGTGGTGGTGCATGTTTAAGAAAGCAGAGAGTTGAGTTTTGACATTCTCCAGCTTGTGTATGAATTTAATTATTTCTTCCGCACAGATTGCTCGAGACTTTAATCCTAACTGGATGAGTGCTGTGGAGATTTTGGACGATGATAACTTCCTTGGAGCAGAAAATGCTTTCAACCTATTTGTCTGTCAAAAAGACAGGTGAGGGAAGAATGGTATACTCGCATGAATTATAAACTGTCAAGCACATCACTGCATAGTTTGCGCTCTAATACACTGCCAGAACAAGACTGACAGATTAGCTTTCACATTTGGTAAAAAATTTACTTTTTGTCTTCAGTACATCCTCCACACGAACTCTGAAGTTGTAGAATGTCTAATGTTGAAATTCCCAAACTTAGATTTGCAACACCTGTTAAATGATGCCGAAGATAAGATAAATTCTGAAGCTTAAATCAAACACTACATTAATGTAATTGGTTGAGAATCTGCAGTTGTAAAACCGGTTTCCATTTTTGTCATGTGGGCAGAAAAATGCTTTGTGAAAGATTTCCTGTTTAGCTTGCCGCTGTCACTCTTCTCATTTACTGCTGTGTTGCTGTATACTATGCTTTAAGCAAGCGTTTCAGATCACAGAATGGTCATAGTTACCAAAAATAAATAATACCACTAACCGATTTCAGTGTGCTCTTTGATCATTTTAAATAAACCAATGAGCTCAGCTCTGCTGTGTACACTGGAAAGTAGAAAAAATATCAGTACTTTAACAGTGTCATGTCACAATATTTACTGTATGCTTTTTCATTAAAAAAAAACCCTTTTTCTAATGGGTATTTGTGAAAGATATGCTAATTAAAATATCATCTTCAGAGGCGGTGTAAGAACAGAACATTAGGACAGAAGTGATGTGGACATTAGAGCAGCTGTGCTTAGACAGGATTAGACAGAGTTGCTGTCATCTTTTTTTTTAGGTCATGCAACCCACTTTGGGTAAATAGATCCATCTCATCATTTGACTGAAAACCAGATAATGTGCTCTTGTCAGAGCTGACAGAAGTGGCAGTGTAATTACCCTCTCTTCTTAGACGGTAATAAGTGCCCACTGACAAGGTTGGGCACCTCGGCTCTAATGCACTTCAAGCCGATGGTCATGATCCTGCATACTTTCATTGTTTTCCCATCTTCTGTTTCTATGTCTGTTTCTCAGTGCTGCGACCACTGATGAGGAGAGGCAGCACTTGCAGGAGGTGGGTGTGTTCCACCTCGGCGAGTTTGTGAATGTGTTCTGCCACGGTTCTCTGGTTCTGCAGAATCTTGGTGAGAGTTCCACTCCTACTCAAGGTTCTGTGCTCTTCGGAACAGTTAATGGAATGATAGGTAAGAAAAAACTGCTCTCTGGATGTCTTGATGTTAGTAAGGAATAGTAGATCTCTAGAGAAGAATCTACACTCGTACTGTTTTATTTTATTTAAATTATATAATTATTTCCATCATTTCAGTCAGTTACATAATAAATTACATACACTTTTTTTCAATGTTCTCTATTTCCCTCGAAAAAATAAAACCACACATACATCATTTCACCATTTGTTTCAATGACATATAAGTGAAGGCGAGGGGAAAGAACTAAGCATTTCAAGATGCTGTCCCATAGGGGAAAAGTTCATCCATTTGCAATTAATGCTTAAGTAAATATTTACTTGTCAGAGCAAAATCAGTTAGCAAATGCTACAGCTTTAGACATTTAAAAATGCTTACTGATGTGTTTGTGTGGGTGTTTGTTTTTTTTTTTTTTTCTTCTTTTAGGATTAGTGACATCTCTGTCAGAAGGCTGGTACAGTTTACTCATGGATTTGCAAAATAGACTCAACAAGGTTATTAAGAGCGTGGGCAAGATCGAGCACAGCTTATATCCTTCTGTTAAAGAGTGTTTGTGTGTTACATAAGAAATCGTCAGTTCTCAAAATGCATTTGCACAAGCGTTCTCTGGTCTTTTATCTGTGTTGATATAAATGCTCTGGCTTTAAGTTCTTTAACTTTGAGCACCTGGAGGTCATTCAATACGGAGCGCAAGACTGAGCAAGCCACAGGTTTCATTGATGGTGACCTGATTGAAAGCTTTTTGGATCTGGGACGTGCCAAAATGCAGGAAGTGGTGAGCACACTACAGGTATTACAGCACATTTCCTTTCTAGTTTAAGACATGTGTGGATTCCCCATACTACAATTTAAAGTTAAACAACATGGGAAAAATATATAACCTCAAAACGTGTTCTTGTTGCGTAACAAAACTGAGGACAGTAGTTTTACTTTTATTTATACATTTTCCAAAACAATGTGCATTAAAACAAATAGAACGTATTTTATAGAATGTATCGACTAACATTGCGGTATGTTTCAGATTGATGATGGCAGTGGGATGAAGAGGGAGGCCACTGTGGATGAAGTAATTAAAATAGTGGAGGAGCTCACCAGGATCCACTAACCCTGTTGGTCTAAACATTGCTCTGTACATAGATATAAATACCAACAGTTGTGGGTGAACGTGTGTGTGTGTGGGTGGGTGTGACTGTTTGTATGTCTGTGAATGAATGTCCAAGACTGTTTTGTGCGCTTCACTTCTTAAAGTCTCAGCTCCATCTTTTTTCCCCCCCTCCAGATTTTCCTACCCTAAAAAATACCCACACAAGCTTTCATGCGTTCATAGAACAGACCCCTACTGGGGAAAAACTCCATGCTGGGGCCTGACAGTATGATTGAAGGTGTGTTGTTTTTTGTTTGTTCCCCACTCCCCACACACACACACGACTGTGTCCATGTGTGAAAAGTACAGACAGAACTATGAATTCTACTTTAGTCGACTGCATAGCTGGGCAGACAATGTGGCTTGAATGTTCTGACGGCAGTGAATTTGGGGGCAAAAGGACTGAGGGGTTGAATAGACTTTTATTAGTGATGTTTTGTCGATGTGATCTTCAATCTTTTCTTTTAATAAAGCTTGCTTCAGTACCCTTTTCTGATTTCAGTGTTTGTTTATTTGAGTATACTGCTTCAGTTTGAATAGAGGCAAGCTTTACAAAGGCCTATGAACTGCACTGCTAAAACTGGAACAGGCTTGAATGCTCTTAAATCTATACATCGGATGTCTTTTTTTTTTTTTTTTTTTCTTTTGTAGTGTAGTGAGTTACACGTCTCCCCTCTATTCTATACTGTGGTTCAGTATCTCGTTCAAGTAAGCCCACCAAACTGTACCCGTAACAGTCATTGGCCAAGAATCCTAGCCTGGCTATAAAATGCAGTCTGAATTGATCCTTTTGAAATTACTGACTTTACTTGACTTTGTTGCTGGAGGAATTCATTTCAGAAAGTGTGGAGGTTCTTGTGCAACCAGCAGAGGGTGACAGTGTTCCTGTGATGTGTGGTTTTAATGAGCTAAAGCTATTCACTGTTTGTTCTGCTGAGCTGTGAATACGTTCTTGGTTTCAGCCACTTCTCTTGTCTGCACCACAGCAATAAACCACTGATAGGAGTAGTAAGTAGCATTGATTATCTTGTTACAGTGGCACCTGCCAAGTAGTGCCACTTATTAAGCAGCACGTGAAAGGTCAGTTTGTGAAGGTGATGTGTTGGAAGCAGGAAAAATGGGGCAAGAGTAAGGATCGGAGTGATCCTGACCAGTGCTAAATTGGGTGGGCTTGATGGCTTGTTCACAACATATCTAAAAAAACAAGGGTCTGGTTGAGTGTCTTGAGTTTGTAGTGGTTACTACCTGCTAAAAGTAATCAAAGGAAGGACAACCAATGAACTGGTAACAGGGTCATGGGCCTCGGCAGCCCACTAATGCATGTGGGAAGCGAAGGTTAGCCCATTTGGTTTAATCCCCAGAAGATCTACTGCAGCACAAATTGCTAAAAAAAAAAAAAAGTAATGCAGGCTTCACCTCGCTGCTTACAGGACTGAGGATCTGCCGTTAACATCGTGGTGCCAGAATTCAAAGCACACCTTCAGATGGTCATGTCTTGATGAATCAGAGCTGTTTTGGTGGCACGATGGGACCCTAATATTAGATTTGTGATTCCAATGGCATGGCTTAAGATCTGAAAGTGTGATGTGGTATTTAGTATCAAAATGTTAGCAGATCCTGTTAATTGCGAGAAGGGGCCTCCAAAAATCTGACTAGTTTGTCCAGCACATCCCACGGATGCTCGATCGGATTGAAATCTGCAAAATGTGGAGGCATCTTGAGCTCCTAATGTTCCTCAAACCAGAATGGCGGTCTTCGTGATCCTGCTGAAAGAGTCCCCTGCCTTTAGGGAACCCCGTTGCCCTAAAGGGACGTACTTGTTCTGCGACAATGGTCAGGTAGGTGGTTTGTGTCAAAGTAATATGCATATGAATGCCAGACAGAGGCGGACACTCTGTGCCTTCTGCAAAGTCCTGGGGTCTCATTTATAACCGTTGCGTACGCACAAAACGGGACCTAAAAGATGCGTACGGCTCTTTATACGCAAA
>JBBPDC010000019.1:8659031-8673021 GCA_037974485.1 Hemigrammopetersius urotaenia
GTGCGATTTATAAAGCGTATATTGCGTGCAGGTGTGCGTGCGAACGTTTTTATAAATCTGACTTTTTCTTTGCATACATCATTTTCGTCTTTTGAGCGCACGTACACTTTTAGTATGAGTTCTTTGCAAAGTTTTATAAATGAGACCCCAGAACAGGACTTTCTTCTTAACTGAGAAATCAGCTAACAACTGCAGAGGACGCTAATACAATCATTTATCAGGTGTAAAATCCATATTTAAAAGCCAAAGTGAACTTCTGTGCCACTCCCTCCCTGAACGAACAACGGCCGAGACGTAGACCTCGGCAAACCCCCGCACCCCTCAACCAACGCCCACCGATGTGGCGGAGATATTGCATTCTGTTTTTTAGTCCCAGCCCGCCCCATGCCAGAACTCAAGGTTTCCCAGCAGAGTGTTGCCCAAAGCATCGCACTGCCCCTGCTTGCCTACGTTCTTACCATAGTCACTCAGATCCTTACACTTGCTCATTTTTCTAACACATCAACTTCAACAACTGACTGTTCACTTGCCTTTTAATATGTTCCACCTCTTGACAGCTGCCATTATGACTATGTTGATGCCATTGTAATTAGTGTAATTCATTTCACCCATCAATGGTTTTATTGTTGTTGCTGATCGGTGGGCATGCATAACCCAAAAGGACATATAATTATGGAGGAAATTGATTTGATCACTCACATTTTGACTCATGTGTTTTAAAGAAAGCAATACCTGAGTGGCTTAGAAGTAGCAGTGATGACCAAACTGCCTGATGGGAAAAAAAAACATTTCAAAAGATCTGGGACTTTTGTTTGAACTGAACCTACTTTCATTATTTTGTCCCAGCAGGCAATTTTTGCTTGTACAAACCTGGAGCCTGAAGAATGGGTTGTAATTCTGAAATGCAGAAATTGCTTAGAATTACTTTCATTCTGAAAATTTGATCTTTAATCTACTGTATAACAGTTCTGACTTCATTGTCTGAATAAACTAAAGTCTACGTTGCATTTCGCATAGTGTCTCCCTATTAATTGTACATTGCACAATTGTTTACTCACCAGCCAAAACAACACATTTGAAAGCTGTACCTCATTTTTACATTGTTATTTATGTGTTTGTGAAAATCTATTGATGTTAGGTAGAGTGGTACTGTGGTGTACATTTGGCCATGTTGCTAAAACCACGGCTCACTAGAGGGCAATGCAATTAGTTTTTCATCTCCAGCGCACGTTGGCAATAAGAACCTAATTCCATTGCCAGTATCTGTGTAATCTGCTAAATACCTCTAATTAGTGCCTTAGATACTGTATAACAAACATCTTTGAATCCGAAATAGAACTAGCTGAAATAAATCCCTTTCTGTCTTAAGCCCAGTGCACATACTGACCCAGCGTTATAATGATGCCAGCTGGGAAATGCTTACACATTTCCAGCTGATGCTTATTAATTTAATAAAAATGAGACTATTCTATTCATTTTGGAGCAAATATGTTATGAGTAGGTGTTTACAAACTTTTGTATGCATATCTGGAAAGCTTTATAGGCAATCCTTATCACTGGGCATGATGAGCATAGGCTCATGTGCAGCTGCTCCCATTCTGGTGGCAATGATTGAATGAATATACTGTTCTAGAATAAAAAAATAGGCTCAAAACAGTTACATATATCCAGTGCAATGCTTTGGGGAAACATGAGCAAGAACAAATGAAAGAATGGATTTTACTAAATATCATCAAATTCTAGAAGCAAATATGAAACTGTCAGTCATGAAACTGAGGCTGAAAAGATCATTCTACAAAAAAACATGCTACAAAATATATATTAAAATCCACCATAAACAACTTTGAGAAATGCAAGCTGAAGTTTTCAGAATGACTATCACAGTGCACTCACATAAACATAATTGAAAATATGTGGGTAGATCTTAAACACGCTGTAAGTACAAGATGACCCAAGAGTATCACAGAACTATAAGCTTTCTGCAGGGAAAAATCTGTGACAGTTCCTAAAAGGAGTGTAGAAAGAGTGTGATACCAAAAGAGGTGTTACCTAGGACTGGCTTAGGAGATTGTCCAAATATTTGTGCTTTTATATTTTTTAAGTAGTTGTAAATAAAGCGTATATATATATATATATATATATATATATATATATATGAATTAATGCATGCAAAAATAGTTTGCTGTTTCTTTTCAATAATCGACAAAATATGGTAATTGGCCTGGAGTCTGCAAGGTTTTGCTCACAACTATATGTGACACAGAAACTAAACATATGGAATTGTCCAACTCTTCTTTTGCTGGAGAAGGGCATGTCAGTGAGTCTTTAGCTGAGAAAAACATGTACAAGAAGCCTATTGCTGTAGAAACATCCCCTTTCTGATAGAGAAAATCCAGAGGACCAGAAGACTGCATCCCATGGGTTTAATGAGGATGTGTGGATTTGCAAGCTTGGCCTGTATATGCCCCCAGGTTTCTTCTCTGTCTCCAGCTCAGCTGGGGCTATATCAGTCCACCATGGGGAGGTTTCATTTGCCTAGTTTTCGGAGAAGAGGTGACCTGTGCCTGCCATCTCTCCTCACACACTCAAACACCCGCAGATGGGAAGCACAGGTAGTCTATGTTTTATTGATTAAGTGAGGGAAGGAGAGAACAAGGGAGCAATAGGGATGCATTATTGATCGATTGAGTGGAGGAAGTGAGAACAGCGAGGGAGCAGGGGAGGAAACAACAAAAGCCGAAAGAGAAGGAGAAAAAGGTGGAAAAGAGGGAGAGAGAGAGAGAGAGAGGGATGGATCGAGGCATGGAGTTCATCCATCCATCCTCCCCATCAAATCAGTATTCAGTCAATAACAGCATTGAGCTGGTCGCCACCGCCATCATGAATTTTTCAAATTGAAATGTCACTCTTGCCTTTGATAGGGAAAAACCTGGGCCATTTCACACAGTGCTCTGAGCACTGCGTCGATTTCTCCATGGGAATGAGAAGAAATCAGTCAGGTTCATTTGTCTTTATGCAAATCCACAGGCTTTGAAGTGTTTGTTCAGTATTGTACAGCAGATAATTGCTGTAACTGCTGAGTGCCATTCGCTCTCCACATGGGCGGCCCACGTTCAGAGCATCAGTGGCTGGTTGGGGACACAGGGCTCAGCTCCGTAAAAGCCGACTGAAATTAATCACATAAACGTCAGGGTGTTCAAATTAAATCCTACTGTATAAGGTTTTTCCATTAAAGTGACTTAAGGCTGTGCGCCCTAAGGACAGCTGCCCTCGAGATTGCAGCCCTGCTTGCTGACCAGCAATGCAGAACATATTTATCAAGGCTTGTATTCATTACACTTCTCAAAGTAGAAGTGCTGATCTTGGATCTGTCCCTGTCAGTAATATCACAGTAAATAGGGAAAAAATATGCTCCATCTTTTAGAAGCTTGGTGGATATGGGCCAGCAATATTGATTTACAAACTTGTTTTTCTTAGTGAAAATAAATCCACATTCAAACTTTCAGTAAATATAACACATTTTCAATTAATTTGCTGAATTTAACATATATAAACCAATAAATGCACAAAGTATAATACATATTTCACACATCACATTATGTGGGTTTTCTTTTCAAATATGTTAAATTCAGTAATTAAACAATAACAGGGCATTGAACAGTGTGCTGTGAATATATACAATGATTAGCCTTTTATATAAAACCACCTGCCTAATACTGTGTAGTGTTAGCCTGGGGTAGGGAAGGACACACAGACGTGAATGACTTGTTGCTTCTGCAGAGTTTAATAAAGCTTCAACACAAATAGAATAACAAAACAAGGATTCCTTCAGTTCCAGAAAGTGTCTCTGCCAACAGTGTCCTAGTTACACCTTCTTCCGGTGTGAGGCGGCGTGCATGAGACAAGCTGCAACATATGCGGGAATTAGGAAGACACGGTTCCTTTTCTCCCCGCGTGCTTAGTCAGCTTCAGTCTGCAAAACACAATCCCAGTTAGTCCCTTTCCTCTGTGCAAAACACATTCACAGCACAGCAGAGGATACGTAGAGGATACGGCTTCAAACTTGGAATTCTCAAAGTTGGAGTCTCTCAGACTCCCACGGTCTCATGCCCTCAGCCAACACAGCTTCCCACTTCAGTTTCATTACAACTTTAACACTACACAGGTGGTGTTGTGCTGGAGGATCTGACAGCCCTCGGGTTGCCAGATCCCCCTCACGACTCACTCACACGCAACATACATACTTACCCTGTCTCGAGTTAAGTTACCCCTAGTACTCGGGTGAGGGACTCCGCGATCGAGACAGCACGGGTGTAACATGTAGGTCCTCTTCAGCTTGTTGACTCTACAAGACCTTTGAAGATGTGTTGTGTATCCAGTACAAGATGTTGGCTGCAGGTCCTTTAAGTCCAATCATTTGCAAAGTGGAGCCTCCATGGATCAGACTAGTTTGTCCAGAACATCCCACAGTTGGTTGATTTAATTGCGATCAGGGGAAGTTTCATCTTACCCATGTTCCTCAAACCAATCCTGAACCCTTTTTGCAGCATGCCGAGGCACATTATTCTACTGAAAGAGACCAATGCCTTGCGGGAAGACTGTCGCCATAAAGTTATGCAACAGTGTTTAGGTTAAGGTAACATCCACATGAATATGAACTCAGGACTTCCCAGCAGAACACTGACCAGAGCATCACATCGCCTCTGCCGGATTGCCTTCTTCCCATAGAAAATCCTAAAGACACCCGATACCATCTCTTCCTCTGGGTAAGCGATGCACCCAAATTTACATTTATGGCGTTTATCAGACTCTTTTATCCAAAGCAACTTCCATGGTGTTGCATAGACATAGACCAGTCAGAGTTCCCATGTTAACCCATATTAACTGCTAAAACTTCCATTCCTTAAATACAGGGGGCAGTCTCCCTGGAGCAACTTGGGGTTAAGGGTCTTGCTCAAGGACCCAGTGGTGATGCTGAAGGTAGGTTTCGAACCCATGACCTCTTGGTCCAGAGGCAAGTATCCTGCCACTAGGCCACCACCAGCCAAATTACCACATTATGTAAAATAAAAGATTCATCAGATTAGGCCACCTTCCTCCACTACTCCATGGTCTAGCTCTGATGCTCACATGTCCATTGTAGGTGTTTTCAGCAGTTAACATGGGTTAACATGGGAACTGACTGGTCTATGTCTATGCAACACCAAACACAGCAAGCTGGGATGTAATTTGGAGATGCTCTGACCCAGCCTTCACAATTTGGTCCTTGCCAAAGGTGCTCGGATCCTTACGCTTGCCAAGTTTTGCTGGTTTCCATACATCGACTTCAAAATCTAACTGTCCACTTGCTGCCTATTACAGCCCTCCACTTGACATGAGTATTGAAATAGTCAGTGATAACCACGTCATCTGTCTATTGTTTAAATGTTCTGGCTGAATATACCCAATGTGTCTAAACCCATTATTCATTTCATCAGGTGCACTTTCAGGCTGTACAGACTATAATCTGTTTCTCTGTACAATTTGTTACCCGCCTCGGACCTTCCCCCATTCCAACAAACACATGCTTTTTTATCCTGTTCACCAATGTTCCGGACCACCACAGGACCTCGGCAGAGCAGGCATTGTTTGGGTGGTAGAATACTTTTCTAGCATAAATGGCTGAATTTATGACTAAGGACTACACCCAACCACTTCCCTGTAAAAGCTTTATTTTTGTTTCATGTTTAAGTCTGGTGTCTGGAACAGGTACATATATAAACACACATTTGTTAAAAAACAAAGATAAAGGGAAACCATCTGTCTTGCCTCTCATTTCCACTCTACATCAGCTCTGTCTATAGCCTAGATTTCTAATCCTACTGATTCAGCCCTCGACTCATTTCATTCTTTCATTTGATTCCACACCTCTTCTCTTCGCCACAAAACCCTGGAGTCCAAGCCATCATTACAGAGGTTATATTTCACTGGTTGCACATTTAGCATTCACATGTGGTAGTGTGCTTTTTACACTTGTGTCCATTAAAGTCCCAAAGAGCATCCATTTCTCCAACCAGACAGTGTTTGTTTATATGTAGGACACATTTCCTTTTTTACACTCAATGTCTGCAATATTGTAACACAGCGTCACTGTTGAGCACTTTGCTGCATGTACAGTCCTGCTATATGTGCTATAAGCGATAATATGAATGCATTATGAATCAGTATAAGTTGATGTAATAAATATCTTAGTTTTAAACAAAATAAAATGCATTTGCCATAATACATTACTGGTGTCCCCTCTCAGGCATCACCCCCAGGCCATCAGAGTAGACTCCTCCACAGACAGGCTCTCCAGTTTGTTTGTTTTGTTTTTTTTTGGTTTTTTGACTGGCTCAGTGGAATTGCAGGTCCAAAAGAAATCTCAACGAATGATGCATTTGTTTCATATGAATAGGAAAGTCCAATCGAGCGACTGTAAAAATATCAGTTCTCTTGTTAAGCTATCGCTTTGCTTTTTACAAGGTCATTGACTAACATCATGTTTACTAATGGCATCAAAGATAGAAATGTTGTGAAAAGCACCATGTTCGTGTAAGGTTGAAGGAATGACCGCCACAGTAAAAGATAAAAAAAAAACAGGTGATGAAGGAAGAGATCACACGCAGAGAGGAAAAGGACCACTTGATTCATCCACTGTCTGTGATATAGAGATGGTTCAGTTCTGTTTTTTCCCCTTTTTGTCTTCTCTAGGCATAGAATGTGTCCACTTTCACCGTCTGACAGAACATAGTCATGGAGAACACCAATCCTAAAATCTGAACACACACATACATACAATATTAAGTCCTTTGTTCAACATTAAGATCCTCATTATAACCAACATTCATACACACCCCATACAAAATGAATTAGAATTTTATGGATCCCATCCTGACCCTATTTCACTATTTTTATGTCTTAAGTTCATTACTGTGCTAACATAGCTACACATAAAGCATAGGATTGCATACATAGCAAAACAGTAAAAAAAAAAAAAGGTGTTTAGTGGACCACCTAAGGCTACAGGCCCCAGTGTGGTTGTCCCACCTGCACTTGTATTGATCCATAATCCTGACACAGCATTATCTGATAATGAGAATTTCTTGACTGATTATGCGTTTATGCAGTCATGTAGTAAGTACCTGAGTTAGAGCTGCACACAGAGCAAAAATCCACAGGGCCACCAGATTTTCCTGTAGCCAGCCTTTCACTCGCTCGTAGCATGGCTGTGGGAACACACACACACACACACACACACACACGGACTTGCTGAGCAAGATTCAGCTCAGTTTTATTTATAAAGCAGACTCAGAAAGGGGACACAACACATCATCCTTATGATACAAGTAGGACAAGTTTACAAGATTAAACAGAAGCTCTAAGATCATTCAGAAGAAATATATCTGAGATAAGCTGGGGACTACATCTATGAGAAAAGTTTTTGAAAATTATCTGGTTGAGTTGCAGTTGTGCAAGATTGTATACAATGTTGTGCTTCAGAACGTTACATGTAAATAGCTTAACACGAGGCTAAGGAACAAATATGAAATAATTTAATGCCAGTTTAAATAATCCTGTAATCTTGTGATCAGTAATGATGGCTACAATCTAACAGTCTAACTAGTGTTTAATCAGTCAGCTATTATTCAATTCACCTAATTTAACTAATTAAACTAATTGATACTAACTGTAATGTCTTCTACCATTTTGTCTGACTTTGCCCCATGATAGTGCCACCACCATTCACAATTGTACCTGTGTGAAAAGCTTTTTTTTTTTTTTTTGTGGTGCAGTCAGATAAACATTTCAAAAAGGTATAAAAGGCATAAAAATAAGGTTTGGCATCTGCCTCATTCTAGTTGTATTTTTACTTGAAGTGAATTACGGACAGTGTCACCACCGCTGTCCATAATTCAGAATTGGCTTGGATGGGCTGATTTATGTCTTGCCCAAGTAGTAGATTCACACAGCCTATGTGTATAGCATTTTTTATCCACCTCATTTATGCAAAATTTAAAAATGTGCGTCAAAAACCTTGATGTGAAGGACAAATAAAAAACATGTACACAAGGGCAGTCAATAAAACATGTGACTTTAAATTTTATTTTATCAGTTTTTTGAAAATTTTAAAATTGCTCTTGAATGGAAAACTTGTGATATTTGTTGTGATGTATTAGATGTAATGAAACTCTTGGGATTTGTTTTCCTTTTGGCCCAGCAGTTTAAAGCACATGGCTACCAGTTCTTCCTTCCAGAAGCCTATGATTTACAACCAGGTACAAGCTGAAAGGTGTGTATAATAATGCAGTGTACAATGCTGAATATATTCGACTAAACTCTATGTTTAAACTGAGAATCAAATGCATTCAAATAGTGAGCATAACATTATATGGCCATGTCTAGGGCAGAAACATTTACATTTACATTTAAGGCATTTATCAGACGCTTTTATCCAAAGTGACTTCCAATTCCTACCTAAAGGGGACAGTCTCTCCCTGGAGCAACTTAAGGGTTAAGGCTCTTGCTCAGGAACCCAGTGGTGGTGCTGAAGGTCGAACCCATGACCTCTTGGTCTAGAGGCAAGTATCCTACCCCCTATGCCACCACCACCCACCAATATATATTTCATTTGAATTGTTTAATAAGAAGCCTGTATTCATTTATATGATATTTATAATGTCTGTTAATGGATATATGGCATTTGCTGTATTATATTAGTGGCAAACTAACAGTGGTGACAAAGCTGTGAAGAAAATCTCAAGCCAGGGATTGGTCAACAAACCTATGCATGAGTGCCTGATGCAGTGGCACGGGTGCCTGGTATCTCTTAGTCCAATAACACTGGTATGGTTCCAAAATTAATTCTCAGATCAGTTACTGAAGCATTTAAGTAAATGATCCTTTTTGGTTTGTCTTTGTCTCCCTGGCAGGAGAGAAGTGTATTGCTGCCACCGTTGCAATATATTACCCTTCTATTATCAAAGATGTATGTCTTGCACATCATCCATTACAAGAATCACAAATGTAGACTGAATAATGCTCCTCCTTTATGTGCTGCTGGAGGAGTTGCAGTTCTGAACTGAATATGGAACGGACACTGAGTGAGATGTTTGTCAGTCATGAGTGATGAGCGTATTTATTGGAGAACCACATGTTGAAATACTGAATTAGTGTTTTAAGCTGTGTAAATAAAAATACACACTTGTGCACCTAAAATCTCACTCTCACTTATAATGAAACTCTTAAAATGAAAACGGGGTACAGGGAACATGAATAGCTGAGTCATGAAACTATAAACCTGCTATACACAGATATGACTGCACATAGATTTTCAATTCTGTATTCATTTGCAAATGTATTAAACAAACAAACACATTCATGTGCTGTTTATGGAGTAAGATGACTTGGGTTTCATGGCAACCATGGTCTACTGTTCACAAACTGTATTACAGAAGAATAGTTTATGTAATATATTAATTTTCTAACAGCAGAAAGCCACGAGTGAGTCAATTTTATAGTAATTATAACTCCTCCTTATGTCCTGCCTAAAACCCTTTATTTATAGTAAATTCAGCGCAATGCTTAGCCTCACAATGTACTGCATACTTTTTCCATTATGACAACTAATCCACGTGGTCACCTAAGCTAATCGCTACAGCCCGTTATTGCATATGCCCTCTATATCATGAGGAAGATGCAGAATATCTGCACAGCTCTCTGTTGACGAAAACTGTGCTGGCATCGAACATGTACCGTCTCTTTAGACACCATTTGCTTGGCCAGTCTGAATAATTCAAGATGCTCTGATTTAATGTTCTGGCAAACATGTATCACATCTGTTCTATAGGATATATGTCATAAAAACAGCTCCATGTATTGGCTATTCATAGCCCACAGTGGAGCAGAAATGAAGCACGAAGTCTATTCTATCCGTCTCTGTGTCTCTTTCCCTCCATCCCTCCCTCAGGTCACCCTCTCTATCTCCTGGAGTTTGAGCGACTGCCTCTGCAGCAAGGGCCACAAATGCAATGGGGCTGCAGAAGAAAGCCCAGGGCGAAGAGAGCATAATAGCTCAGCTTGCAGACTATTGTGGGAGATTTTAAATTGATTTAACACTAGTTGTGAGTAGAAACTCGTTACATGTAGGTTAGTTTTTGGGTTATTTTCAAGTCAAGTAGATGTTCAACCATATGCACTGTACAGAGTGACATGAAACAACAGTCCTCCAGGACCATGGTGCAACACAACAAACAAAAAATCAGAACACCACCATACAGTACAAGGGCAGGTAGGACAGGACTAAAGAGAGAGGCAATAAAAAAATCACAGGAGCAATTTACAGGACAAGTGCAGTTGACAGGGCCAGTGACAGTTCAAGTGTGAGTGAATACAGTATTATGACTATACTATACTATACTGTATTCAAACAGGAGAGTGCAAAAATGCTAAGGATGTGGGAGGGGGTTGTGGGGTCATCCACAATGCTGGTGGCTTTGCAGATGGAGTGTATGGTGTAAATGTCTACGACAAAGTAAAGAGAGAGACCCCGATGATATCAGCAATCCCTTACTATACTTTGCAGGCTCCTGCAATCTGATGTGGCACAGTTTCCGTACCAGGATGTAGCTACAGAAATAGCAGATTGAATAGCAGAGGGCTGAGTACAGAGCACAGGGGGCCCCTGTGCTTATTGTGTATAGTCCTGGAGATGTTGCACCTGATCCTGACTGACTGAGGTCTCCCAGTCAAGAAGTCCTGGATCCAGTTGCAGAGGGAAATGTTCAGACCCAGAAGTCTCAGCTTTCCTATCAGATGCTAAAGAATGATAGCACCAGGATACATTTCACTGCGTGTTGTACTTGTATGACTGCATGTGACAAATCATCGGGCTGTTTTTGGGACAACATTTTCAGTCATTACTTTATTAATTACAGTATGTTTACTTGACTATGAGATTGGCTACCCCACCCTCCTCTTGAGTCGCAAACAGTCGCAGCATTTCAAACAGCGGGTGGGCTTTGCTGAACTTGGCGGAAGCCAGAGCACAGTGAGTGAGAAGAAGGCACAGCAAGTGCCATCAGAATCTCTTCAGGTTCTGCGATGCATAGGCTAATGGCTGCCTTTGTCTCGGTAATCAAGCTGTTCCCATAGTCATCGTAAATGCATGATTTTCGGAACCACTGCTGTGCTATAAACTGTCACTGGTAACAAAACAGCATGCTCTGTTTTCAAAACCTCAGAAAAAACGGTGTGTGTTGTTAGAGAGATGTGAGGATGGTGAGAAAAGGCAGCAGGCCGAGTGACAGGTTGCTGGTCCTGAGATGGTTTGAGAGTGAAGTCAATAAGAGCAGGTACACTGAGCACAGTAGGATGCGAAAGCTGCTCTGGCTGGCGTGTGAAATTCATTAAAGCACCGAGAGATCTTTGGGGCGTGTGTGTATGTGTGTGTGTAGTGTTTGAGCATTGCTTTACTTACCGCTGTCCACCATGTGCCGGGATTTTCTAGGCCACAGTTATCACTATATTCCAAACAACAAGAGTCAGGCACACGTGTGGCATTATACACCTCGAACCAGTCTGTGTGATTAGTAACTCCACAGCAACGGAACTGAAAGAGAGAGAGAGTAAAGAGAGAGAGTGAGTAGAGAGATAAGTGATAATGGCTTTCAACATGACTTATAGTGTGGTTGAACAGAATTAATTCCTGGCAGGACACAGAAAGTATTTATTTTGAAGCTGAAAGACCATGTCTGAGCAAGACGACGTCTTCTCAGCTGCTCTTCACAATTTTGGCTAGTTTTCCTCAGTCCTGCTTTGCTCCAGAGCCAACACTACAGGGACCATCTCATCTGTTTCCAGTTGAACTGCAGCTCACCACCTCACTGCAGCCGCTAAAGAACGGCCTAAAAGCCATAATCCATGATTCATACACACCAATCAGCGGCACTCGCACAGATACACTCCACTCCATCACATCTTTTATTCACCAGCTTCATCTACTCGGATCTGTCTGTCTCTCCTCTCTCAGCTGCTGTGGCGAATTCAGGTGCTTTAACATTGTGTGTTTACACACTTGCAGGGCATTGTGCAAAAAGGCTGGTTAAGTAAAGCCCATTTCAAGTCCTTAAGAAAGATGCTGTCGACTTTTACCACTAACTGCTCTTTTATTTACTCCGTCTCTTTCCTCCAGTGGCACAAGATTTAAAACTTGTCAGTCGAGGTGCTCTTACACATGCATCAGCAAACAAAAGACGCGGCCTTATCCATCCATAAACACACCTTCAGCACGCAAGCCGTTTGGCATACCATTAGCGATTTTTTATTCTGCAACATAGCATAGAAGCATGAATAAAACAGCCACACACACAGAGGCTGGTGTGGTTGCTGATCCCATCCATTTTTCTCACCTCCTTTCTTTGAGAAAAGCTGTGGAATTAACATGAATAATACAATGAAAGACACATCAAAGGCACCCCAGAACAAACATCAGGTCCATAAGGGATTTTTAACACTCTCTCTCTCTCTCTCTCTCTCTCTCTCTCTCTTCCTTCTCTCTCTCTCTCTCTCTCTCTCTTCCTTCTCTCTCTCTCTTTTCTCTTTCTCTCTCTCTTACACTTGCACATGCTCTTACACTCCCTTACTCCCCCTCACACACTATTTTACCTTTGTTTGTGTGTGCAATGAAACAGATGATGAGCTTCACTAAGGAGATCTCACGACCCCCTTTTTTCTTTTTTTCACTCTTTTTCTTTTGTATGGACTCTATCAGTATGCTGTTAAATTACCTCTTCACTGCTTTAAATTAAATTAAAACTGTTAAATGTGGTTGGTTGTCCTTTGTTACTATGTGTTTGTGCAAGTTTTACACATCTAGCCTCTAGTATCTGTGTATCTAGGGGGGCCATCAAATGTGTGACAGTTCTGCAAGCTTACACTTTGTATTTGCTTTGCTAAACAACTAATTACATTTTTGCAGCAATGCTGGAAACACAGATGCAGCTGATAATGGTCACCTTTTTCTGCCTGGCTGGTTCATTTTGTTTCCCTGCTGCTGTTTGGATACTTTAGTATGACGTTAATTCTCCACTTACCTGCTTCGTTTGCATGTATAAGCAGAATCTTGCTCACCTCCTGTACGTTGCAAAAGATTGTCTCCATCTCGTCCCGTCATGGACGGCTCCCGCCTCTCTAAATAAACAACAGAGATCCCACAGGCCAAATGTCGAACATAACATTCTGGTCAACTTTTATGTAAAATAAATGGAAGCTAGTCACCCAGCAGCTAACACTGTGAACACAGGTGCTTTCACAAGATACAGTTGTTGGATTGAAAGGGTACTTAAAGCTCATCATCTTTTTTTATTTATCACTGACTGATAAGCTAATAAAAGCTTGTGTGTTTGACTAAATGAAACCTTTGGCACTGAAATGCAAAGTTGTTGTGACCACAGACAGAAAGGCCAGTAAAGTCTCTGGAAGTAGCTATTAGTCAACAGCTTACAAGAGCAGGGTCAGAGTAGACTGTGATGAAGGCCGAATCTTTAGAAAGTTTGATTTTAAGTGGTAGGTTTGAGTACCCACACTACTGATTTTGGGCCAGTATCAGATTATTTCCGCTGTGTCGTTCATTGCCTGTTTTTGAAAACCACAATTTCCTCATTTGTTAAACACATTTGTGCAGAATACACTTGTTAATAATGCCTGCTGGCTCTAGTTTTCAGACAAAAAACATGTATGTGTGCGCTCTCTGTGTGTATTGCACAGTCCTCATTATTATTAAACATTGAATACATGGAATAATAAATAAATGTGTTGAGATTTAGCTGTAAAATCATTCAGCAGGCAAATTTGGTGCAGTTTTGTAGATGGAAAAAATGGAGGGAGGTGTCATTACTGTAGTCTCAGCCTCAGACGTCACGCCCACGGAACGTTGGCTAAACGTCTGATGCATATGGTACACTTAACTGGA
>JBBPDC010000019.1:8673121-8687763 GCA_037974485.1 Hemigrammopetersius urotaenia
AGAGAGAGAGAGAGAGAGAGAGAGAGAGAGAGAGAGAGAGAGAGAGAGAGAGAGAGAGAGAGAGAGAGAGAGATGTACTCCGGTTGAATAAGCAGGCACTTCATATTCCACAAGATCACAACCACCTTAAAAGAACAACACATTTTAATTTTAATCACATTTTAAAGGCATGTACAGACGACAATGCTTCATGGAAAATCAAATTTACACGATTTTCCACCTGCTGCAGATGTGGAGCTCAGCAGTTCAGGTACAGTGCAAAGTTCTCCTCAGTTTTATAGCTGACAGTACATCATATTGTGTCCTATGCCACACTGACAAGTCAGAGACATCCTCAAGTACTGGATGGTGTTTGAGTGGGTTGAGAGACTTAGAAATGAAATTTTAAACCCCATCATCTGGGTTAAGCTGAAAATTCCTTTAATATTGTGATTTTTTATTTTAAAGAAAAGACTTTGGCTTTATGTCAAAAACATTTCTGATTATAAGCTTAGAGACTAAAAAGAAGAATTTTTCTTTATTTTTGTGCCTGCAGCGTAAAATCCAGGTCACTTGCAACAGTAATATGATTCACTTTGCAATCATCCTGTGAAATCTACCATTTAAGTAATGCTGAAACAAAGTCTTGAACAGGAGGGTTTAAGAACACCAGGTATTCATTTGGGCACTTAAGCTGTTGATTAAGTGCAAGCCTGTATTTTTAACTCCATTACAATAAATTCTACAAATAGGGTAAAAGTACTGCCAGCATTAGGATGCAATTGCCCAGCTGCAGTCCTGAATATTCATATGGAGCCTTATGATTGATTGATTATTAATAACAATTGCAAAAACGATTTATCCTCCTCCCCCAGCATTGAAGTATGACAGAAATCCTGGTGAATGTGAAAATAAATTTTGTCAGCAGGTTTGAGCAAATTATTCAGCAGCAGAAGCTTCTTTGGTCACGTGGTGTTCACATATTCATAGGACTGCAAACTGCATGTCCCAGCGAGGAAATATGACAATGTGAGTCACATCAGGAGACTCCTCACTTCTTTCAGTTGCTGGAATGGGAACGTAACTTTCCTCTGGCCTCGGAGGATGCTCCTCTTGTTCAGACTGACTGCTGTGCAGTCGATGGGGACGGGTTCTCTGCATTTACCGGATGCAGGGCATGTCCCTGAGGCATTCCTTCGCAATGATCACTGCAGCCAGACGCTGCTAATTAGCTACTGGTTTTAGCTCACAGCTACGGCAGATGGCATGCTTTAGAGTCAGGGCGAAGAGGAACGAGGAGAGGAGTGCATAGAAGCAGTCGATGGTACACGTCAAGAGAAAGAAGCAGAAGGCTGTGATGGACCAGGCCAGCGTGGGGCGTGTCAGTAGTGCTATGAACAACCCCACAACCACCTAGCTACTCAAGTTTGCTGACAAGTGAACAAGAGTGACTTTTAGTTGAATCTGACAACAGAAGCCTGGCAAAAATCACTTCTGTCGACATTTCAGGCTGGCCATTTGTGCTTCCTAAACGATGGCTGACATTTGGAGCCTAAATCAGTCTGCACTTTGGGGTTTTAAATCTTTTATTTAATTCTTTTATTATAAGGGAATTATCCCTGGGAAGCATGTGACACAGAAAATTCAGCTTTAAGCTCTCAGCATTGCACTGTACAGTCACTCAAGCCTTTTTTAAGCCCATGTGTAGCTTGCTCATACTTTATTGCTGATAAGTGTCCTCTTGACTATAAAAGTGGAAATAATAGTAAAATAAAAAGACATTTATGCATATTTACACACCCAGAGCACACCCGGGTATAGTTTAAGTGAATGAAATGGCAGGACATATCTCCATAATATCAACTCTAACGGTGCCAGGATAACAGATGTCAGCTCCACCCACAATTTTTAAAGGGCTGCCCTCGGCATATGGTTTGTTTGAAGGCCTATATAAAACAATAAAGGATAGAGTTTTTGAAGTTTTGAGAGATAATATTTAGCAAAAATGTGTTGCGCATCCCTGATTTCTCATAAATATGTCACCCATTGAGCTTTATCACTAAACATGTCAGCTAAAGTGATGTGTCGCTAAGCACTGCAATGTCAGAGATAAATAAATATGGTTCCCTAAGCCTTAAACATGAAGATGATAAGAAAGCATGGCAACCTTCTGACCTTGGACTTGTTAACTGTAACTATAGAGGAGCTCATGCATTAAACATAGATCCAGTGGATCAGAGGAGCCACAGCATGGGGGACCAAAGCCCCAGCTGGATTCTTTTCCTCTGCTGCTGAATTGATCAGACAGTCTTTTGGATTTGGTGTGTCTTTGATAACACAGACAGGTCTATTTGGGGTGGCACAGTCTTCAGAGAGAGCGATATCAAGAAAACAGGTAGCTGGCTTTAGACTGATGGGTTTAAAAAAATATGTGCCTTCTTTGATAACTACAGATTTTCAAAACAGTTGGCCCATGGCTTTGGCACATATTTGTCTCTCGTTTTAGTCCATTAATTCAGTGTGTTGTGAAAATACCTGGATTGTTTTCCCAAGAAAAGAGATCCTGAACATCAGGTAAGGTATTTCAGTGGATTTATTTCTCGCATTTTTTTCACGTTTGTGGATTTATTGGGCATTGTGGTCAAAGAAGCTCTTGTCCTTGGCCGAGTAGTGGAGAAGAAACGCACTGATGTACTAGTTTGATGCAGAGGTAAGGCACAGAATCTGAATGCTGGTACTGGGAATATTTGTCTCCATCATGAATTCAGGGAGCAATGAAATGGACAAATTGTAATTGCCGATGATGAAGAGAAGACTCCATGCCCTACATTTCATGTTTAAAGAAAAGTGCCTGTGTGTACCAGACCCCACAATGCAGCTGCATAACTTCTAACTTCTCTCTACTGATCGTGACACAGAACTCTCGCAAAATGAAAGGTGGTGGTATTTCATGTTTTATTAATAATGGCTGGCACAATGACAGTGATTCAGCATTATTGTTGTTCTTCTGACTTGACTTCTGACTCAGCCTCGTGAACATTTTTCGTCATCTGCAGACCATTTTGCTCCCTGCCAGGATTTTTTATCCTTTATACTTGTCAGTGTTTACATTCCACTGCAAGCCAACATGCCCCAAGCACAGCCGATGCTTGCCTAACAGATATTAGACATGGAGCAAGCGATGGGCCGTCTGATTCCTGCATATAGGCACAAATGAAAGCTTTCTAAATTTGTTGTGAAGAGTAGGGGTTGTGGAGGAGGTAGTCAGTAAAGAAGTTAGATGAGAGCTTGTATTGCACCTTTAGGTCTGTAAACAATAGCCTGGATGAGTACACTGATAGCATCATATATCAGTTTCAATACAGAAGACAGTATTGTATCCCAGCATGCACTAAAGGGAGTTATAATGACAAGCCTTAGCTCACAGCCTACACAAAGGACTAAATTTGTAGAAGGAACAGGCTTTAATGAATGGGAACTGGGAAGGGTTAAAACACAGCACGGCACAAGGCAGCAAGGGAGGGCAGTGCTTGTGTCTGGAAAGGAATCAGACAAATCACTAGTTAAAAACCCAGAACCTGACACCATCAACAACCCAAACAATTTCTATGGCCATTTGGAAAGACAAAGGGAATGTCCTGTACTGCCGTCAGCTCCAGCAGACTACCCCTCAACCACTTATCACCACAATGAAGGCTGGGGACACAACACATCCACTCGCTCCAACTACCCCCCTCCTGCCCATCCCTTAACAACAGCTACCTTCCCTTACGTCAGCGAGAAATGTAAACAAGATGCTTAAGCACTGTGCTGACCAACTGTCTCTAGTGCTTTTCCAATATCTTTCCAGTATCTTACTGGAGACACGCCATGTCCCATCTGCTTCAAAACCTTCACCATCATTCCTATTCTCAAAGGTTGTAGGACTGAATGAGGACTGAATGACGACAATCCTGATCCCATGACCTTTGTAGTAATAGAGTAATTTGAGTGCCATGTAATATGCCGTCTCAGATCTATTACCGACCCTCTCCTAGACCCAATGCACTTTGGCTACAGGGTGCTGTAGACCTGTCAAAGTTAAGGTCAAAGTAAACTTTATTGTTATCTCAGCTATTGTCAGTCTCACAGAATACACATATATAAAAAAAAATACAGATATAACTAAGACATACAGACCTAGATTTAACACAACCAGTAATTTTTCACATCCAAAAATTGGGGAACAAACAGAAAATTGGAATGTAATTTTGTGCTTCATATGTGCAAATGATCAGGAACAGTTTAATATAGGTATGCAGTCAATCTATGTAAATATGGTAGCCCTGAGACAGTGTTACAGTGGCTTCAGGTGAAAGTAGTTGTGGAAACTTAAGTCAAAGGGCTATGTCCTGTCCCTGAAAGTGACAATCTGGTCATACGTGAACACACCACAGCACACAGTGTGAACAGCACGAAATTCTTCCTCTGCATTTTACCCATTCACCAAGTGAATGGAACACGGTGCCCGGGGAGCTCAGGGTACCTCAGTGGTGCCTAGTAGTCTTGGGAATCGAACCCGGACTTTCTGATCACAGGGCGAAAGCCTTAACCTCTACGCCACCAGCTGACCTTATTGGCCTTGTCTCTGGTAGGTATCTACATACAGGTGGGAAAATTGACCATCTGGTGCAGCCAGAAAAAACACCGGAGCATAATTCCCTGAAGGAAGAAGGGTCTTGCTCATTTTCATCCAATCTTTCCCAATAAAGTCCATCTGTCCTCTGGGCATCACCATCTCCCATGATCTTAAATGGCAGCTGAATAAAAACTCCCTCATCAAATAACATGCTTTAGTACTTTCCATTGTAGCTGGGGAAGTTCAACTTGCCAAGGACAATGATGGTCCATCTTTACATTGGAATAATCTAATCCATCCTCAGCGGCTTCATCTCCGTTCAGTATGCTGCTGCCATTTCCAAGGACAAGGGCAGACTGCGGCATATCATCCACTCTGAAGGAGATTGGCTACAATCTGCCATCTCTACAAGATTTGCACGCCTCCAGGACCCTGTGGTGAGCAGAAAAGATTGTAGCTGACCCTTCCCACCCCAGACACAGACTGTGCAAAACACTACCCTCTGGCAACAGACTCAGGCCTATCAAAACTAGAACCACATGCCACAAAAACAGCTTTTCCCTTACAGCAGTAGAAGTAATCAATGAGCCCCCCTGACCTTCGCTGACACAGACTCTGCCCCTAACCTTCTCCATTGACTTTAAGCATATACAAACACACTTCTGCATATATTATATATTACTCGACTCACCTACCTATTTCACTTTGCATTTCAATATTCAGGATCTCTTTAAATACATTTTGATTTCATATTGTATTTCATTTTGAACATTTTGATTGTTATATTTCAAGATTCATATTTTGCCCTTTCCATATTTTTCTCTTTTAATATATTCATATTATATTCATAGTGTTCTCTGTACTTTGCATTACTCCTTGTTACAGCTCATGGTACTATTCAATGTACTTCAGTGTTTTTGGTGCCAGCAAATGCCCTGTTATAAGTAAACCTACTTGGAAACAAACTACATTTTCATTCTGATTCTAGTTTGTCTCCATCATTTTTCTTCCTTTTTGGGTGGGACATAAGAGGAGTGACAGACTGAGGATTTTCAAAAAAATAGACATCCATTTCTAGTTTACCCAGTCACAGATAAACAGAATAATCTGTTTGAATGGACAAGCTTTGCATAAGCACATAGCCTGTTTAAGCTTGGACAAACATGGTGAGGGACAAATTGTCAACACAGACTCTGGATCAAAATGTGCCAGACAAGGTTTTAACGAACCTGTACCTGATGGACCGAACACACTTAGTTAGGTAGATACACATGGAATAAACATGCCTTTCAAAGAACATCCACTGACACAGGAATTCAGAGACAGAAGAAGGATGATCAATAGTGACTCACCACTGGCACTCCAATTTACTTCCAGACTGGCCTTAATCCGTGTACTGCCTGAGTCATGTTAGTAAACAAGAAGTCATCTTCGTAGGATACCCAATGTACACATGTAGATCAAAGCAAATGAACACACTGAATAGCTCTGACCAACTGACATCTGACTGATCAAAATCTCATTCAGTGCCATTCAAGATTTTTGAAAAAAGAAGCCAGACTGAGAGTAAAGCATGAAAGAAAAAGGTAACAGATAAACATTTATCGCTAGCATCTTGACCTTTAGCAATCCACAGTAGACCATAGTCCATGCTGAGAGTGGCCGTCCCCATGGCTTTGATTGGCAGGATCATGCTCAGGGGCGGCATTTGAAGGATTAACACTTTTTATAGCTTGAGCCTGTGCTGCCAGACACTGAGTAAAGATATAGGGGATGGAGAGCCTGTCACTGATGGATTTTTTGTTACTGAAGTGATCTCAAGTGATGCAGGTCTATGGTTTAGTGACTCAGATGAAATGCTTTTAAGGCTGCTGGTGACTGAAACTGCAAAGGTTTGTACTCCCTCAAAAGCAACACATCTTTTGAAAGCACTCTTGGAACAATGCAGTTGTACAAAGCACTTTTCAAAATTAAGAAACGATAATTTTCTTAATTAAAAACGCTTGTGGTGAAAACAAAAGGATGGCATGATTCACTTATAATTATATCTATCATGTAGCTCACTGAAACACGCAGAGAAACGCTGTCAAAAGAGCGGATCAGCTTTCAAAAAAAAAAACCTAACCACTTTTATGTGTCCAAGACAAGTCCAGAACTAATCAAGTCCAAATCAAGTGTGAAAGACACAGTTAAAACAGAGACAGATAAAAAAGAAAGAACCCTCTTAAAGACTTACCGGCATGTTTATAATGCAGGTCTGCTGCTGGACACACAGTATATTTTCAGCTTGTTGCTCTTGCTCTTGTAATAATCAAAATCCAAAATTAAGGGTGCTGTTTATGGACCACTGTGGGTGCTTTAGTTTTGATGTTTGATCTTTCTTCATTCACTGTCACAATAATGATTTTGGCAAAGTTGCCTGCCCCAGACAAATTACTCATGGAAACACTGTTTTTAAAGGCTGCAGGACTTTGTTGAGACAAATTAGAATATTTGACGCAACCAACGGCTAAGTCTGAGACAGGTCCGAGTCCAATACAAGCATTTCCAATGCAGGTCAGAGACCACAGAAAGCGTTTCGTGACCAGACATGAGTACTACAGCCCAAAAAATACATATTAAAGTTTTAGGTGTATGTACAGTCTTGTTTAGCATATAAAAAAATGTTTCTCATTTTTTGACATAAGAGCATATTGAACAAAATAGCCAATACAGAATGTAAATGTAATTCATTGTGTTCTGCATTCTCTTATAGAAGTAATTTGGTAAAAAGTCACATATTGTTATCCTCTTACGCTAAATGTAGCTGACCGGCCAGGGCATGTTATTGTCTATATTTTGCTTCTTTTGTTGACAGCTGCAGCTAAGAGGCTAATGATATTAACATATAATAGAAGTAAACTGTCACCTAAACAGCCCACATTACACACACTAACTCACTTCTCCAGAGCTTCTACTAACTCACTTCTCCAGAGCTTCATTATTTGGTACATCCTTGTGCTTTAATAGACAAATTAAACAGATCTGGGCTATTTGGGTGACTACAGCATAGTAGTGTTTGTTGGCAACTCTTGCAGCTTCAGTTTATGGGCAGCTGATGGCCTGGTGGTTAGAGAGTTGCAGCATGTGATCAGAAGGTCATGGGTTCAAATCCCAGGAGTGCCAGTGGCACCACTGAGGTATCCTTAAGCAAGTTACTCTACATGCTAACCCCTGGGGTGCCACTGTCGGCTGCCCACCGTTTCACTCAGGTAAATGGGTTAAACAATTTCCTCTGGGATCTCTAGAGTATATGACATATAAATGTTAAATGGGTCACTTGTTGTGATCTACGTGCATACAATCACTGGTAAACATATACATACGAATGAGTCCTTACCTGATTCTGATAAGCAAAGAAGAGAATGATGAACAGAATCTCCAACAGGAAAATCAGGAGAAGCAAGATGAAAAACTGCAGAGAGAGAGAGAGAGAGAGAGAGAGAGGTTTGAGTGAGATACAGTGTAGAAGGATGGAGTATTGTTCAATCGATCATAGGAATATTTTATGACTGACAGCATGGGTAAGTAGGGTCAGGTCATTCTGGAAACGCACAGAGGAGTGATTTAGCTCTGCTGCATGGGTTTTCCTTTTTATAGAGGAGCTTTATATCTACTCCTCTCCCATATGTTTCACACACTGAATGGCAATACTGCTGTGTGACTGACTTATAACTATAGCCATGCTGAAGCGTCAGAGGCAGCAGGCCTCAAGCATCAGAAAATAAATAATTAAAACTCAAATTTAACACAATCGCACAACATATGCTGTCATTATCCAACGCAGTAAGAGTGAGACATAAACTGTGAAAGAATTCAGCAGGGGAACCTAGATTTTGTTTTGCATCATATATTAGACTATGGATAAGAGGTATTAAACCCAAGCCTCAAGGGCCACAGCAACACATTATTTTTTCAATAGTTTACATCTAAACAAAGTAAGCAGCTAATTATCAAGCTCTTTAGATCCAGAGAGAGAGAGAGAGAGAGAGGATGTTTGAGTATTTATTTAGAAGAAAAAGTTTGAAAATGGGAAAGAAAAAAGATGTGGGTTGTTGAGCAAAAGATAAAAAATGAAAAGGAGGGAGAGTGTGAAAGAATGGTCAAGAGGGAAAGATGGCAAGAGAGAGGGGAAAGATGGAGAGAGAAAGAGAGTGGAGAATGAATGATGGAGAGAGTTGAAAGTGGAGAGGAGAGCAGAAAAGAGAGATGAAGACAAAGAGGGGGGTGAGAGAGGACAAGAAGGGGATGTAATTGTGAGGAAAAAAGAAGAGAGAGGGAAAGAGAAGGAGATAATAGGAGAAAGAACAAGAGACAAGAATATTTAAAGGGGAGACAGGGCAAGAGAGAAGGACAGAGGCGTAAAGAGATGGAGAGAGTGAGAGTGTGCACGCGCGAGAGAGAGAGAAAACATTAGAGACAGAAAGTAATAAAATAAAGAAGTACAGATCAAGAAGATGACTGAAAGCAGTAAAAAGCAGCTCATTTACACCCTGTCACTTTATTGCTGGTTGAGTCTGTTGTGTTGCTGCTGCTTCTGTAAATCAAAGTCTCTGCCAGTAACCTTTAAAAGAGCGTGTTCCAAAAGCATGCAAGGTTGCCAGCTCTAAACGAAATCCACATCTAAAACGAACCCTCTGGCATTGAACGATGGTGGAGGAAGGGATTTGTGATGTCAAACCTGTTTTTGAATGAGCACCTCATGAATACAACCTACATTTTCTTGCAGATTTCTGATGGCCCTGTGTTGTCCTTGTTTTGGAATTATACAAGCACGTGGATGTGGACAATGGAAGTACTCTCATCTTGTCTGTATAAGCCAAGTTGTTGTTTTACTGCTTGCAAAACAATGTGGTCACGTTGGTTATGCAACGTTGTAGGAGTCGAAATTGTAAGAGCCTTGAGAGC
The DNA here is from genome assembly GCA_037974485.1 of Hemigrammopetersius urotaenia. Classification (NCBI taxonomy): domain Eukaryota; kingdom Metazoa; phylum Chordata; class Actinopteri; order Characiformes; family Alestidae; genus Hemigrammopetersius; species Hemigrammopetersius urotaenia. Next base: position 8,682,666 of record JBBPDC010000019.1, read on the forward strand.
CTATGTTGAGTGTAGTACCCAAGAGGGCTTATTTACTGCTGTTGAGTGAGATCTCCTTAATTATTTTCCTTTTTTTGATCAGTGATGCTTCTCTGTGTACATTCGTTTTCTTCTGTTAATCTTCATATCTTCCTTCCTCCCTCCCGTCTCACTGGTTCTCCCTCATCCCTTATCAGTCATGATCAGAGATGCTAAATTTTAATGGGGCTGGGGTCTCTCTGTAATCACACTGGCACTGCCCGCAGAGGATAAAGATGCACAGGAGATGTGAGTCCATCGTTAAAATGGGCCCATGACGTAAATAGCTGCTTAAGGAGTAAACATCTCCCTGTCCTTCGCAAGTAAGAGAATATTTTACCATAAATCTCTGCTTCCAACACAACCCAGCTGCAGGCTGTAAAAACACCTCGGAGGTGATTCCTCCTGCCCTGTTCCACCAGCTCCAGCTCCAGCAGTGCACCATTATATTACTGCCCTCTGAAATCAATATACAGATGAGTTCTTACTCTGACACTGTGCTTTCCAGCTACCAGACGCAGAATGGAAACCCAGGGAATACAAAGCCATAAAATATCTCCCCATACCAAAGCAATATTAAACAAATTAGTGAAGCATGATATGGCGGAAAGACCTTTATGGGTACACCGTTAGACTGAAATTGTGAAACCTCAGTGGCACTGCAATTGAATCCAAGTCCACTCCTTATCATTTTATGTCCTAAGTGGCTATTTATGCCATATAATCCTCTCCACTCCATTAACAATATGATATCTCAATGCTGTTTTCACATTATTCAAGAACAAAATACTAAAATTTGTAGTTTGTCACAAATAAGCTTTTTGTACAGAAAAAAATACATAGGAACAGGAATATACATCACAAATCATTCACCTTTTATTGTTACTAAACCAGTTAATAAAAAAGTCATTACCAGTGGAACTCAGTGACTATTGCAGTGTATCCAATAATATAGGCCAATAATCCAATAATACATGGTGATTTGTTAGATATAAAAACACGCTGGTCCATTTTCCTATGGCCAATGTGAACATATCATGGACGTAATTCCTATTTAGTATAACATGACAATCTCAAAATAAGTATTAATCCATATCCAGCTAATAGGCCCTTAGTAATATTATGTGTGAGTAAAAGTATTAGAGGTTGTTTTTTCCACTGTCATTCTAAACAGAGCTGGTTAGAAACAGAATACATATAAGGCTGTTATGTAATCAGGATATAAAAAGTTAACAATTCTGATACAGTTACAAGAAAAAAGACAGCAGTCAGATTGCAGGCACATTATAAATATGGTAGATTACAAGATTACAATACAATAGCAGATTAAAACCACTCATCTCTAATTGTGATTTTCTTGCCAGTGTTTGTCCCTGTGAGCTAAATTTGTCTAATTAATGCATATTTTGATGTCGAGTTTATCACAGCAAGAGAAAAGGAAGGGATAGGGAAAACAGAAATAATTTGAGTATAAAATGTGATTGCCTTGACAATAATGGGAACTAATTACAGACAAGTCTGAGTTAAAGTAAGTTTCACTTTTTCCTGTGGTAAACTGGCGAAGTGCCGAAGGTCTGTTTTTGTTAGGACAATGTGAGACTCTAAAAATGAACCACACTGATACCAGGCAGTTTGATTTAAGAGTTTGCAGGACAAAATAGGAACGTAAAGCTCAGGGAGTACAATTATCCAGTATATTCTCATTCCAGTGTAGTTCCAGCTAGTTCCAACTAATCTGATATCTGATTGGTTGTAAAGTGTTTGACCTATAATCACCTATATATAATTAAAGCTAATTTTAACCTTAGCCTCAACCCAAAACCAAAACTTAACCCTCGCCCATCCACATCCTAAGTATGGTCCAAATCCTAAAAAAAGCTAGAAAATCAACTAGATTGGTTTGTTTGTTTGTTTATATAGTTAAGTCTTGAGCAATCCCTCATTTCCTCATAATTTGCTTCTAATCTACATATATATATATATATTAATTAGATATGGATTAGGCAACTGATTACACCTTTTAATCTGCCATTTGTGTCACTAAGCAAGCCTCCCAAGCCTTTGAAGGTAAAGATAAAAAAATTGGTTGGAGGTGAACTATAAGTGTTTTTTTCCATCCATCAAAAACAAAGACAGTAAAAGTAAAAGTATCAGTGACAGTAACTAAAACAACACATTTGTATGAATATGGCGTAACTGCTGCACTGCGCAATTAGTGGCTGACCAGTGGCTGTAACAGCAAAGGAAGCTAATTGGGAAATCTGACATGTTCCGGAAACTTCAGTATAATTGTTTCATATGCAACAGGGTATAAAAACCTAGGGAAATGTCAGAGCTGGCGTAAAGCTAATAGGATGCATCAATTCTGCACCACTTTCCTGCTTCTCCTGGCTCTTTCTCCAGAGTTGCATGGCTCACAGCTGCAGACTCAAGATGCTGAAGAAATATTTTATGACAAAGACATAAGGTTTCGATTAGTGTTGCGAATGGAGGGCTATGGGGTGAGTGGGGTATTATGGACATGTGTCCAGATGGCACCCAACGCTGTTGGATTTAGTCTTTTGGTAAGAGCCGGGTTATATTCACTTACTTTAGCATGTCTGAGCAACCGTTTTGTACATTAAGACATTAAAGAAAATATTTGAATGCACAACTTTTTCATGACATTTCATTTAACTGTTTATATAGACTTGCCTATTCCTGTCTAGTCACATTTTATTGTTACTAAACCAATCAGTCAGAAACTATTACAGTGAAGCCAACAATAAAGGCAGCATAATTTATGTTTCTTCAGTGGATTTCTGAAGTAGACCAACAAAAAGTGCTCATGTCTTTCATCTTTCAGGAGGTGGAGGAATTCCAAGGGCCTGGTGTTATATTTGACGACACTGCATTAAACGGCATCCGTCTGCTTTGCGTGAACTCAAATGGAACCTCTCAAATGACTTATGTAGAGTCAGAGCTGGGGCAGTAAGTGTCTAGCTGCATGGTTTAGTTTAACTGTTGATGTCAAGATAGAGAAATAACAGTGTTTTGCTCTAGGTGGGGTAACTGGACCTTCAGGACCTTCAGGACCCGCTGAAAGGTTTTCAGCTGAACACAGAGCCAATGAAACACAGCTATGAACAACATAAGGTGGGATGCAGGAAGCTGTTTTGAGGGTGCTGAAATTTTAGACCCCACATATACAATGTACAGAGTGACATCATGCAAAATAATGTCTTTTTTATTTTTCATTTGAAATGTTTTAAGATGAATTGCTACTGGTGTGTAGCTACTCACGGGCATACCCACCTCATCTCATTTTGCTTCTCACCTTCTGGTATCACACCCATCACACATTGTGATTCAACACTTTAACAAGCTGTGAATGAAAAATATAATAGGTGAAAGAAAAACGAATTTATTCAAAACGCAGGCCATTATGCTCTGAGCACAGAACCAGCCTACAGCTCTGCATACACTTTCTTCTGGCCAAATCCTACTGCCCGTGTGACACCCCCAAATCAACCGACAGTTGTGAGGAGAACATTTCAGCTCACTTTAATGAAACTGCAACTGTAACTAAATGCATTTCCACATGCATAAGCAAAAATAGATGTGTATCATGATCAAATAATCATAAAGTTCATAAAATCATAAAATAATCACAGCAATCTAAGGGTGCTGTGACCCTGTGTGGTCCATATCCATGATTGAGAGTGTTGAAAAAAGATTATGAGGGAGTGTGAAAATGCAGATAATTTCAGGTAGTATTTTCAATGTGAAGACTTAATTAGATTTCCAAGGAATAAAACTGTTATTCTACAGTTCTATTCCTTGATAGAACTGTTATGCCACACTACACAGATTGGTTTGGTCTGATTAACATTGTCTAATACTCTAATAAAATAACAAAATACACTCACAATGTTGCACAAGCCCTGCACCTTTAATTCCCAGTTTATTCTATGAAGATGCCAGGTGTTGATTATCAACAATGGTTTCCAAAATAGATGGCAAATAAAGACCCAGGGGTAAAATCACATTTCCAACACTTTCACTATTGTGTTAAATATATTATACTCTTACATAGTAACAATGAATTTTAAACTTCATCCTGCAGGTTCAAGTGAGACACTTCGATTCTGGAGGGAGGTGGCTTGGACTTTGGATAGTGGGGCGACTGGAGTGAAGAATGTGAGCGTGGCATCTTTGGGCTGAAGACCAAACAAGAGGACTATCAGTGGATGAATGACGATACTGCTCTCAATGATGTAGTCTTTTTCTGCTGCTAGGGTCCATCTCCAGCCAAAGCAGACTAACCCAGTACTCTGAGAAGGCAATCGTAATCAAATCTGAATTACGTTCCTCTTGTGTAACCCATATTAGTTGCTTAATCCTTGCCAGAACAAGTTATTAAGTGGATCAGTGTCAGAAATCATGATAAGCCTACCTTTACCTTTGTATTCATTTTATGATATTGCTATTGCTCTTGTAAGTGATGTTTTAAAGCCTCCTGTGACAGTACCACAGCCCTTCACATCCAACGATTTCCAATAGGAATGTTGAAGTAACAGTGCTTAATGTCTGTTCGCTCAGGCTGTATTGGATCTAACAAGGGCCTGGAGGCAGTGAACAGCACCTTCTGTACTGTATCTGCACTATCCTTTTATAGAAAGAACAACCCCCACAAAGCATGCTTGTGTCCTCATGCCCACTGTTTCCTCAAGGTTATACAGGGACAGAATATGTTTAGAAAACAATCAAATCCAGCAAAAAAATAAAGAGCATTTTGAAGTACATCGTCCTACTTCTGATGGCAGATTTACTGTAAGAACTGCTGTGGTGAACCATTTTTATTTTGAGCCATTCAAGCTAATGTAATTATCAAATAACTAGAATCAAGGTGCTGCAGAGTGATAATGTAATGTAGCGCAGCAAATCTCTCTCTCATCTCTCTCTGTCTCTGGAGCCATGTGGAAATCTGATATACAGTGGAGGAAATAATTATTTGACTCGGTTTATTTTAACAGTGACAGATAGCACATCAAAAGGAAACTTGAAAGAATAACTTTAAATAAAAGATAGAAACTGATTT
>JBBPDC010000019.1:8687863-8699900 GCA_037974485.1 Hemigrammopetersius urotaenia
CTTTTCATTTCTTTGTCATTGGACAAACTTACAAAATCAGTGAGGGGTCAAATAATTATTTCCTCCACTGTATATGACAGGAAGAGGAAGATGCAGTATGTTACATACTGTATTTAAATGCCTCAAATACAAGTCAAATGACTAAATGCCTGTGATTATTTAGCAATTTAGCTAAGAAATCTAATGGGACAAATATATAAATACAAATGTTATTGGAACAACTATTTCTTTACAACAATCACATATTACTATGTATCTCTGAAAGACACCCTCTATTTCAATCTTTCAGAAATACGTTGAAAATGCAAGGCACCCTTTACATTGTAACGTCATATTATGACAAACAGACAAAATCAGGGAATGAATTTTTAACATTATCTAAGGCAAGCTTTTAAAAAGCTTTTCATAAGATAACATATGGTGGAGTACAGTACATTTCTCTAATTAATGTGGTGCTGAATGTATGATTGCTTAAATATATCTTGCATGTGTAAAGTCAACTCCCAGAAAAATATATATCATGAAAATAGATGTTTTAAATTGACCTATAGTACATTGTGGAACTTAATCCTTGAGAATGACCAAACTGACGAATCACATCGTACCTGCCTGCTGGTTCTTTGGGGGTCTTGAATATTGATGAACAGGGTAGAAAAGCTAACAAATAATGCAGAGAAACTGATGGACCAGGGTACAGGGAAGATGGTGATTTCAAATTATATAAAGTAATCTGACAAAAAATAGAGATACAAATATATACACCAATCTGCAATAACATTAAAACCTTTCTTGGTCTACACAAAGTGAAAGTACTCTATTGCAGTGGTCCCCAACCTTTATTTCGTCACGGACCGGTTTAATATCAGAAACTATGTTCACGGCCTGGCCTTTAAGGAGTGGCAGATAAATATACGTATTTATACAAATAAATGATACACATAAAAATGGGGATATTTTAAAAATATAATAATGGGGTATCTTTAAAATATAATCATAAACGTAAATCCAATGTGTACTCACAGCTTTATTAACAGCATTTTCATAACAACGAGCCAACAACAGAACACGGGTAACATCCACGTTTTTTTATTGGGGACCACTGCTCTATTGTATCTGGCACTAGACATTAGTAGCAGATTCTCAGAATTCTCTAAACTGCGAAGTGAGGGTTCCATGATTTGTCCAGTACATCCCAGAGACTGCCATCTCCTCAAACTATTGCTTTCTGCTGTGTGACAAGGCGCATTATCCTGCTGATAGAGGCCATTGACATTTAGAGAATACCATTGCCATTAAGGGGTGTACTTGGTCTTCAACAGTGTAAAGGTAGGTGGTACATGTCAAAGTGACATCTGTTTGAATGCTATTTTGGAGATTCTCTGACCCAGTTGTCCAGCCATCACAATTTTCCCTTTTTCAGTCCTCCATTTTCCCTGCTTTCAACACATAAGCTTCAATAACTGACTGCTCACTTGTTGCCTAATACTGTTCACTTCACCTGTCAGGGGTTCTGTGGCTTACTGGTGTATATTCAGAACCTAAAACACATTATAGACCACTTTCAAGGAGTGTAGTGGGCATTGTTGTTGATTTATGAGTAACAGAGACGTATTAATAAGATACCACCATCTTTAATGGCCCTTTGTTAACAATATTGAGCCCGTGACGCCCCATGTGAGATGAAATGGCCTTTAGGTGATACGTTCATGGTTCACAGCACAAGGTACAGCCCAAGGGAAAAAAGGTAATAAATGCAATAACTGCTTGCCCAAATGAACCAAGTGTCACAGCTAGTAAATATTCCAGACAGTGCCACAGGTTAGTCATATTTCCAACATTTTAATCTTTCTCTGATTAGGCTGTGGAGAGAATCAAGTTGACATTTCAATGTGCTGTGGAAGAAAAGGCCTTTTTCCCCTTCTAATGTAATCACATCAACACAAAATTGCTATGACAGTGAAAACAGATTTTTTTTCCCACATCGATTGGTTAGGGATATAGACTATTATGAGTGTGTGCTCTCAGTAGGACAGTATTGATTGTGGCAATAGGGTTTCCAACAAGATAATTTAGATGTTGCCTAGCAATGGATTGTGACTGTGTATTTACTGGGTGGATAAACAATTTTAGCCAACCACAGAGGTGTCTTCCTTATTTCTCCTTAACAGGACTGCATATCCAAGCAAACAAATGAAATAATTCTTAGAAAAATTTCAGCCCATTTTTTTTAAGACTTTGCAAAGCAGAGCAGAGGGAAAGTGATGAGTCGGGGAATAATCAAAGTCTTGGGCGTCTAAACTAGCCGTGTACAAGGACATTCCGTGTTACGAGAGACTCTCTAAATCAATGCTGCTCACAAAACCGTAGCAACGAGGTGATGAGGCTGTTCTGCTGGAGCACACCAAGGTTTATTCTAACTAGACACACTCTGTTTTGACTCCACTCTGTGAACTCAGCAAACGATGAAGGGGTCAGTGTAGGTGCTGTCATTTCAGGGCCGGGTGACTGCAGGCTTACTAGCTGAGTAAAAAGCAATGAGGTGAGTGACAGCTATGTGGCCCGAAAAGCCAACTGCGAATTGCATGTGCTTATCTTCAAAAGTTAAAGAAAATAAATAAATAAATAAATAAAAATTTGCCCCTTTCTGACATTTCATGGATCGCCTTGAATATGTAATATGTAGGGAGTCTGAGAAAAAAATAAATAAATGAAGCATTGCAGAAATATAATGCAATTCCTTCCTTTCAAATATGTGAAAAAGGTGTGAAAAAAGTACTAGCTCTTGGGCTTCATTTAAACATAAATGTTACAGTGTTTCTTTGCCTTGGCAGAGGCCGGGTGGACCAGTCTATCCAAGACTCTTGCCATCTGGTTCCAGCTTCACCCTAGAGCCTCATTATGTGCAACAGATTATTACTATCAGATTCCTTATCCTTTCATATACATCTTAATGGTCATCTGCCTTATCTTACATTTGTTTCAAAAGCATATTTACCGGGCATGTATTGTAATCTTATGCCGTCATCCATGCATATGTTTTCTCTCATTATTCCTATTCTAGTGATCTGATTCTCTCTATTTTTATGTTGTTTGACCTTGGAATGTGTTTGACCGTGATTTTTAGAGTGCCCCAAATAAAAACGGCCTGCTCTGTATTTGCACCCTGCCAAAACTGTAACTGAAACTATTGCTTGTTTACATATATACAACCTAACCAAACGTGTGAATCTGGTATTGTTGGTTTTTGATGTAGAAAGATGTCTACACTAATTGTGTGTAATTGTAAACTTTACAGTTGTAAAATCCTATAATGTAATGAACTTTTTGTGCTTTGATTGACTTAATTGACTCGGATTGATTAGATAAGTCAAGAGTTGCCAGCAGATGACAATTCTAGAGCAGAATAAATGAACCCGTCTAACTCTACGTTTCTGCTAACACTCCACAACCCCTCCACTAAACAGCTGGCTGAGAATCTGAAGATGAAATTAATGGATGCCTACAAAGCAAGGCAAACTGTAAAAAATGTCACAGAAGTGTCCACAGAAAACTGAAGCAAGAAAGCAGTTAATATGATGTCCAGAAAGTAAAGGCGAAGCAAAAACCAAAGGATCGGCATAAAGGTTTAGCTGACACAGGAATGGCAGTGCACTGTGATAATTGCACAAACATGATCTGTATCACAGGGGCCGGGTCTAACCGGCTCCCATGATTTACCTCAGGCTGGAAAGCAGGTATCCATGCTGTGGTTGACTTTTATTCAAAACAAAAACAAACAAAACAGAAACTTGGCACTAGAGCCGCTATAAACATGAACAGGATAACGTGAACTCAGGATAGACAGGCGTAAAATGAGGCGAAATGAGGCGATGGACAGACAACAATGGGTTAAACAAACGGAACTTAAATACAGACAGAAATCAAAGAACAAACGCAAAACAGGTGGAAACAGGAAACAAGGCGAAAAACAGAACAGAATATCAAAATAAAAGACCCAAAAATAACAGAAAAGCAGTGGCCCTTAACTATAACCTCATTACATCTGGATGTATGATGTATGCAAAACAATATATAGGAAAGTCAGGGGCATTTTGGAAAGAGGTGATGTGGGCCAATGAAGAAAAAAAATGAATTATTTGGCTACAAATACCAAAGGTTATAAAAAGAGCAGCAGTTAATGAAATGACACTTTACCAGCTTTCGGGGAGGATCTGTTATGCTTTGTGGTTGTTTGTCAGCCAGTGGCACAAAAAAGGGTAAAAACACTTTTTACTTTTGTTCATTTTTTGTTCATTTTTAAGGCAATCAAATATAATACAAATATATTTGTATTAATTATAGATTTTATAGATTTTTGTACTCATATTGAGAATTTTTGGCAATCAAGTGGGCTCTGGAAGAGTGGTATCACTGGCTCCAGGGCAGCGGCGACCCATTTATGGTCTGGACGGACCACCAGAACCTCATCATCATCCATTTTGTCTTTGCTTGGAAGCACTCCTGTGGAGCCACTCCTCCGCTATCATGGGTCATTCAGGCACCAAGGGGACTCTATTGCTCCTCCAACAGGCCTTATGGTAACCCAGTATGACCAAAGACGTCAAAGAATTCATCCAGGCATGCCCGGTGTGCACCAGGGCCAAGAACCCCAAGCAACCTTCTCCTGGAGAGGTTGTCCCTGGTCGCACATGATGGGCTTCAGTCAGCAAAAACTGAAAATCTTGATCGATAGGTTCTTCAAGGCTGTTCACCTGGTTGCTCTCTCGGGACTCCCCTGTGCCAAAACCTCTGCTGCACGTAGCCTGTATCTGTGTCTGCCATGTTTTGCAAGGGCTTCTGTCGTCTAATTAATTCGTCCTGCAAACTCTCCTCTGGTTACCAACCCCAAGGGTCAGACCAACCAACAACTGGATTGCTTCCTGTGATGCTTCATGGTGGGTTGTCCACGCTCCTGGGCCCACTACCGCTTTTCCACAACCTGCTCACCTCCTCTACCACCAGGCTCAGTCCGTTGGAGGTATGCCATGGTTTCCAGCCTCTGATGTTTGAACACCAAGAGTCGGAGGTTGACTTACCTTCGGCACCAGGCCTGCATCACCATCCAGCAGGCCGACGATCGTTACACCCAGCAAGCGCCAGCACACCCCAATTATTACACATTGTTGACCGCCCGATGGATCCTCGACTCACAATGTCAGGTTTGTGGCGCCCATTACCTAGTTGAATGGTTATGGCCCTGAGGAGCGGTCTTGGGTCCCTGGTTGCTTCATCCTGGACCTCTATCTAATTCAGGACTGCCGTCATGGGATATCCTCTCAGCCAGGTCAATCGAGTGCCGGTCCTAGAGGTGGGGTACTGTCAGACACACTGGTCATGTGATGTACATGGGGCACTGGAAGTGAAGCGCATCACCCAGTATATAAACAAGGAAAAGGTAGTGACCTGCACTCAGTCACTGAGTGCCCAGTCTGACCCAACTCGTCTCATCCTTTTGTCCCTTTTCACCGTGTGTGAGACCATTTTCAGAGTAACTGCGAAAGGGTTCGTCCGCTATGCCACACAGGGCTAACAGTTCGGCCAGATCTCTGACAACCACCCGCCATATTACATGTTTTGTTGATTATCTAAGAAAAAAATATTACAGAACCTTTACAGAGAACACGCTTAATTGTGGCATTTTCCTGCTCACTTTGTGTACAAGTTTGATTAATTTGCTGTGTTTAACACATTCCAAATGTAATATTATATAATAGGTAAACATTAGGAAAAGAATTATAACCTGTAATTTTTGGGTCCATGAACACAAGAATGACTCAAACAAGATCAAAGAGTAGATGGGTTAATCTGATGAGGCTAGCTGAAAATATACTCTGTTAGAACATTGTCAAAAATGCCTGAATGCAGAAATGTGTATTAATTTGCGTATTAATTACAGTGCTAAAACCTGATCAGACTTACCAACAGTAAAAACGAGGCTCTAATCACTGGCTCAGCTCTGACAGTTCTGCCACCTCAACTCTGATGCAAGATTAAATTATACAGTGTAGGCGTACGTATGAATCCATATGTCATTTAAAAAGCTCAAAAGCATGGGCGAACTATCATTCGGAGTGGACAGACTGGAGCCATAATGACATCTAATTTCTGACAGCAATTACAAATCTTTCTTTAGTTGGCCAATTTCTTCGTCTGACTCACCAAAGACTGGTCCTTTGAAATCTGTATGACAGCTGTGCACAAAGTCCCTCATTACACAGGTCTTCAGGGATGTCTGAGCAAATTGACCCGCTGACCTGTTGCTTGCCAGGCTGAATGCATGGTATAAATGTCAAAGCTAATGCTAATGACCCACCCTCTCTCTCACCCTCATCCGAGGGTGGCCACCTGAGGGCAGTAATTGGGAGCCCTGCTGCTGCCTACTCTTCAGCTATCTAATCAGTGTCAGCTCGGTAATGCCATTCGCTCTGTTAAAAACTCCGGCCATAAGCCTGCAGTATGAAATGAGTAAAAAGATGTTTGTGCTCATCCTTGCTCTAATTGGGGATGCTCGCCGAAAGGTGTCATTGATCTAGCCGACCTTAATGAAAATGTGAGGAAACAAATTATCCTTACAGCTCATAATGGTTCACTGCCTTTAGAACACCCACCCACCCATTAAAAAAATGCAGTAATCCATTCCTCTCTAACAGCTTTTAGGATTAGGACTTTCTTTTTTTTTCTTTTTTCCAAACAGTTACCTAACGTTTCGTGGGGTAATCATAAAATGTTGCTTACAATTTTGATTTTTTACCTTTTTTATTACACTTTTTGTTCTTTGAGTTTAACCCATAGAAGTATCCATACATAACAAAGGTGTGGTTTAATTATACATTAACTATTTCACACCTGTAGGTTGTTGAAGCAGAAAACTACTGTCCAAAGTTCAGATTCTATATGAACATTTAAATGGCTATTATAAGAACCATATACAATAGTTTCTTCCTCATTGAGAAGAACCATTTAACAAACATAGTTATTTTGAGAATGATGTACAGTCATCATTCTCAAAAGAAGTTACCTTTGGTACCTGTTACCTTTGGTAAAAAAACACTTAACATTTTTTTTTCTTGACTTAATCTTGTTGACATATGAAGTAACAGTGAATATAAATCCCAGTTGTCATGTTACTAATATCTCAATTAATTAACTATATTATTACACTACTGTAAGATTGTAATCACTATTTTCAATAATGCAAAATCAGTTTGCTGCAGGTACATGTGTAAAGTTGATAATGCAGCTATAGGTTTATAGGAATCTATATAAAAATAATGAAATGCAAGATGTGTCCAGAATAATGTATAGAGCTGAAGATGACAAACAATAAAATAATATAAAATATAATGAAATACATCCAGCATGCCTCACATTTGATGATCTTGAAGCAGATATTTTATCAAGAAATACTTTGAATAGATATTTAAATAAACTGTGCTCCTAAATAACGTAAAACTCCACTCATTTTCTGAGTTGTTTATCCTAACCAGGTTTGCAGTGGGTGTTTAAGCCTATCCCATTGCTCATGAAGCAAAAGGCAATGAAACACCCTGCACAGGCTGCCAGTCCATTGCAGAGCAAATAACTCATATTTGAACCAATAAATATTTGTGACATCTAAATTATACCTTCTAAACCTAAATCATAGTATCTTAGTCTGCCCTCTGTAAGATACTCCCAAACAAAAAACAATTATTCCAAATGTTTGAATGTAAGAGTTTATATAGCAATTCATTGATTTATCTGATCATACAATATGTCAGTACTGAATCTAGAAGGAGGGAGACAAGCACACCTCTTTTCTGTCTTTCAGACTGCTGCTGCTGGAGCTAAAGCACACCCTAAGGCTTTTTTGGATGAGAATGCTCAGGGCTGAAAAATGACACACAGCCATGAACACTCCCGACTGGCTACTACATCACAGGACGACAGATGGGAGAGGGACCCTACCATCTTTCCATCCGCATAGAGCACTGCAGCAGGGATGTATTCAGGAAACCTGTGGTGATATTAAAGCCTGGTAATATGGATACTACTGAATATTACTATTTCTCGCTGCATTACCCTGTATGTTCACCAAATAACTATTGTTATGAATTTTTCATCCCCTATGTTGAAAATTCATGTTTTTTTCATTGGTTCAGGGTTTCACTGCAAAGATGGAAATGTAGGCTGTGCTGCTTTAGGCTGAATTTTCGAGCTCATTAATATGTATCGCATAACATGATCAGTCAGCTATCATTCCCCGATTTATCTGACTTGCATCAGGACTGTTGAACTGAAATTCATATATTTATATATAGCCTAACTGATTGAACTGACTTGGTTTAAGTATGTGCATCATTTCTATATGAATAAAAGACACGGCAAAGCGTAAATCTAGTGCATCTCTTTTTCTTATTCATTGCCAGATCCAATGTGTTTACCTTTTTGCCTTAGGTAAGATGTATTGCTTTGGCCAGCCCATCCAAATATCCTGAGAGCTGCTCACAAAAAAACTTTGTTAGTATGCAACTGTGCACTTTATTTTTCTCTCTTTTTGTCCTGTACTGGCCATTTTTTGGGTCCAGCTCGGGGCGGCTTGGTCAGCTCAGACAGACATAGTTTGATGACTTTGCTCTGTGAGAGATTTTCCAGACATCTCAGGGAAGAGTTTTTAAGATGCTTTAGGCTCTGGTGTGCCGTGAAGGAGAACACGAAGCTTTGTCAAACTCAGCTCCAGCATTCATAGATTACCTGTTGTGCTCTGGTGTTGAGAGATATCTTTGCTGACGACTTGAGAAGTGCATGAAGTAGTTCAGTTTAGTACTTATATTTAATAGGTTTCTTTCTCACGGCATCAAACATCCTCTTTTGAATATGTGTGGGTTTTGTGTGTCTAATACTCTAATTTGTGCATACCAATGCTACACACTTTATTAAAAATAAAAGTTCTTAAATGATGTTTCACTAGGATGTATGGTTCTGGGAATAACTTGTAGCATAAGGAACTTTCGACCACAATTCCTTTTTCGGCAGGCCCCTTCATTGCTATTCGGCAGGCAGGATGGAAATCATCTTGGGTTTTTGCTCCCTAGCATCTTGGGCTGCTAGTGAGCAATGAGGAAGAATCTGCTGCACACTGCTCATGTCAAAAATTGCTTTGCAACTGTCACGTCTGGTCCATCTCAGTTACGCCCACAGCGAAGCCCGTCACCCGAGTACTAGGGGGAATCCAGCTCTGGGCACGGTTGTGTAATGTCATGGATTGTCGTGTGTGTGGTTGTTGGGTACCTAGGCAACCCAGGTGTCAGTAGTAAACTACGGGGATGGGTTGCTAGGCACGTAACGACATGTCCACCTGTCCTGTGAAGGATTAAAGTGATTATTAGTATTAGTCTGCATTCTGTGATTGGCTGTCTGTGTGAAAGAATGTGTTTAAAGCCCCAGCCGTGCCATTGAATCTTTGCGTGGTCACCACTATTCATCCTGCAAGTGCTGAGTTGCTTGAGGGAATATTGTAAATAGGAAACATACAGTATCGCTCTCGGGCTTTGAAGGACACGACGGAGGTGAAGCTGGTTCAAGATAATCTGTGGGTGTGTGATTGTGCACTTCTCCTTTTGTCTCCTCTGTGCCACTACAGGTGTGAAAGTGAGCGCGTGTGTCACGACTGCTCAGAGGGAAAGGAGGACTTGAAGGAGCCTCCAAATAGTGGACTGCGCAGCTGAACCCGCACTCGGGCATATGGAGAGAACAGGGCTTCCTGGACTGTGTGTGATTTAAGTTTGTGCCCGCCAGAGAGAAGGTCCTCAACAAGTATCAGTCTATTTTGTGTTTGTTAGAGTCCGCTGGGCCCTGTGATCCCTTTTTGAGTGCATCATTTCCCTCAGTGACCATGACAACAGTTAATAAAAACTTGCTCACCTTCTAGTTTGCTTCCAGTTTTGTAAATCAAACATATTCCCAATAAAATATATTAGATCAGAATTATAGAAAAAACACTACATAGCTGAGCTGAGGGACTTCCAAACAGATGGAAGCCAAGCATATTTGCGTGGCTTCTGTGAAAATGGGTTAACACATCTCAAGTTTGTTCTTTAGTGGTCCATCTATGGCTCCTGCTGGTATCTTTATTTCTAAGACTGCACTACTGTACCAGTGCTCATAAGGATGTCACGCCTAAAACAATATTTACAGTGAAAAATCTTGAACTGTAAACCAACAAGGTGGTAGGTATATCCAGTGATATGGCCAGTGAGTGCGGATAAGTGTAAACAATACATTGGGATTGAACGACTTTTTGGTTTATTCTTGTAATTTCTAGCCTTGGATTGGAGTAAGCCTCGGGCGAGAGAACCACTCCGGAGTCTCGGACAGCCCCATGACAAGATCAGGATCACCTGAGTACTAGGCCAAGGGGGTATAAATAGACCTAAGACACATTCCCCCAGTATGAAGTGTACTAAGCTCTGCCTAGTTACTGAGTGGTTTCCTGGTTTCCTGATTTCTTGACTGCATTACTTTATTGTGATTCTCTGACCCCTTTTCTATATATTGTCTTTGTTTCTTTTTTGATTTACCCGTTTCTTGTACTTTCTTGTATTTTGTATTAAATCTCCTTTCAGTGTACTCTGCAGTCCATATCTGAGTTTCGTTACAATTCTCTTTTACAGCAGCAGTGATAGTTATGCTAGGCTGATGGATGTTAAAGCATCAGCCACCACTCTAGTCATAATTGAGCACTGTTGACTGGCCAACTCTTTTGAAATGACTGAAAATAGTCCACAGGATTGTACTCACACTCAAAAGCAGGGGACGGCTCTCTTTAACTGCTCCGACACAGCCAAGGCAACCGATCACCATGATGATGGTTCCCACGGCGATGAGGAGATTGGCGGCGGAGAGGGAAGGCAAGGAGGAGGAGAGAGTGGCAAAGTTGCCCTGTGTGACTGAAAGCCACACTCCGACTCCCAGTATTCCACATCCCCCCAGCTGAAATAGAGAGAGAGAGATCGATCATAAAATATTTATAAAATAGACTGGTTTTAACCTTTGCAATCAATAAGAAAAACATTTCTCAGGGCAACACACACACATCAAAACAACAACAATAATAATAATAATAACAATAATGCCAAAAGGGCTTCTAGGGAGCCGTGCTAAATGCTCTTATAAAAATGGGACAAAAGCTAATAATAATACTAATAATACAAAAAAGGCGGTGTGGAGCGGTGATAAATACTCTAAAAGGAAAAGGTGCTAGACTGCAGTGTCCAAATCACTGGGGTGCGTCTTAAGTGCCTTAATTCATGGAACATAATTATTAAATTTTCTGCTGAATTTACTTTTTTAGGCTGCGTTGACTCCATGGACAACAGGCTTTTCATTGTATTTCAGACAATAAGTTGAAAATCCATTATGCACATGCAAATATTCACTTTTCCCCTGTGAAAGCGAAAATAGTACAGGGAATGATTACTGACCAGGCCTGAAGAATAATTCCAGTTTGTGATTTAATACACATGGTGGTTGAAAGATTTAAAGAACGATCAAATTGATTCTTCTATGGTATTGCGCCAAGGACCTGTTATAGACTATTTTATTTATAAGAGTGCATTAAACATGTTAGGTCTACCTTCTAGTCCGCATAGCTTTTTGTCCTCCAGCCTGCTCACACACAGAAGTGTGTGTGTGTGTGTGTTAAAATATGGCAGATACAGAGCAAAACTACAGCTGGCGTTATGCAGTGCTGGTGCCTAACTACTGTATGTGTGTGATATACTGCACCCGCTTAGAAACACTTCTGACAGGTCTTGCAGCATTTCATGCGCCATTCCTCTGTCAGGGGTAAAGATGAGGACGTCACAGATGCAATCTTTTCAAACTCTCCAGCCCATGTGCTGCAAGGAGGGAATAAAGGATTCTCTCTATCTCTCTCTCCCCTACATTGTGTGTGTGTGTGTGTGTGTGTGTGTGTGTGTGTGTGTGTGTGTGTGTGTGTGTGTGTGTGTGTGTGTGT
>JBBPDC010000019.1:8722919-8734822 GCA_037974485.1 Hemigrammopetersius urotaenia
TGCTATCTGTCACTGTTAAAATAAACCTACCATTAAAATTATACTGTTCTGAGACTTTTCATTTCTTTGTCATTGGATAGCTTATAAAATCCGTCAGAGGTCAAATATTTATTTCCTCCACTGTAGAATGTAAAATCACTAATATATATATATTTTTTAAATTCTTCATATGCCTCCAATTGGTCACTAAGACTAGACTATGGCTCCTAATAATATACCTTTGAGATATTGTCACTAGTTTACACCTGGTCTACAGAGTTCATACAAAACTACCCACTGAAAGAAGAGCAGAATATGTAATCAGCTGCACTTCCAGGGTGTCCACTATTTTTTGTCTAATGCTCACTCAAATACATCTAGACTCATTTACCCATTTCATGCACAACATATTTGCCTGTTTGGGGCAGAATGTGTCCTATTTGTGCCTGAAACATTGTGTTAAAATGCTTAGTACATCTGTCCTAGAGTCCCAAACAAAGGAACAACCTGAGTAAGTGAATTTAGCTCCAGTAAGTGAGCATTTATTGGACCATACTAAAATATGTTTGGGCTCTTATGCGCCAGAAGTAGTAACAGTGATGAGGATCTCTTAGGATTTGAGTGTATTCCCTGATTGATGTTTACTATATGTGTGCATGCTGAGGGGCATGTGGGTGTACTTTTGTAAATGTAGACTTGTGTTGTTGTGTAAGCACAAGCGTGTCTATACCCATCTGAAATGTGATTGTAAGGCCCCCTACCCTGTAAAGTGCTTCTTCTCTTTAGAGGCTTAATTTGACTAATGGAGGCTTTTGGGGTGCATGTTATTGTGTCTGTGTTTTTGCTCCTTCCCGCTGCTAATCACACAGGAACTGGCCCATTTCTGATGGCCCTGGAGCCCCACCGCCTACACCCCCTCAACCCACCCTCTCCACAAATGAGCCGTCCTACCGGTGACAAGCAGTGATTTAAGCTGAGCATGGGTCACTTCATCTCTAGAGGGGGCTTGCGAACACCAGCAGAATTACAATTCCCGGTGTCAGAGGACTGTACTTTATTACCAAGTGGAGCAAGGCACCCAGCTCAATATAAAAAAAGGCCCAACAAGGCACATGTAACACAAATCTATGGTGCACCGCTTCAGACATAAAGAAAACGTGAGTATTAATTATGTGGGAGACCGCTGTATACAGAACTAGCAAATGGCATCATGCCACCCACGCACACAGTAACATGCTCACACAGACACAAACTCTGCTCGGTGCAGGATGAGAATGTGTGTAAGAGGACAGATCTGACTAATCCGACACTCCATCTGAAGAAGGGTCTACAGAGAGATAGACACCATTTCACCTTAGACTCACTATTACTAAAGCTGCCACATGGGCTGATACATCCATACAGGCCAGAAAAGCATTTACTGTGAATTGCTTTGGACAAGTCATTGAATGAATTGGGGGGAAAAATCATATAGCTGCAATAAGCTGTCACTTACAAAAAACAATCTGACAGTAAATCCACTGTCCCATCCCAAAGGTAATAGAGCATCTGTGACAATGAGAAGAGGACACTATATCCTGAAATCCTGCAGTCCTTCAAAATGAATCTTGTAATGAATCTATATACACTGAAAATATCAGGGATTTGGATGAAATGCTGACTGAAGAGAGAGCAATTATATTCATGTTAAAAAGTGTCAATTAAAAAACACTTCAGACAGCATACAGTGGTACATCCTCGATTGTATTTTGTGCCATTCGTTTATCTGAACTGATGGTGAGATGGGTCTTTAGTGTACTCCTCTTTCAAGCCAAGCCCACAACTTTCATCCTGCTTCCAGCTTACCACTGAAAGATTACAGCTCTTATATGCCCTGTTCCCCTCTGGGATTGGTTGGATATACTCTTCCTAATGTGTATTTAAACCTTGTCGGTTTACATCCCTGTACAGACTCTTGCCTTGGCTTCGTCCCATGTAAACTTTAATACGTGTGCTGCTATCTGCCTCTTGTTGACTTTCTTTGTGCTTTGTCTCTTTAGGTCTGAGCACTTTGTTTAAATATATCCTGTAACTAGCCCACAGAAATAGCCACCACTTTTAAATATCTCATTGTAAACGGGGTTTAGCCTATACTATTTCTGTTTAATCTCTTGGTTTTGGGTGAGCTATGGAATCAGGGAAATAAGCATGTTTTTGTTTCTCTCTTTTGCAGTAGGTTAGTTAGCACACTGTCATGTCTCGGCCAGTGGCCAGTAGGGGCCACTGTTTTGGTTTAGTTTTGGGGGGCTTTTATTTTGATTTTGTGCATGTTTGTGTCTTGTTTCACAGTTTCAGGTGTCTTGTGTTCAGTTAAAGTGATTATGTTCTGTGATTGGTTTTCTGTCTGTGTCTGTTTCGTATTTAAGTTCTGTCCATGTGGGCCTTGGTTGTCGGTCCATCGCCTTGCTTTCATCATGCCTCGTGTAGTTCACATTTCTGTTTGTAAAAGCATTGGCCCTCGAGCCAGGTCTGTTTTCTGTTTACGTTTTGCTTTAATAAAGAAACCACAGTAATGGATTCCTGCCTACCTGCCTGTGATCAATGGGGTAAATCACGGCGTCATGGCAACCGCCGCGACGCCCGTGACACAAACTATGTGTGAAGTTAGAGGTTTTCTATTATTATTTTGGGCTTTTGAAGCTTTAACCCCTTTTTGAAAAGGAAAGAGTGGAATAAAATACAAAGTAAATGGTCTTGCCACTTTACTTCTTTTTATGTTGTGGCTTCACCTAAACTGTGTTGTAACAATAGTAACTGTCCAGTCCCAAGAGAAGTGCTGATGTTTAGTGACAGCGCTGTTAAAGTTAAATTGTAAAGAGGACTCTAAGTTCTGAGAGACCACAACAGTGTCCTCTAAACACAAAGTCAATGGTTCTTTAGAAAAGGCTATGAGTATACACAGCAGTGAGAGCTCACAGAGGTTCTCTGCATGTTTAAATGGTTCTTCTATATGATGATGAAAATGTTCTAAACATTTTATTGGGCATATGCACAAATATACTGATGAAACAAATACAGATCTCAGCTGGAGGGAAAAAAGAAATGGTCTCACTTGTATTGTCTACTCCAAATCCCACTTCCTTTCTACTCAGGAAGTTTAATAAAACCAAGACATTCTCTGCAGAGAGGGACTCTCATACAAAACTGACACACAAAGACTTTCTGGGATGTACAGATAAAGAAAATAAGACTGCACACACACGCACATACACTCAGGAGAGACAGGAGATCTGAGTAGATTTATAGGTAATAATGCCAAGAAATCTCTTCTCATCTCTCACTCTCTCTCTCTCTCTCTCTCTCTCTCTCTCTCTCTGTCTCTCTCAATCACACACTCACTCACAGACAAAGTAATGACTTTTTTTTCCTACTCACCCAGAAAAGCAGGTTGAAGAAGACCATGGCATAGCGCAGGGCCCTCATGCAGCCCTCGGCCATCCTGCAGCGTCGCAGCTCTAGGAGGAAGATGAAGGAGAGGTCCAGGTAAAACACTACATACTTCCTGCCTTGTGCTGTGGCATAGCCAGCTTTGGCCGTCTGTGTGCCCGGTGCGGTGCGAAAGCCGAAACCAAAAGGTGCGCTGCGATATTCGTACTCCCCACTGTACCGAAGTGGAGGTGAGCCCGTCTTGCTGTCCAGAGAAGGACTGCGCCGGTATGGTGTCTCATCTGTACTTGAGCGGCGCATCTTGGGGTTGGGGGCCGGTGCAGGCACCGGGGCCCCCAAGGGCCAAATGATCCCCACTGTGACAAAGTTTTGTCACTAATTTAAGAGAAAAATTAGAAGCGCAATTAAATGTGAAGAAAAACAATCCCTTTGTCCTCAAGTGGCCATGGTTGTGTGTCTTTGTCACAAAATGGTTTTACATCATTCAAAAGCCTTCAGCAGATGTTGCAATGGTCCTAAAGCCAAACAAGAGAAGAAAGTCTTCAACTTGTTTTGGGGACAAAAATGTTTACATAATTCAAAGAACTTGAAAAGATATCAAAGTGCCAAAAAAACTCCACTCCTTAAAGCATAAGAAACGCAAAGAAAAATAGTCCCAACACTCCCGAACAATGTTCGGCAGCAAGCAGGTCCAGTTAGGGTCAAACACTGTTCAAATCTCAGGTGAGCTCTATTCCATTATTCACTTTCACTTTCTATTATCTAGCCCTCTAATGCCTTCAAGTTACTCCAGTGCAATTTCGCAGTAATAAAGCTTCAATCCAACACCAGGTCAAGCACTCCAACAGTCATTTGTCTCATCGGGCAAATGCTGGAAGGAGCCTCACCATGCGCTTGTGTGACAGATGTGCGGGCGGTTTACCAAAAGAGGAAAGCCAGAAAGCCTGTTAGTTACTGAAAGTCTACTACTCTAACCCTCTCTCTTTTAGACATGCAATAAAACTTACAACCCATTCTACAGCTTTGGGAGGGATGAAACCAGACATGCACTTGAATGATTTTCTCATACTGGCTAAAGTTAGACAGAGTGAATGGACAAATGGACAAATAAGCGAGTGAAGGAACTAGATGAACAGAAGCATCCAAGCCAAGAAACCTTGAAGGCAGAAGGCAATTTTTTTTTATCTGGAAGCTCAGCTGTCCCTTGGCCACGTGGACCGTCTTCTTTTTCTCCTAATCCTTCCCTCCCTCTGCTCTCCACCTGTCTCCCGTGCTCCCTTCTCTAAGCAGCAGTGATGACTACCTTTGCCCTTCCTACTTTCCTTCTCTCTTTCTGCCTTTTCTACTTTTAAACCTTCTGTCTGTCTTATGCTTCCCTGAACCCCCTGGTTCTAAATCCTGCCTCTTCTCTATCCTTCCACTTTGACTCTCTTGCCTGTTCTTCTTCTTTGTCCCCCAGCAAAAGGCGCATATCCAGATGTCCCAGCAGCGGAAACAAGTGCCAAGTTATTCCCTGGCTCTGTCTTGCTATTCTTTCGCCCTCCTGTCGTCTGGTGCATTTAGGTGCATCCTTGCATCCAGGTATGAAAGGACGGAAAGGTGGCAGAAACTGAAAGCTGTACTGTATTCCTCTGAGGAAGCCAGAAAGACCGCAGCAGCAACGCTGGAGCCGGAGTCCAGTTAGAGTGCCTGAAGCTCCCTCATTCTCTCTCTCTCTCTCTCTCTCTCCCTCTCTCCCGTCTTTCTCTCTCTCTTCTGCTCTCCCACTCTCACTTTCTCTTACACCCACTCATACACACGCTTCGTGCACACAGCCTCCTTTTCCTCCCCCTCTCCCTGCCTTATTGGTAACTGTCCCCGAATCCTTTCAGGGTGGGGTTTTTCACAAATCATTCAGAAAAAAGCACCACCCCTTCAAAGACTGGCCAATCAACCGTTTCGGCTCCACCTTCCTCGAACATGGTCTCTCTCTCTCTCTCGCTCGCTCTCTCTCTCTCCCTTTCTCTCTGCTACAAAGGGACTGAGGTGGTTATTACACCAGCCGATGCAGCATAGCTCTTCTCCACCACAGCCCCCTGCCTTCTCTCTTTCATTCCTTTCCTTCATCTCATGTTCCATGGTTGCATCTGTGCAGAGGCAGCGCTACATTAGCACAGATGACGGCTGCATACTGTGCACATGCCATTAATGCATCCAACAATCTGCATATCAGATCATATTTATGAGCTCCCGAAATGGAAATCTCAGCTGGCTCCTGGAGCTGAGCACATATTCCTGGAAGGGAAATTACATTAAGCAGCAGAGAAAGCTTTATGTTTCAGTCACTCAGTCCCACCACTGGTCTGCTTGATTTGATAACACTGATGAGGAGATGGCTGGTTGCAGCACCTGCCTGGAATACAAGAGCAAACATGTGTGAGTGCCTGTGCATGTGTTTGCATTAGCGTGTGATGCTCTGATTTCCCAATGCTGGTACCTCATTGTTCACTATCAGTGCAATCAAGCTACTTAAAGGGCCAGATAACTAGCAAGTGTGTGTACATGTGTACTTGTAATTTGTGTATTGTCTTTATAATAATACATGATTCATTTTTTGTCTCACATGTGCGACAAAGCAATCAAAAAAGTGAGTAATTCACACAGAATTATGGGCATCCAAGCAACTCTAATAGAAGAATGCAAACATGAGCAGGTGTTTGAGTGTGTGTGTGTTGGGACATTGGCCCACTTAAAATTCCATCTCCAGCCTAAGCACCTGGGATTTTAAAATGGGGTACCAAGATCCTCTTCTGCATTCTGATGTTGAACATAAAAATAAAATTCCAGCTTCCCCATGGTGCACATTTATCAAAACCGTCTACAACCTCTATATCTAAATTTGCCACTCCACGCAAAAATGCTGAAAAGTCCTTCATCACTTTATAAAATCTCTTCGCGGTTGCCGTGGAGCAGATAGAGAATGCTAAGAATTGATTTGTCAGCTCATCAGTGTCTTGGAGAAAGCAATTAAGCCCCCTCCTGTACGTGGACTGAAGTGATTAATGAATGCCTTTCATGGATTAAGGTTAAACTTTATGTCTGCATCGTCTACATCACGCTGATTATGCCGGGGGCTGTTTGTGTCTATACATTTCACACTTTAAGTGCCACTAATGGCTTCGAGTTTGGCTGGGTTTAACTCTGAAAAGCTTCTTCTTTAATAAGCTCTTGAATGGGTCAACTGTAAGTGACCTGTTACAGCATAAGAGATGTATGAGAGATTCATGCAGTCTGGGTTACACATAGACTAAGGTATTAACTAAAGTGAAAGCGACAATCTGGTCATACGTGAACACACCACAGCACACAGTGTGAACAGCACGAAATACTTCCTCTGCATTTAACCCATTCACCAAGTGAAGCAGGGGGCAGCCAGGAACACGGTGCCCGGGGAGCAGTGTGTGGGGACGGTACTTTGCTCAGGGTAGCTCAGCGGAGCCTAGCGGTCTTGGGGATCAAACCCGGACTTTCTGGTCGCAGGGTGGATGCCTTAACCACTAGGCCACCCAACTGCCCCAAAAAAAAAATAGATTAAAAAAAAGATACTTTCCTTGTATCCTTTCCTTGTCATTGGCCATTTTATCAGAACAAACTTACTCTATAGGTGAACGTTGCAGGTTTAGAATCACTGATATTGTTTCATCAAAGTAAAATGTGCAGCAACAGACAGAAACAGTTGCTACAGTAACTGTAAAACTACAAAATGCACCCATCTGGTATTTGTCTTAAATGAGCTGATGAGTGGGTGGTGTTTCTAATAAACTAACAACTCCAAGGAGCATAGAATGTAGCCAGGCTAAGCAACACAGTCCTAAAGTAAATAATCCTAACTTTTCATTTATGGCATTTACATGTATGGCATTTATAAGATGCTTTTGCGACTTTCATTCTCTAACTACAGGGGACAGTCTCCCTGGAGCAACTTGTGGTTAAAGTTCTTGCTCAGGGACCCAGTGGTGGTCTGCTGAAGGTAGGATTCAAACCCATGACCTCTTGGTATGGAGGCAAGTATCCTACCCACTGAGCTACCTCCACCCTTCCACCCATGCTTCCACACATCCCTCCCACACATCCTTTTTTTATTCAGCCTATTTTGTCAAATTGCATTTTGTCATTGGGCTTGCATTAACATTCATGAATTTGGCAGATGCTTTTTTCCAGAGCAACTTATGGTTTAATCATGTTACAGTTTTGGGTGAATATAGCATTAGGAGTTTCGCCCAAGGACTTTTTATTGGTGTGCTGAGGTTAGAAAATCAAATCAAGTCTGCTGCGTAGGGGGCAGCAGTATTACCCACTGAGCTACACCATCCACTTCAGTTAGAGTGAGAGTGTTGCCAAACACTTGCAGAAGTAGAAAAAGTATGACAGGTAAGTAAAATCAGTGATGTTTTAGCAGTTTCTCTGGCATCATTCCAAGCTCTGATCCTTCCTGCGCATGGCTGGAATAGACAGCTCAGGATTTAAAGTCCTACACACATCTCACGGTTTATATATCCTTTAAGTATCAGCACTGAACAGAGGGTTTATACCTCTACATGTTATTGTTCACTGAGGATGTCATTTTGTAGTAGTCTTGATGGTAATGAGTTTGTTGAGATTTTTGGAATGGCAAATGCACACATTTACAAAAAGCAGACCTCGATTATTACAGCTACTTATTTACCCCTATTTCAGCTTGCCCTCCTTTCCTTGTTCTCTATCATTTGGAATAGACCTCGCTAAAGCTGCCACTCCAGTACTTCTCAGTGAAGGACACTAATCCAGGCCTCTTCATTAACATGAGAGGGTCTCTCAGCACGTTCTCTCACTCTGCATTCACATGCCACTCTTTGTCTGCTCTTCCCCTTCCATCCATGTCTTACTTCTGGATTCTCGCGTGCTTCAGTGAATCTTATCGTACTTGTTTAATTCTATTCAGCAAGTGTTATGCAGTTAACAGCGAAACTCAGAGAGCCGTTCCCAGAAATGCATTCTTATCTTCCCCTAAGCACATGTTAAAGAAGAAAAACAGTTTCAGACAAGAAAGGCAACTTTCAGCAATAACTAAGGGTAAAATTGACACCCCTCCTTAGGGGTATATATCTTATTGAGGTCATGTTCTCCAACCAAGGGGTCAGGATGGAAAACAACATTCAGCTCAAACCAAATATCAAATTTTGGACGCTAGTTGTCCGGCAGCATTTTATGCAATAAGAATGTGGTGTTATTATCTCATATGAATATTCATTTTTCAGTCTTGCTAGCCTTTACATTTACATTTACATTTACGGCATTTAGCTTTACTAAAATCTTATCACTATGCAATTATTTATAGTATCAATACTAGATAAATATATGCATGTAAATATGAATGTTTTCTAAGGTTGCTGCAAGGCTATGCTGGGAATTGAATATGGTTCAGATTTATCCTATAAAATGTTTGAGATGAGGCATTGAAATTAATTGAGATAGTTTCTACAGTTGTACCAAAAGCAATTCAGGAAATTCCCAAAAGAGACAATCACTAACATTATGCAGATATATGGGGGCTACAGAGCTGTTGGTTTAATGAGC
The DNA here is from genome assembly GCA_037974485.1 of Hemigrammopetersius urotaenia. Taxonomy (NCBI): domain Eukaryota; kingdom Metazoa; phylum Chordata; class Actinopteri; order Characiformes; family Alestidae; genus Hemigrammopetersius; species Hemigrammopetersius urotaenia. The sequence continues at coordinate 8,731,920 of JBBPDC010000019.1, forward strand.
TTTTATTGGATGGCTGATTGGTCAAGTTGTTTAAGATGCTGAGTGGATAGAGTGAGCCCAAGCTGGAACAACTGAAATCATCCTTGTATTCGTCTGCTTTCCGAAAACATGTCCCTTATCTAGTCAAGAGCATTGATAGGTACAGGGTGGGAGACAAAGCTGCACTGCAAAAAGTAGCATGCTGAAACGGAAGTACCCATGAGAATCCTCCAAATATGCTAGCTTATTTGCGAAGACATCACCCTAATGTATTAGTTACCTGAGCAAGCAAGTAACATGAGGCACAGACACGTCTTCTTGCCAATAAGATTTAAGCACCATTTACAATGCTTATAGCACCGATCTGCAGCTCTAATCAGCTGTAGAGAATCCAGTATCCTGATATTTGCTATAGCAGTACTTGAGCCTTATTGAAAAATTCTATATACATACAAAACACAGGGTTGCCAACTGTGTGAGACACACGCATCTGACTGTCATCTCACGCTCTCACGCCTTACCTCTGATTTCTCTTGCTGAAAATCTATTTTATCTATCGGATCTAAGCTGCTCATTGCATCGGGCCACTTTCTATCAATCAATTAGGCCTTACGCATGGCTGAACATGCAGAGTGGTGTTCCCTCCTGTGCACACTCCTCTACGATAGGTGGCGCACCTAATGATGCTGCACTCATCAACAGCTGAAGAAGCACCGCCCCACCCCGCTCCTGACATCGGCCACACACCCCATCTCACTCCAAGTTTTTTGGAAAGGTTGAAAACCATGAAAACAATATGACCACTTAAGGATGAGTAATGTTGATTATTTGGTACAACAACTGTCCAGATCTGGGATTTATTATTAAGTTAATGGTCAACTGGGCTGGCTGAGTGCCAATAATCAGCCAAAATGGCAACGCTTCCTGTCAACAGGGGTGAGTACCTACCAACAGAGGAATGATTTGAACAATGGAAACACGGGATGAGCATAAGCAGGTGCCCCCATACATCATTCAGAACTGTGATTAGTCAAGATGCTTACAGCACAGTGACAAAAACAGTAATTGGACAGAGACTCTGCTGGCATATTGCCTATTTACAAATCACATCGCTCTGAGATGCCAGTAAGGCCAATATTTCACTAATGTTTAAGACAAGACAGATTGTGCAAACCCTGCATTCAAATATCTTCAGCATTTTTTCACAATCTCATCATAACAGTCTCTGTTGCATTCTCATACAGAAAACCGCTTCAGCTATTTATTACATGGGGTGACAGGGTGAGATGTATCATGTTTTTGCATTCATACAAGAGAATCTTGCAGGCTGGAGGAGAATATGCAGGTCATCTGGCAATAGTAAGAGTAAATGAAATGGTCCTGCTCTTGTAGGGGACAGGCTTAGTGCCAACTGAATATCGTATCTTCACTTCAGCATGTAAATATGTCAGTGTGAATGAGATCTGACAGGCAAAGAACACTGCACTGGGAATGAGTCCCGTTAATGAATTATAGATATAAATCACATTACACAAGGCACCCAGGACTCCAGGAATGAATAATACATCCATTAATCTATGGCTTTGTTAGTGAAACTGACCTCTATTTTGAAAAAAAGGGCAATTAAGTTGAAGTAAAAGAACAGCATCATGAATAATAACCATGGTAGACATGGGAGTCATGGTGGTAGAAACTGGCCTAGTTCTAGCGTCAATAAGGTGTTTGAAGTTTTGTATGTTTTATGTATATTTGTGAGTGGTTCTGCAAAAAAGAGAAAGAGGGAGAAAAGAAAAGGAGAGTGTTATCTGTAAGAGGTTTTAGTTTGTTTGAAACCTCCTCTTATCACCCACCTGTCACTCACTCATCCATCTGTTTCACACTCAGTGAGATTGAAGATTAATTTAAATGACAGGCACATCTTACACATGTGCCACTTAAAAAATATGTTGAATATGCCCTTAAAATGTCCTATATTAAGCACTGGAACTGCGCTGCCCTAACAGACTGCTGAATTTGCATCCACAGCACTTACTCATTTCATTTGCATTCTAGGTTTCCCCCATTTTTTCAACAGAAATTACTAATGCAATCCTAGGCCAAGTTTTTAGAGTATGCCATGAGGCAATTTTCCTTTTTTTTCCCCGTTTTCTCTGACGCAGTATGTCCGCACATGTTGGCACTCAGTCAGAATTGTCAGCTCTGTGAACGTGATTGATATCTTTCCTTTCCAGCAGGCTGCACTCTCGTCCTGCACTTCTTCCACTTCTCATCATCACCACAGCATGTACTGATTGATAATGATTGCAGAGTGAAATTATCCAATTATTACAAAAATATCAGCTGCATACAAATGAAGATAGCAGCACACAAACATTTTGTCGCTGTCAGAACCAAATGTTGCATCTCCACAAAAGCAACTTAACAAGAGAAGAACAAAAACCTTCTCATCTCGAAGATGACACGATCATTTCTACTGGTCCCATCGTCACGGCATTTCAACACATTGTAATGAGCTTATTTAATGTGAATCTAAACATAATAATAACATTAAAAAGAGAAAATTCTTTGATATAAGTCAACAAATTAGCTTGGGATCATTGACATACATTTGATTTGCATTGGTAAAGAGCAAATAAAACCATTTGAATCATATCCAAAACGACTGTAAACCTGTCTTTTCCATTATGTCACCCTGTAAAAACAACAATTTTAACAATGAATGGGAACAAATTAAAGTATACTCCATTTTTGCTGCTTTCTTCTCCATCTTCCTCAGCTACCTCGGCTACTCAGGTTCATACCAACTGCCTGCATGTCCTCCCTCACCACATCCATAAACCTCCTACTAGCATCCTCCTCCCAACACACTCAGAGTCTCTCCTCAACATCCTCCTCCCAACACACTCAGAGTCTCTCCTCAGCAT